>JAJPUD010002181.1:74914-91220 GCA_023553655.1 Myrmecobius fasciatus | reverse complement strand
CACAAGTATGTCATTGCATATGCCTTAAAGTAACCTCTGTGGCCTCTAAAGGTCTTTGGTTAACCCTTTTCACTTTTAAGAGCACAAGAAGTTTTATAACTTTACATGGTTAGTAGCAGCTGTGGGATTAGATTCATATGATTCATATAAAAGATAGAATTTCAGTAAAAGTAAGGACCTGAAAATCTTTGTCACTAAAACTGAAGCTGATCAAGGATGTATCCTTGCATCTTTCATAAGTAGACATGCTTAAAGACTCTGCTTAAAAGATATTCAGTGATGCAACATAACATTCTCATACTCCTTGATTGATGTTTGCTTACATTGTGTTTCCTTTATCTGATATATCGTTTGTGTAGACAAGATTTTTCTTGCACAACAATGACAAGTTTGGAAATATGTATACATATATTCGATTTACCAATATTTTAACATAATTAACATGTAGTGGATATCCTGCCATCTAGGGGAGGGGTGGGGAGTTGGGGGAAAAATTTGTAACGGAAAGCTATGTAAGGGTTATTGTTGAAGAATTACCCACACATATGTTATGCAAATAAAATTAAAAAAATAAAATTTAAAAAAAATAAAAAATAAAAAAAAGATATTCAGTGATGAAAGTATCCAATACATAATGTGACATCTTATTTCACTTTTATACAGGGCCAGCCATTTTAAAGAGTTGCTTTATGTCAGAGTGAGATCTACTTCCTCACAATTACTATTCCCCCATTATTTCTCATTCTAATATCGAAGGCATGTTTTTTTAAATTACTTTTTCTGGAATATGAGAAAACGCTTCAAGTATCTAGTGTTACTTCTTCAATCTTGTTTTTCCACACTACACATCTTCAATTTCTCTTATGAATCATTACTTAGTATGAGTCCCTGCACAGCCCTGGTTGCCTCTACTTTAGATAATCTCCAGATTATAAGTGTCCTTCATTCAAAAAACATAAACAAAACTGACTTCTATATTTGAGATGTGGCCTGAGGAAAGCAAAGTATTTAAGTATATTTCTTGTGAATAAAAGGTTAGGTTTATTCTATTTGATGCCAGAGGGCAGAGGTTAAAAAAAAGGGGGGGGGAAGGGTGAAAGAAATAAATTAGACTTAATGTTACCAAAACCTTCCTAAGAATTAGGACTATCCAATATGCAATTGGCTGACTTTGAATATTAGGATGTTAGTAGTTTCCTCCTCATTGGAAGTCATAATATAAATGCTGAATGACCGTTTATCTGGAATATAATAGTGAATATTTCTTTTCAGACATGGACTAAACGGTTACTGAGGCCTCTTTCAACTCTAAAATTATATGATTCTGGAAGTGTTAAAGAATTGGATTCTGCCCACATGTGTCCTGGGGCCATGTATCCTCCCTGTTTCATCTAAGTTGTCTTTGATAATTCTATCTAAATTAATTTATGTATCAGTGACCTACTAATCAAACTAGCAAATAGTTATTTTATGGGGCCAGAAAAAATAATAGCAACATTTATCTAGAAGAATAATCAAGGGAATCAAATGAAAAAAAATTATGAAGGAAGATGGGCTACAGGTACTAAATTTCAAGATATACTACTAAGTGGTAATCATCCAAACAATCTGGTCCTAGCTAAGAAATAGAGAGGAAAATCAGTGGACTAAATTAGGCAACCAATATGAAATAATAAATGACCATAGTAACCTAGTGTTTGATAAACACATGTATGCCAAAAACGTTGCTGAGAAAAGTGGAAATCAGTTTGGCAAAAACTAGAAATAGAACAACATCACACATTATATGCTAAAATAAATTCCAAATGGATAAATGATGAAAATGATATCATAAATACGTTAGAAAAGCATGGAACAATTGACCCAGTATATCTATGGTTAAGGGAAGAATTTATGACCAAATAAGAGATAAAGAGAATCACAGGAAGAAAAATGGATAATTTTGATTACATGAAATTAAAAAGGTTTTACACAAACAAAACCAAATTTAGTAAACATTAAAATGAAAAAAGGAAATGGGAGAAAATATTATGAGAATTTTCTATGAGAAAGGTTTCCTTTCTCAAATATAAAGGGAACTGAGTCAAATTTCTTTAAAAAAATATGAACCAAATTGATAAATATCAAAGGATATGAAAAAAGTTTTCAGAAAAAGAAATCAAAGCTGTCAAGTTATATGAAAAAAAATGTTCTAAAGAGCATTCTAGAGAAATACAAATTTTAAAAAATGTTATGGGGCAACTAGTTGGTGTAGTAGAGCACCACTCCTGAAATCAGGAGGACCTGAGTTCAAATATGGCCTCATACAGTTAACACTTCCCAGCTGTGTGACCTGGGTAAGTGACTTAACCCCAAATGCCTCAGGAAAAAAAAAAAGTTATGTACGACTTCATAACTATTAGATTGGCTAACATGACAGAAAAGGAAAATGATAACTGCATGAAGGGATGTGGAAAATTGGAACTCTAAAGTGCTGTTGGTAAAGTTATAAATTGGTCTAACAATTCTAGAGAATAATTTGGGACTATGACCAAAGGGCTATAAAATTGTTCATTCTCTTTGATCTGGCAATATACTACTACTAAGTCTGAGTCCTAAAGAAATTATATAAAAGGGAAAAGGACATATATGTACAAAAATATTTATAGAAGCTCTTTTTTTGGTATCAAAGAATTGGACATTGAAGGAATGAATATCTATCAGTTGTGGAATGGCTAAACAAGTTGTGGCTTATAATTGTGATGGTATACTATAGTCTTATAAGAAATAACAAGCAGAATGATTTGAGAGAAACCTGAAAAGCCACATACAAACTGTTACAAAGTAAATGAGCAGAACCAGAGAACACTGTACATAGTAACAGCAATCTTGCAAAGATGATCAAATTGTGAAAACTTTTGCTACTCTGATCTAGACAACCTCCAAAATAATTCTAAAGGACTTTCCTCCCAAAAATACTATCTCCAAAAAGAGAACTGATGAACTCTTGAGTGCAGATTGTAGCATATTTTAATTTTTTTGCAACATGGCAAACATGGAAATACATTTTGCATGACAACATGTATAATTATATATCACTTGCTTTCTCAATGGGTTGTTGAGCTGAAGGGAGGGAGAGAATTTGGAATTCAAAAAAAATTAATGAATTTTAATGAATGAAACCATTTACCCATTATATCTATGGTTAAGGGAAGAATTTATGACCAATAAATGACAAATAAATAAAATTAAATAGGTGAGCAGGAAAAAAAGAAAAACTTAAAGAAAGTAATTATCATCCACTCCCATCACCTCTAAGTCTGCTTAGATAACTTGAAACAACATGCATTTCTGTTACTTTCAGATACTTATATCCAAATAACCTGGGAGTGTTGTCTAACTCCAAAAAAAAAGTGACCTCTAGGAAATTCTTTTAAATTTCTGATCTTATGATCTTTCAATGTTGGGATATACTTCTTCTTGTTTATTACTTCTCTGCTTTCAGAAGTCTTAGAGAGAAATTATTTGTATTTCTTCATAGGCAAACCTTTCCAGAGGCTGAATTTTACTTCTATATATTTATTTCATATGTTCATGCATATTTTTCTCAGAGAAATAGTAACTTCATCAAGGGATAAGAATTAGCCTTCTGTTTGATTTATGTCACACCACTAACTACACAGAGATATCTTGATGAGGAAAAAAAAGAATATCAGATACTCCTCCCTTGGTAAGTAAACTCTCTTCAATTTATGTATGCATAGACTTTCCTCAAAAAGAAAGCTTTCTGTTTATTTTCATCAGATAAGAGAAACATGAAGTAGCTGGTTAAGACTTTATGTAGAGGATTTTTGTAAAAGTGAGATTTTTTTTTTTGGTTATTCAGTGATACAGTCCCATCCTTATTCAGATATCTTATTATTCTGTTTAGTATCTCAGAACAAGCTACAGAGGATTTCTGTTAGAACAAGGATTTTATTTTAATTGAACATACTAATTAGGAAAAATGTCCAAAGAAAAGGTTTGACACATCAAAAGTTCCTAGGGTTGTTTCATTGTACCTTGTAACACCAAGAGTGAGATAATCAAGGCAGAATAATAATTTTCTATCTAATAAACATTATAAAGGGATAGTCATTGTTTAGAGTGTGTCAGATGAGCAGAATTCATCACAGAATAATAGCAAATCTTTATTAATCTTTTCCCCTGAAATACTAAAGGGGGAAAAAATCTTCATTACAAATTATAAAAAAGGACATATTTTAATTACAACTTTTCATAGCTTATTTTGCCATTTACAATTAAAACTTTCAGCTCTTTTAAAAGCTGAAGTATATTTTTTTCTTTTTTATATAATTTGAATTTTCTTAGCTGCTTCTAAGCCTCCATAGATCTCTGGCATCAATATGAAAAATGCTCATTTCAATGAGCTATTATTTTCAACATTCAAATTTAGAATTTTAATTGAATTACTAATAACATATTTGTGTCTTTAGCTATAATATTACTTAAATACTAATTAACATATATTTATATTTATTCAATATTTGAGATTCCTTACAGTGAAAACAAAAGTATAACATAAAATTACAAAAGGATATGCTTATCAATCAATCAGTAAACATTTATTATTGACTATATGTCAAGCAGGGCTATGAATGGGGGACAGGGGAAAGGCCTTGCCCTTGAGGAACTTATAATCTAACAGAGTTAAATAGCATACAAAAAGAATATGAAAATAGTAGGTGGGAGAAGAAGGCACTCAACTAAAAATATGGTGAGAAAGTAAGAGAAAAAATATTAGTAAAAAGAAAAAGGCATAATATAAATTCTCATACCCAAACTCCCAAAGTATACTGGAAAAGTTATGAAAAATAACCACTTGGCCATAGCAATTGCCCATGAGAGATGGCCACAAGAAGTATATAATGTTAGGGATCTCTTCAAAAACAAGAATTGGCAAGAATTTTCTTTTGCCTTTCAGAAAAAAAAAAGTATTGTTTGCTTTTCTATTAATGGTAATTAACATCTGTATGTATACAAAATGTAGCTCTGGAACCTTTCTAGAGAGAAAAACGAAAGGAATGGAAAAATGCTTTGTAACTATCCACATTATTAAGAACAAAATGCTCTTTGAAAAGAAGAGAACACTTCTATACTGCAGTGAAAGGGAAGAATTCTAATCTGTGTGGAGAGATTGGACAGTGGAAGGATGTGACACAGGGAAGTAAAGGGGAAAGAAATAATAATCTTTAGAATTTAGAATGGCTATAAAGTTCTTTTTATAATGTAAGATTTATTCCCAGAAGAAAAAAATAGCTCTTTGTGCCCCAAGAATTGACAAGAAAGAGCCACAGGTCATGCAGCATTAGACAAAAGAGAAAGAAAAGAGCCATGTTGTCCTGTTATTCCTTCCTTGGGGGTACCAAAGCAACCATCTTTTAACCTAATATGGATGATTCTTAATAATGGAATTCTCAGTGATGGGGAGCTTCCTAAGACTTATCAAAATTTACAATGACTACTTATTTAATTGATTCATGATAATACAAATTATATTGCCATAAGTAATCTAGAAAGCATTATGAAAGTTTATGAAATTCTAGGCAAAAAAATATTAAAAACATTGGGGACAAAGATGTCAGTGCTATAAATTGCAGATAGAAGTTCAGAAGGAAAATTTGAAAGGGGAATAGTTAGCTAATAATAAGATGCTGAAAGAAAGATTTAGAATAGTGAATCTTGGAATGATGGATTCTTGGCCAGTAACTTAATGTATCTAACAAGAACTTTTAGTGCATGTGTATATGCATGTGCCTATGTATGTAGGTATGTATGTATATGTATATGTATGTATGTATGTGTGGATGTTTTAAAGTGAAAATGGAGGGAGATGAGAAAAAAACTTTCTATATGAATCTTCCAAACAATAGTCTTCATGGAGTAGCAGATATAACCATAAGAAAAAAAAATGATTAGATTCAAAATTATGTTATAAAGCAGTAATTCTCAAAACAATCTGGACAAAACAATGTCCAGTAACAAGAGAGAGAAAGAGAAATTTCATTTAAAATAATTGTAGCTATTATAAAATATTTGGGAGTCTACTTTCCAAGGCAAACTCAGGAAAGATACATATACAACTATAAAACTTTTTTCACACAAATAAAGTCAAATCTAAACAAGTGGAAAAATTTGAACTGCTGATGGTTAGATCAAGCCAATATGATAAAAATGACAACTATTTCTACAATATTATACCAATCAAACTATATTATTTTATAGAGCTAGAAAAATAATAAAAAATTCATTTGGAAGAACAAAAGTTTAAGTATATCAAAAGAAACAATTAAAAAATGTGAAAGAAGATGATCTAATCATATCATATATCAAATTGTATTATAAAGCAGTAATTAACAAAACCATCTGGTACTAGATAAGACACAGAGTGGTAGTTTAGTGGAATAGATTAGGTAAAAATTACATTATAGCAAATGACCATAGTAATCTAGCATATAATAAGTCCAAAGAACAATAGTTTTGAATCAAAAATTCATTATTTGTCAAACTGCTGGGTAAACTAGAAAATGGTAGTGCAGAAACTAGGTAGATTAGCATCTTATACTACATACCAAGATAAGGTCGAAATGTGTTCATGATTTACACATAAAGATTGATACCATAAGCAAGTTTAGAGATCATGAAATAGTTGATCTGTCAGATTTATGGATAAAGAAAGAATTTAGGACCAAAAAAGTATAGAAAGCATTACAAAATGTAAAACAGATAATTCTGATTATATAGAGTTGTACAAACAAAACTAATGTAACCAAAATGATATGGAAAGCAGAAAACTGGGGGAGATTAGAAAAATGTATCTTTGGTAAAGACCTCATTTTTCAAATATATAAAAAAGTTAGTCAAATTTATAAAAATGTCATTCCCCAATTGATAAATGGTCAAAGAATATGAACAAGCAGTTTTCAGATGAAATCAAAGCTGTTTATAATTATATGAAAAATACTCTAAATTATTATTAATCAGAGAAATGAGAATTGAAATAACTCTGATGTAGCACCTCATGGCTACAAAATTGGATAATTTGACAAAAAAAAAAGGAAAATGTAGGATGTTGGAGAGGATGTGGGAAAACTGGAATACTAATGCAGTTGGCAAATTTCTGAACTAATTCAGTCATTCTGAAGAACAATTTGAAAGTATGCTCAAAGGGCTATAAAACTATGCATACCCTTTGATCCAGCAATAGCACTGTCGGGTCTATATCCCAATGGCATCCAAGAAAAGGGGTAGGGAAACCTATTTGTACAAAAATATTTATAGAACCTTTTTTGTGGTGGCTAAAAATTGGAAATTGAAAGGATGTCCATCAATTGGGGAATGGCTAAACAAGCTCTGATATATGACTCTAATGCATATTATTGTGCTCTAAGAAATGACAAGCAGGATGACTTCAGAAAAATCTGGAAAGATTTAAATGAACTGATACACAGTGAAGTGAACAGAACCAGAAGAACATTGTAGCAGTATTGTTTGATGAATTGTTAATAACTTACCTATTCTCAGTAATACACTTATTCAAGACAATCCCAAAGGACTAATTATGAAACACACTATCTGCTTCCAAAAAAAGAGCTCATATTGTTTTAGTACAGACTAAGGCATGTTATTTTTCATTTTTTTCTTTCATTCTTTTTTTTAATTCAAGTTTTCTGATATAAAATGATTAATATAGAAATTTTTTACATATTATACATACACAATTTATATCTGAATATCTCAGAGAAGGAAAAAGGGAGGGATAGAATTTGGAACTCAAAACTTTGAATAAGAATTTTATTTTTTTTTTAAATGAGCATTAACTAATGCAGTGAATAGAGCGCTGAGCCTGAGTTAAGAAGATTTCAGTTCAAATCTGACTCACACTCTCAGCTGCATAATCTTTGGCAATGTACTTAACCATATTTGTCTCAATTTCCTCATCTGTAAAATGAGCTGGAGAAGGAAATGATAAATCACTCCAGAATTTTTGTCAAGAAAACCTCAAATGGGGTCATGAGGAGATGGAGATGCTTGAACAACAGCCTAAAATTCTTACAAGATTATAATTTAGGATTATCAATAAAACCCTTCAACTCAGAACAAAGATATAGTGTATGGGTAGCAAAGTCAATCATACAATCACAGAACTAGTGATAACACAAAAGGTGAATTAAATGTCATAGTTATCAGTGAGACTTGATGTTATGTGATTCATGATTCAATATATTTCTGAAATACTTTACTCAAAACCAATTACATAAAAGGGGCAATGGAGTTATTTTCTCTATTAACAATATATATAGATGATTAGAGGCAGCAAGTAGTAGCAGCTAGAAGAGCCAACTATGGAATTAGGACATTAGTTCAAGTGTTGTTTCTGAAACATATTTGACAGCCCCTTAATCCCTTAGTGCCCCAGACCAGTCTACACACATTAAAGAAATCCACACTAGACTTCCTTAACACTGGAAAAAATGTCACAGATCTAACCTAAATAATGATAATTACACTTTATGTTTACAGATCATTTTAAAGTTTCCAACATGCTTTATATATTTTTTTCATTTGATCTTTAAAAAACCTTCTGAGGTAAGAACTACAGGTATAATTTCTATTTCATAGTTGGAAGGATATCCAAATTAGGAATCCTCTTTAAGATATTCCCAATAAATTGTGACCAAATTATTTATTCAAATCACTAAAACTGAGAATCTCATTAGCAGTTAAAGCAGCTCATTTCTCTTTTGAACAACTTTGTTAGAATGCATTTCTTTTTATCAAAACAGTCTCCACTCATCAGCTTTTATTTTGCTTTCTGGGGAGTTAAACAAAACAAATAAAATACCTTTCAACAAGATAATCTTCCAAACTTAAAAACAGACATTATACCAAACCTGTCCCAAAGCAAAAATCTTCCCTTTTCCATGGCAGATATCCTAAAATCCCTGAATCAATATTGTTATGGTGTGGTTTCTTGTCTCCTCAGAATCCTAGTTATTCACCCTTTTGTGATTGAATTCCAGGTTTTTTTTTCATTATTTCCTGATATGTATCACTTAGATTAAATATGTAAGTCCAAAATTGCTATGATATAAAGGAATTTAAAAAGAAAAACAGAAAGCATGAGTTTTTTTTTAATACAAATAAAGATGAAAATAGATGATAGAGGAAAAGTAGAACCCCTAAACAATAATTTTCTTTTTCTTTTTCTTTTCCTATTAAGGAAAAATCACTTGGGGACTAAAAATGAAGAAAAAAATTATGTGAAGATAAAATTCAAGTAAAATAATGAAATATTAAAGGAAAGCCTAGATGACTTCAATGAGTTTCTGGTGCCAGAACTGAGTAAACTTGAGATAATTAATTATTAATAACCAATTATTTAGGGAGATTCCCATTTTTAGAGTTCCTTCTTTTTCTAAAGTCCTTATTTCAAAACTCAGTCTTTGAAGGTTGAATTAACTTTCTCCTCAATCTTGGTTCTCCACTTAACCTTGCAAAGATTGTGTTTTACTCAAGTTTGGTAGGGATAATTTGTTTGATTAGATTGTCCAAAGTTGAAGGTGTTCTGGGTGTCAGAAAGAGTCTCTTTGTTCAAGAGCGGCATGATATCACTCTCTTAGCCTTTCATTAGAGTGAATCTACATCATTAATTGTTCACCAATCAGAATTGATTGCTACCCTCTGGAAAACCCACTATTCCAAAGTCACAAGCCATGAACCCACTGCCATGATTGTCTCTAGAATTTGAGAGGGCCACTAACCACTTCTATTAATAAAATTGATAAATTGATAAATAAATTAATAAATAAAGTTATGTCTCTCAAACTTTTGAAACATCAAGAACTATATCATAAATATTCTACTTGGTAAGTAGTTTTCAAGAAAGAACTGATATATACACAAGTTGTATAATATGTGGCACTTTGTTCTTTCTAATTTCATGCTGCAAAACTATGTTTTCCTAAATATATTTTGGCCATTTTAGATACCCATCCTTGTGTTGAAGTCATTTGAATGTGTAAAGTATATGTTGAGTTTATTTGGTGGGAGTCACCAAGTTCATCACAAAACACACAAGATGGAAAGAAATGCACAATTAATAATTGTAACCAGGACTGTGAATGAGAAAAGAGAAAAGGATAGTAGAATGGATTAGAAACTGTATCCAACAATATGAGATTTACAAAAACCATAACTAAAATAGAATGATACATAGAGTTAAAATAAAGGGCTGGATCAGAGTCTTCTATTATGCTTTAGTTGAAGTGAAAAAAAAAGTAGGTGAGAGGATGTTACATAGGGGAGGGTAGATGAGGAGTGGCAATCATGATCTTCGACAAAGCAACAGCAAGAGTAAACCTAATTAAAAGAAACAGAAAAATATATATTTTGCTGAAAAATATAATAAACTATGAATTAATAACAGCATTAAATATATTAACCAAAGAATACAGCATACAAATCCTAAATAAAAAAATTAAATGAATTACAAGATGAAATAGACAAAAAAAAGTATAATCATGGGGGATCCTCAATTTATTTCTCTCAGACTTAGATAAATGTAACAAATAAAAAGGAAAAAAATGAAGGACTTACATAGAAATTTAATTCTGATAGGCCTCTGGGAACTATTCAATGGAAATAGGAGTGTGCCTATTTTAGTTGCACATGACACCTTCTCAAAAATTGACCATGTATTAGAACATATAAACTTCACAAATACAAAAAATTAGAAACATTAAATGCATTTTACAAGTCATAATATAATAAAAACTACATTTAATGTGTGATATTTGAAGCAAAATGAAAAATTAATTGGCAAATAACTCAATTCTAAAGAATGCATAAGTTGAAGAAAATTATGGAAACAATAATTTAAAGATAATGAAAAAATGATACATTATAATAACAGTTTGGGATGAGATCAAAATAGTACTTAAGGGGAATTTTAAATCTCTAAATATTTTAATCAACCAAAGAGATATAAAAAAAAACAGATCAATAAATCTGATATTGAACAACTACAAAAAAAAGAAAATCCATAAATTAAAGTCCCAATTAAACAGTCAAATAGAAATCCTGAAAGCTACAAAAGAGAATAACAAAAGCAAAAGCAAAAAAAATAATAAAAAGAAATAGGAATTGATTTTTGAGGAAAAACAACAAAATAGATAAGTTACTTTTAAAAAGAAAGAAGAAAACCAAATTGTCAGTATCAAAAATGAAAAAGATCAATTCACACTAATAAAAAGGAAAGATAGGAAATCATTAGGAGCTTTTCCACCCAAGTATATGCTAGCAAATTTGAATAAAGTGCACAAATATTTACAAAAATAACAGAACAGGAAATAGAGAACTTAAATAACCTCATTTTAGGAAAAAAAAGAAATAAATTGAACAAGGCATAAATGAACTTAAAGAAAAAAAAATACCCAAGAATGATTAACTCCAATTCTATATAAAGTGCTTGGGCAACACACACACACACACACACACACACACACACACACACACAAACACACAAAGTATGTATGTCAGCTCTTTTCATGATGGTAAATCAGGGAATATATAAACAAGTTAACTCTATGAATATGATGGAATACAATTGTGCCATAAATAATGATGAATGAGATAGTTTCTGAGAATCCCATGGGGATTTGTATGAACTAATTAATGCAAATTAAAATAATTAGAACCAGGAAAACAATTTATACAATTACACAATTTTATAAAGACAAATAATTTTGGAAGATTTGGGAACTCTGACCAGCACAATGATTAATCAAAATTCCAAAGAACCCACAGTGAAATATTTTACTAATTTCCAGATAGAGGGGTGATGGACCCAGAGAGTAGACTGAAGAATATGTGGGTATCTGTTACAATGCATAGATTGCACAATATACATATATAGAATGTAATTTTATGTGTATATATGTATATATACATATACATATATATATATGTGCATATGTAAATATCTATCTAAGCCACATAATAGTTAGAGAATGTTTTGCTTCCTATAAATATTTGTAATGACTTTTTCTGGTATTCTCAATGGGTGGGAAAGGGAGAGATGTGAGAAAGAGAATATAGAATTGAAAATAAAATTGTATTTTAAGAAAGAATCCCTGCTCTAGATGTTCTCTAGCCCATCTATATAAAATGTGGTACTCAAAAGTGAACAAAATATTCTAAATATGGTCTGAGACAGAGTACTACGGGATCATCACTGTTATTTATTACATGCCATTCTCCAAAGTCTTTCAACTATCAATGATAGTAGCTCAGTAATCACATTATTCAGTATCTAAGATGAAGATGATGTGGGCCAGATGGATTGAACTCTTCAAGAGCAACCTCCCTCATAGTGTCTTTATTTAGTCAAGGTCCCAGTTCTCTATCAGTATTTTTGTTCTGTAATCTCCATTCCAAATGTCATTCTCTTTTGAGGTGTAAAACAGTGCAAGGACAGAATGTACTTATTCCTATGGTGCAGGGGCAATAGCATAGCTACTTAGAGTGCAACCTCTACCTAAACCACCAGGTGACACTCCAAGCTCAAGTAGCTCGCTCTTGTCTACTTCCAAGCTAAATCTACATCTCTGCTGAAGAGCAGGCAAATAATCTAAGGATTAGAGAGGAATCTAAGGATTCCTTGTCTGATTGTGTTCTATCCCAACTTGAACTACAGTTTAAAATGCATATATTATTACCATTTAGTATTTCATAGATTTATCAAAATTGCCTCAGTCCCTAAAATTCTCATCTACTCATCTGAATATAATCTAAAGGAATATACACTTGCAATTATAGACTATAGACTATAGTACATTTACTGAATAAAATCAGAAATAAAAAGAACATTAAGAACATTAAGACAGAATTGCCCCTTTAATAAAATTTTAAAAAAATTTCATTCTCCTTCCTAATCTTAAACAAGGCAATTCCAGGAATACTCAAGTGACCTTATATTAGAATATATTCCTTTACTTCATTTTCAAAGTCAATGAATAAAACATCATTGGTTCTTTGATGCCAAGGTGAACATATGATTAGAAGATTCAAGGTCTGGAGCCATCTTTAACTTCTATCAAAGGCAAGCATTATTAAGCATCTTCCCTAAAAACCATAATAGGTTTCTAAATGGACTTTGAATCCTCGGTATTTTCAGCATCCTGGTACCCATGGCTTCATAAGCAGTTCAATACTTCAGGTGACCTTCAGCTCCCAGAAAACTAGGGAATAAGGAGACAAAGAAGACAGTTGGAGAAAGTTTGTGTTGGGTGGACAGTTAATCTTTAAGTTTTTAAAAATCTGAAATTACAATAAATTAGGACCTCAGGAATCTGCAATCACAACATATCAGGACTTAATTTATTGCTTGTTGACCACTGATATGAATGAAAAGCCTGAGACCAAGTTTCTAGGTAATTAATAATTAATTTATTGATTAGGGTAGCAAATAATCAATGTTGATGGTCATAGATCTCTCTGTGATCAAAGACAAAACCACAGAGATGCCTGAATGCTAAAATACCTTTGAAAAAAGTAGATGCCCCAACATGAAAATCAACACAGCAAGATGAACAATTAACCAAGGGGTAGACATATTAATGAGGAGGTGGGTTAAAAGTCTTCAATTCCTCTTGTTGAGAATGTGACTTGATCCTGAGACTCAATTGCCCCCAGCAATCTGGAAAAAGAAAACCATCTCTACCCAGATCATTCTGTTTTGTTTTGGTTTCTCCTTCATAAACTGGGTTCCCCTTGACTCTACTGGAGGGCTACAACTACATGAGCTTATTTCTTTAAGACAGGAATTCACTTAGATTAGATTTTATTTGAAATGTTTTTTAGTTCGGTAGGGTCCCATCCAAGATCTCAGAGCACATACCAGAAGGATTTGCACAATCTCTTCTATCAACAAAGTCCTTCAAAAACTAATTGCCTGACCTATAGGAGCTACTCCCTGAATGAGGAAATAAAGGGGGGAACCCTCAATGCTAATTTAATAATTTGTTATTAATATGACATAAAAATAATCAGTTGTCTCATCATCTAGGTTTTTTACTTTAATCTTTTAAAAAAATTTATGAAGCTTTTTATTTTCAAAACATATGCATAGATAATTTTCTTTTTTCTTTTTTTAAATTAATTAAAGCTTTTTATTTGTATAACATGTGTATGGGTAGTTCCCCAGCACTGATCTTTACAAAGCTCTCCATTACAACTTTTACCCCCAGTCCTCTCCCCTCCCCTAGATGGCAGGAAGTCCACTACATGTCAATAATATGTAAATACTTGACAAGTTGTGCAAGAAAAATCCTATCTACAAGAAAAAAAAGAAAATCAAAGAAAGGCAGCACAATGCAAGCAAACATCAATGGAGATCATGAAAATGTTACGTTGTGGTCCATATTTCATATCCGTCTCTCTGGGTGTATATGGTTTTCTTCAGTGAACAATGGGAACTGGTTTGAGACAATTCTTTGTTGCGGAGAGTCATGTCCGTCAGAATTTATCATCATGTAATACTGTTATTGCTGTGTATGATGATCTCCTGGTTCTGCTCGTTTCACTCAGCATCAGTTTATGCAAGTCTCTCCAGGCCTCTCTGAAATCGTCCTGCTGGTCGTTTCTTACAGAGCAATAATATTCCATAACATTCATATACCATAATTTATTCAGCCACTCTCCAATTGATGGGCATCCCTTCAGTTTCCAGTTTCTAGCCACCACAAAAAGGGCTGCCACAAACATTCTTGCACATGTGGGTCCCTTTCCCTCCTCTAAGATCTCTTTGGGACATAGGCCCAGTAGAAACACTGCTGGGTCAAAGGGTATGCACAGTTTGATAACGTTTTGAGCATAGCTCCAAATTGCTCTCCAGAATGGTTGGATCCGTTCACAGTTCCAACTGTATTAGTGTCCCAGTTTTCCCATATCCCCTCCAACATTCATCGTTATCTTTTCCTGTCATTTTAGCCAATCTGACAGGTGTGTAGTGGTACCTCAGAGTTGTCTTAATTTGCATTTCTCTTATCAATAGTGATTTGGAGCAACTTTTCATATGACTAGAGATGGTTTTAATTTCATCATCTGAAAATTGTCTGTTCATATCCCTTGACCACTTACTTATTGAAGAGTGGCTTGAATTCTTAAATATATATATATGAGACAATTCTCTATATTATTTAGAAATGAGGCCTTTATCAGAACCATTAAATGTAAAGATGATTTCCTAATTTGATGCTTCTCTCCTAATCTTGTCTGCATTAGTTTTATTTGTACAGAAACTTTTTAACTTAATATAGTCAAAATTATTCATCTGGTGTTCAATTAGGAGTTCCAGATCTTCTTTGGACATAAATTTATTCCATCTCCACAGGTCTGAGACGTAAACTATATTACCTTCCTCTAACTTGCTTACAAAATTACTCTTTATATCTAGATCTTGAACCCATTTAGATCTTATCTTGGTATGTAGTGTTAGGTACGGGTCAAGCCCTAATTTCTTTCACACTAGTTTCCAATTTTCCCAGCAATTTTTGCTGAATAATGAGTACTTATCCCAAAAGCTGGGGTCTTTGGGTTTATCAAACGCTAAATTGTTGAAGTTATTGCCTAGATTGTCCTGATAACCTATCCTGTGTCACTGATCGACTGCTCTATTTCTTAGCCAGTACCAAATGGTTTTGATGACTGCTGCTTTATAATATAATTTTAGATCTGGTACAGCAAGGCCACTTTCATCTGCCTTTTTTTCATTAATTCCCTTGAAATTCTTGATCTTTTGTTCTTCCAAATGAACTTTGCTACTATTTTTTCTAGATCTGTAAAATAATTTCTTGGGAGTTCGATTGGTATGGCACTAAAGTAGATTAGTTCGGGTAGTATTGTCATTTTTATTATGTTCGCTCTGCCTACCCATGAGCACTTAATGTTTTTCCAATTGATTAGGTCTGATTTTATTTGTGTGGAAAGTGTTTTGTAGTATAGTTCATATAGTTTCTGACTTTTCCTTGGCAGATAGATTCCCAAATATTTCATCCTATCATCTGTTATTTGGAATGGAATTTCTTTTTGTATCTCTTGCTGCTGAACTTTGTTGGTAATATATAAAAATGCTGATGATTTATGTGGATTAATTTTGAATCCTGCCACTTTGCTAAAGTTGTGAATTGTTTCTAGTAGTTTTTTAGTTGAGTCTCTAGGGTTCTCTAAGTATACCATCATGTCATCTGCAAAGAGTGATAATTTG
>JAJPUD010002181.1:0-74904 GCA_023553655.1 Myrmecobius fasciatus | reverse complement strand
ATGTCATCTGCAAAGAGTGATAATTTGGTTTCTTCATTACCTACTCTAATTCCTTTTATGTCTTTTTCTTCTCTTATTGCCAAAGCTAACATTTCTAATACAATATTAAATAGTAATGGTGATAGTGGGCAGCCTTGTTTCACTCCTGATCTTATTGGGAATGGTTTTAGTTTGTCTCCATTACATATGATGCTTGCTGATGGTTTTAAATAGATGCTACTGATCATTTTAAGGAAAAGCCCATTTATTCCTGTACTCTCTAGTGTTTTTAATAGGAAAGGGTGCTGGATTTTATCAAATGCTTTTTCTGCATCTATTGAGATAATCATATGTTTTTTGTTAGTTTGGTTATTAACATAATTAATTATGCTGATAGTTTTCCTAATATTGAACCAGCCCTGCATCCCTGGTATAAATCCTACTTGGTCATAGTGTACTATCCTGGGGATGACTTTCTGTAATCTCATTGCTAATATCTTATTTAAAATTTTTGCATCAATATTCATTAGAGAAATAGGTCTATAGTTTTCTTTCTCTGTTTTCACCCTACCTGGTTTAGCTATCAGCACCATATCGGTCTCATAGAAGGAATTTGGCAGTATACCTTCTGTCCCTATTTTCTCAAATAGTTTGTATACTATTGGAATTAATTGTTCTTTGAATGTTTGGTAGAATTCACATGTAAATCCATCTGGCCCTGGAGATTTTTACTTAGGGAGTTGGTTAATAGCTTGTTTTATTTCTTTTTCTAATATGGGGCTATTTAAATAATTTATATCCTCTTCTGTTAACCTGGGCAATCTATATTTTTGTAGATATTCCTCCATTTCATTTAGATTATCAAACTTACTGGCATAAAGTTGGGCAAAGTAACTCCTAATTATTGCTCTAATTTCCTCTTCATTGGAGAAAAGTTCTCCCTTATCATTCTTGAGACTAACAATTTGATTTTCCTCTTTCCTTTTTCTAATCAAATTAACTAAAGGCTTATCTATTTTGTTGGTTTTTTCATATAACCAACTCTTAGTTTTATTTATTAATTCAATAGTTTTCTTATTTTCAATTTTATTAATTTCTCCTTTTATTTTTAGAATTTCCAATTTGGTATTTAATTGAGGGTTTTAAATTTGTTCTTTTTCTAGATTTTTTTTAATAATAAGCCCAATTTGTTGATCTTTTTTTTTCACTATTTTATGCAAGTAAGCATCTAGAGATATAAAATTGCCCCTTATAACCACTTTGGTCGTATCCCACAAATTTTGGTATGTTGTCTCCTTATTGTCATTCTCCTGGATGAAATTATTGATTGTGTTTATGATTTGCTCTTTCACCCATTCATTCTTCAGGATTAGATTACTTAATTTCCAATTAATTTTTGGTTTATTTTCTCCTGGCCTTATATTGCATGTGATTTTTATTGCATCATGATCTGAAAAATATGCATTTACTATTTCTGCCTTTCAGCATTTGATTTTGAGGTTTTTCTGCCCTAACACATGGTCAATTTTTGTATAGGTTCCATGGACTGCTGAGAAAAAATTAAACTCCCTACTGTCTCCATTCAACTTTCTCCATAGATCTATCATACCTAACTTTTCTAACAATTGGTTTACCTCCCTAGTTTCTTTCTTGTTTATTTTGTAGTTTGATTTATCTAATTCTGAGAGAGCAAGTTTGAGATCCCCCACCAGTATAGTTTGGCTGTCTATTTCTTCTTGCATCTCTCTTAATTTCTCCCCTAGGAATTTGGATGCTATTGCACTTGGTACATATATATTTAGTATTGATATTGATACATTATCTATGGTACCCTTTAATAAAATATAGTTTCCTTCCTTATCTCTTTTGATTAGATCTATCTTGGCTTTTACTTGTTCTGAGATAAGGATTGCTACCCCTGCTTTTTTTTTTGTTCACCTGAAGCATAATAGGTTCTGCTCCAGCCATTTACCTTCATCCTATGTGTCACTATATTTTAGATGTGTTTCTTGTAGACAACATATTGTGGGATTCTGGTTTTTAATCCAGTCTGATATCTGCTTCCGCTTTATGGGAGAGTTCATCCCATTCACATTCACAGTTAGAATAACTAAATCTTTATTTCCATCTTATGTACCCAAGTTATATTTTCCCCTTTCCTTTCCCCTTTCTCCCTTCCCCCCTCCTAAGTACTTTGCTTTTGATGACCCCTCTCCCAAACAATCAACCACCCTTTAGGTCCCCTCCCCCTTTTTTTAACTCCTTTCCCCTGATTCTTCTATTTTCCCTTCTAATAGTTTATCACTTTCTTTTTCCTCCTTTCCCTCCCACTTCTCTCTAGCAACAGACAAGTTTCTATGTGAAATCAAGTGTCTGATATACACTGTTAGAACCCAACCTGATGAGAGTAAGATTTACACAATGCTCATCTCCCTCCCCTCTTTCTCTCAATTATATTAGGTTTTCTTTGCCTCTTCAAGAGATTTTACCTTGTTTTTACCTCCTTTTTTTGTTTTAGATCTTATTTTACCACTTTTCCCCTCTTTTCCCCAGTATGACAACCTTTCCTCCTCTAGTTTTCTTTTTCATATTATCAAAGTAATATCTAGTTAAGTATACCCCCAAACTTTAAGTATCCCCATAGTAGAAATAAAGTTCTCAAGAGTCCTTTCCTTTTTACCTTTTTATGCTTCTCTTGAGTTCTTTGTTTGGAGATCAAATTATTTGTTCAGATCTGGTCTTTTCATTAGAAATAGGTGAAATTCACCTATATCCTTGAATGACCATCTTCTTCCCTGGAGGATAATGCTCATTCTAGCTTGATAGATCATTCTTGGCTGTAATCCAAGTTCCTTTGCCTTTCGGAATATCTGGTTCCAGGCTCTACGATCCTTTAATGTGGAGGCTGACAGATCCTGTGTGATTCTAATTATTGATCCTCGGTATTTGAATTGTTTCTTTCTAGCTGCTAGCAGAATCTTTTCCTTGGTGCGATAGTCCTGAAATTTAGCCACAATATTCCTTCGGGTTTTAATTTTGGGGTCTTTTTCAGGAGGTGATTGGTGAATTCTTTCAATGGTGATTTTGCCTTCTGATTCTACAATCTCAGAGCAGTTTTCTTTCAGGATTTTCTGGAAGATAGTATTTAGATTCTTTTTTCATCATGGCTTTCAGGAAGTCCAATAATCCTTAGATTGTCTCTCCTAGATCTATTTTACAAGTCAGTTGTTTTTCCTAGGTGATATTTCATATTTTCTTCTAATTTTTCATTTTTTTTTGTTTTTCTTTGACTGATTCTTGAAGTCTTATTGAGTCATTCACTTGCATTTGTTCAATTCTTATTTTTAAAATGTTGTTTTCTTCAGTTACCTTTTTAAGCTCCTTTTGTAACTGGCCAATTGAATTTTTTTGTTCATTGAACTCTTTTTCCACTTCACTAATTTTATTTTTCAATAAATTGGTGTCTTTTTCATATCTCTTTTGCAGGGCATCACATCCTTCTTGCACTTATTTCAATTTATTTTCCCATTTATCCTCCTGCTCTCTTAGGAGGTTCTTCATGCAATCTTCCAGAAAGGCCTTTTGAAAAGGGGACCAGTGATGGTCCTTAATAACTTCCTTTGGAGTTTTGTCTAAAGGAACCTCAGGATCTAGGGTCATTCCTTCTTTTTCTTGATAAAAGCTGTCTATGGTGAGAGCTCTCTTTTGCTTCTTCATTTTTTGTTTAGACAGTGTGGATGTCTCTTTAAGGCTTGGAAAAAATCTTTACCCTGGGGCACTTCGGCAAATTAACTTAAGGTGCTGGCCAGTGGGGGCTGGGACTAAAGCGGCATTGCTCCTTAAACAAGGTAAGTCTGCCAGAACACCTGTCCACAATCAGGGAAGAGTGTCCCGAGTGCATCAGATAACCTCCAGGTGTTTGGAGTTTGGAGTGTGGAGTTTCTGCCACTATGAGCTGAGCTGAGTCCCACCCTCACTTCTGGCCTACAACCGAGTCCACTCTTTATCCTTCTGTCTGACTTAGACAAACCTGATATGAAGTTCTTCAGAAAGCAGTGTCCAAAGATTTCTGGATTCGTTGAATTGAAGATCATTTGGAGAGCAATTTGGGGCTATGCTCAAAAAGTTATCAAACAGTGCATACCCTTTGACCCAGCAGTGTTTCTACTGGGCCTATATCCCAAAGAGATTTTAAAGGAGGGCAAGGGACCCACATGTGCAAAAATGTTTGTAGCAGCCCTTTTTGTAGTGGCAAGAAACTGGAAATTGAAAAGATGCCCATCAATTGGAGAATGGCTGAATAAATTATGGTATATGAATGTTATGGAATATTATTGTTCTGTAAGAAATGACCAACAGGAGGTTTTCAGAGAGGATTGGAGAGACTTGCATGAACTGATGCTGAGTGAAATCAGCAGAACCAGAAGAACATTATACACAGCAACAAGACTATACGATGATCAATTTTGATGGACATGGTTCTCTTCAACAATGATGTGATTCAAACCAGTTGTTCAGCGATGAAGATAGTCATATACATCCAGAGAGAGGCCTGTGGGAACTGAGAGTGAACCACAACGCAGCATTTTAACGCTTTCTGTGAATACTTCCATGCATTTTGTTTTCCTTCTTAGGTTGTTTTTTTCTTCTTCTCTTTCTAGATCTGATGTTTCTTGTGCAGTAAGATAACTGTATAGATATGTATACATGTATTGTATTTGTCATATAATTTATCCTATTTAGCATGTATTAGATTACCTGTCATCTAGGGGTGGGGGTTGGGGGGAAGGAGGGGAAAAGCTTGGGAAAAAAAAGTTTTTGCAAAGGTCAATGTTGAAAGGTCGCTCATATGTTTTGTAAATAAAAAGCTTTATATAAAAAAAAGAATTGAAGATCAGTTCAGAGGCTTATTTTATTGTTGGTTTGAGAGAAGATCGGAGGAGGACGCAGAGAGTCACGTTTTCACTCTGCCATCTTGGCTCTACCTGCATAGATAATTTTCAACATTCACCCTTGCAAAACCTTGTGTTCAAATATTTTTTTCTTCCTTCTTTCCCTTCATCCTCTCCCCTATATGGGAAGTAATACAATATATATTAAACATGTGAAATTCTTCTATCTATATTCTCATGTTGCACAAGAAAAAAAATCACATCAAAAAGGAAAAAAAAATGAGAAAGAAAACAAAATGCAAACAATAACAAAAAAAGAGAAAATACTACATCATCTAGATTTAAGAAAATATTAATAATGCAGGTAAAATTTTTAAAATATGCTCCCTCCCTCCCCTTGTTAAATATTTACTAGCACACCTAGATATTGTCAAATAAGTACAGCATAAGCCCAGTGGGAGTGAAATAGAAGGCTCAAAGAATGCAGACATCACCAGATCGGATGCCTAGTGACTGCAAGCTAATAATAACTCGTATTTATATAGCACTTGAAGGTCTGCAAAGTTTTTTACTTCCATCATCTGATTTAAAGTAGAGGGAGTCCCCATTTTCACAAGAAGAGGAACTTCAACACAGTATTATTTCTCCAGGTCTATTAAGATCACCATGAAATAAGAGATTGCTTTTTTTCTTGAATTCCAGGTTGCAACTTATAATTGATGTCAATACTCTAGGGAATGCAATTCTTGCACACCATCCCAGTAAGTTTTGGAACCAAAGTGCCTTTCCTTGGTCACTTCTCCCCTGTAGGTATTCTTTATTGCAATAAGCTTTGAGGGCAAGGATTATCTCTGCTTTTGTATTTGTATTTGTAGAGTTTATCACTACACTTAATAAATGCTTTTTCAATATTTTGACTTATTCATTTCCTCAGGAATCCAAAAGACATAGTATATTGATAAAGGAGAACATGGGTTACTGACAGCTTTTGAGCAGTGGGTGACTGAAAGGACTGTGATTTATCAGCAGAAATAGAGTGGTAAGGAAGAAGAACAGGTTGTGGGGGAACGATGATAAGTTCAATTTTGAACATGACGAATTTGAGTTCCTTACAAGACAGCCAGGTGGAGAATCCTATAAGGCAGATGGAGATGATAAGGACAGGAGCATGAGTACAAAAATAAATCACTAAGATGTGCCCTCATATGACCTCCTGAACCAGCCAGTTCATGCTATTCTGTCAAAATAATAATATATTTTAAAAATACAATTGTGAATTAGAACAAAATAAAAGAATGAACAGAAATATCAGTATTTATTTTTTAAAAGTAAAAAAAAACACATTACAATATGGTGATGCATCTCTCTGTGCACAAATGTTCATAATTAACTTAATCAAAATTTGGATTTCTTACCTTAGAGGTGACATAGCTAAGTGAAGCTTCACCTGGAAATATCTGAGAGTATTTTCACTGTGAGATCTCTGTCCTGCTCTATCTGAAATTGGCTGCTTTTAGGATGTCAAAACCTAAAAATTGGCCTTTATCTTCATTTTCAGCTATCATTACCAGAGCATTGGCTGGAATGAAAATCCCCTTTGTCTTTTTTTTTTCCCCAGTGTATTTTGAGTGAACAAAATTTAAACAAAAGGTAACACATTGCACACCCACCTCCCCCATGTTCCCTTGTCAGAAAATAGCCATCTGGCTATCAGCTTTTTCCTGCATGGCTATTGCTGTAGCCTCTCTTACATAAATGAAGGACATCTTCAATTGGTTGCCTTATTTACTAATTTATCTATTTAGATAAAAGGTTATTGACAATTTGAATTAGAATGCTCCTCATCACTGAATACTTTCTCCAGAGGGGATAAATTATTGTTGTGGTTGTGATTTTTGTGTGAATTTGTAAAACATTGTGACCAAAACAATGATTTATTTTTGTTTTTTAATAGCACATAGAGCAATAATTTCTTCATGTCTATTATCTAATTATTAAGGCAGTGTTACTATGGAATAGAAGATAAAATACTGAACTTACAATCAGGAAGCCATAAATTCAGATCCTTAATCCTGAAGATTCTTTAGTTGTGTCACCAAGGACATTACTTCTCAGCCTCAGTATTCTCATCTGTAAAACAGGAATAATAATAATTATAGTATTTAAGTAATATGTTTGTAGGATTAAAGATAAGAACAGGGGAACCTAAAATTCTTGTTTTATAAATGAGTAGAAACAAAGGCATATGACTTGCCCAAGAAAACTTAACGTATTAAGTAGAAAAGCAGATACCTGATCCTAAGTAATCTGACTCCAAAACAAATAATGTTTCCTACCTTGATTCCTTTTAAAATTTAAGGTTTAATTTAAAATTTAATATTTGGCCATAATTATGAAAAAAAAAATCAAACTCAAATTAGTCTTATCAATTTTCTACCAGCTTGAGTTTAGCAAACTTGATTCCATTCAATAAACATTTGTTAAATACTTATAACCTAGGAAGCATATTGCAAAGAGTATCAGGCCTGAAATTGGGAAGACTCATATTCCTGAATTCAAATCTGGCCTCAGTTACTACTTTTTGCCTCAGTTTATTTATCTGTAAAATGAACCAGAGAAGTAAATGGGAAACCCCTCCAGCATCTTTGCCAAGAAAACCCCAAATGGGCTTTAGAGAGTTGAACATGACTGAATCAACTAAATAACAATAAAGCATCTGCAAAGATGTGCAGAGCTCAGTGCCAGGACATGAAACCACAAAGACAAAAATCCAGACAGTCTCTCCTTCTCTCTCCCTCTCTCCCTTCTTCTCTCCCTCCCTCTTTCTCTCTGTCTCTCTCTGGCTCTATCTCTGTCTCTCTCTCTTATTAAATGAAATACAAAAAAAAAGAATTAAAAAAGAAAGACAGAAAAGGAAAATTTTAAAAAGCAAAACAAAGAGAAACATTGTCATGTATACAATAGAACATCAGAGAGGATTTAAAATATATAATAATAAACTTCCACTTCAAGAAACATATATAATAATAGGAGAGATTATATTCATGGATATCCATCTTTTCTTTGCTTCCTTGTATATTTTCTTTTATTCTCTTCAGTGTACATTTTATTTTATTTTTCCCCCTTTCATTGCCCCTACCTCCTCTAAGCAGGCTACAGTTAAACACAGATATATTTATAATTAAATGTGTATATTTGTATGTATACACACATATATATGTATATTGATACCAATATCTATCCATAGATATTTATATACAAATATATATATACATACATACCTATGCACCTACATATACTCAGTCACATGTATGCATTTACACATGTAAACATGCATCTAAAACAATATTAATATGGCTGACATATTATGTAAATTTCTCTCTTGAGTGAATCTTTAAGTTTGACTTTGTCTGAGATCAATAATTACTAACCCTACTTTTTTTTTCCCTAATAAATGTTACTCCTGAACCTTGGAGCATTTGTGTACATCTCTTATTATCTATCCCTGTTAAATCTTCTACTTTAATTTTACTCCTTAACATGCTTGCTATTACTTAATCTCTCCCCAGGCATGGATCCCTCCCTTATCTTCATCTCTCCAACTTTTCCTTCCCCTTTTATCCCATTCCCATTCATCTCTATGCACTATATCCCATTCCTGTTAACATCCTTACAATCTCTTTTTTAGGGAACTTATTTTCACATTGAAGAACATATGTTTGGTTAGAATGAAAATAAGTATACTTACACAAATAAGTAAACAAATTTAAGTCTGTTCCACAGTCATGACTTCTTTCATATGGATTTCTTCATCTATATAATAAGGGTTACAATACCTCATGGGGCTATTATGAAAAACAACTGAGATAATATATGTTAAATGATACAGAAATGTCCACTATTATTTAGGGAGTGACTAAGCACTTACTATTACTTAGTTAGAAGATCATAACAGGCTACTGAGGAGAAGTGGTACATGAGTTTAGACTTAAAGGAATCTACAAGAGTCTAAAAATATGTGTTAGAGAGCATTCTAGGCATGAGAGGACAAAGGCACAAGTAGAAGTTCTAGGCATGGTAGTTTGAGGCACAAATAGTCTATGCAAAAGGATGGGAGATAAAAAGTTGAGTTCCAATTTCATGTCATCTGGGAATTTGATAAGCATGTCATCTTGGCTTTTATCCACATTACTGACAAAAATGTTACATGAACTAGGAATGAGAAGAGATCTCTGGAGCCCTTCACTAAGAATATCCTTACAATTGCCATTAAACCATTATTGTGTCCTCTTTGGATAAAGTCATTGGGCCATTTCTAAATTCATCTAATTGTTCTAGATATCCCTATCCTTTCCACAAAAATAGTACAAGGGATTTTATTAAATGTGTTCACAAAATCCAAGAAAGTTATGTATATTCAAATATACATATAAACATATATGCATATAGATACCTATAAATTAGTAAAAAAAATTCTTTTGATTTGTCATACTATTAATTTTGTGAAAAAAAAGAATAATGTTGTTTGGACCATTTCTTTTTAATGAAACCATACTTTTATTCTATATAACCACTGCTTTTTTTTTTTAAATAGATACTCATTAGGAATTTCTTTAACAATATCTTATAGAATTGTGTCAGAAACCAAAGTCAAATTCAATAGCCTTCCATTTGCTGACTCTATTTTCTATTTTTTGAATCAGATTATTTTCATTCCATAGATGGAATAATTGATTTTTTTAAGGTCATACTGGTAGATTTAGGTGTCAAACCCAGATCATCTAATTCCAAATTCATTGTTTTAATCAAACTATGCCTTCTCAGGATCTCTAAGATTCCTTCAAGTTCTGTTCTGATGATCCAATAATCTTGTGATTTTTCTGAACTTCATCATTTATAAAATGGGAATAATATTCCTTTCTTCCAACCACCTTTAGAGGAGTGTTGCACAGAAAGTATTTTGTAAATTTTAAACAATTATATAAATATGTTGTTATTATTTTTCCTTTGTTGTCTTGGTGTATTGGAAAGAAATCTTCTTGATTTATTTAAAATCTAAAACATTTTATTCCTTTGCTTAAAGTTTTGCTAAAATTAAAAATATGAATATACATTGCAATGTAGACATAGCCTATTATATTACTTTATGTGAGTATACTTCATAGCTTAAGATATACCACATTATATTCCCATGTAATTTTTATAATATTTTCTAAAACTTGTAATCATTCAGTGGGAGGAAATTTGAACTTCAGAGAATAATTTGGAGATTATCATCATTGCATGCCTCTGTGTGCAAATTTGAATTACCAGAACTAATTAATTTATTTATGAATTAGAAACTCACTTTACTTATATTACCAGTAGGAAGAAATGTGAAAAAAAATTTTTTTGCTGTAATTTAATACATATTTCAAATGAATTATTTTAGAGTAGTTAAAATGAGAAAAAATGAAAATAATCACATCCTTATTTTAACCATAAAAATTTCTTGCAAGACACACTTATTTGAATATAGTAGGCCCTTAAAAATACCTGTTTTAAATCAAATTGAAGCTTAACACTAATTGTTCCAGAAAAAACAATGTAATATAGATAACATTCCAGGCAGATCAAAAATAGAAAGAAAAGTCTCATAAAAACCAAAGTATAAAAATACTTTTTGTGGTGACAATATATTGGAAACAAAGTCAGTGCCCAACAATTTGAAAGTGCAGATGAACAGGGTTTAATACATCAATATAAAGAGAAAAAATATTTGTCGTGCCATAAGAAACAATAAATATTAGAAATTCAGGGAAAAAAAAGAATTCTTGAATAACCAAATGTAGGCTAAAGTACCCAGAACCAGGTAAAATATGCAATGACTATAATGATATAACATGACTATCATAATAATCAAGGAGCAAAAATCTATTTACCTCTGATGAATTATGTATTGTGCCTTCAGTATCCTGGTCAAGGTTTTTCCTCTTGATCTGGAGATGGATTTGAGCCTGTGAATTCATTCTGGATAACTTCCCACCTTTATGATTTGTTGTACCTCATCATGACTTATGGAAACTCATCACTTCCTCCCTCCCTTGCTCTTTCTCTATATCCCTTTCTTCTTCCATCCTTCTTTTTCTTTTCTTCCTACCTTCTTTCCTTCCTTCCCTCCTTCCTTCTTTCCTTCCTTTCTTCCTTTCTTCTTTCCTTCCTTCCTTGTTCCTTTTTTCCTTTCTTCATTCTTTCCTCTCTTCCTTCTTTTCCTTCCCTTTTTCCTTTTTTCTTCCTTCTTCCTTCCTTCCTCCTTCCTTCCTCCTTCCTTTCTTCTTTCCCTCCTTTCTTCCTTCTTTTCTTCCTTTCTTTCCTAGACTCATTGCCTAGATTACAATAAGTTTACCAGGATCTGAACAAGTAGGACAGGAGTGAGTCAGGAGAGGGGAGAGAAAGGATATTCTATTAGGTACATAGAATTTTTCCACTGGTGGGGGGAAAAGGAAAGGAAGGAAAGAATCCTATTCACTAAGAACAAAGTTCTGATTTTAGTAATGTAAAAAGTATGTGAAAGAATAAAGATACAATATTTATCAGGTAATGCTATTATCTCACTATATCATATTTACTTGTAAAACTGTGACTCAATAGTCATTAACCTCTATCTACTCAAACACTTATTTTTTAGAAGAATTAATGATTTGATTTTTTTTCTACATTCTAAGAATGGGAGAAGAGAAGTGGGAGAGGAAAGGGAGGAGTGAAGGGGAGTCACAAAAGAAAAGAAAAAAATTTAAAGCAACTCAATGTTATCTTTTGCTACTGAAAGGGGTACAGTGAACTATTGCAAGGGTCTGTTAAATCTTCTAGAAAAGCCTACTTTTTCCATTACTCTATCATTTGGGACTTAGTTTACTAAAGAGAAAAAAAAATACAATCTGTAGTTTTGAGATGACATTGGGAAGATAACCAAAGTAGCTATTCTCTCAATTGAGAATAATTTTCTACTCTTCATGAAGTTCATTCCAATTCCATGATATAACTTCATGCATTCTAAAAATAAGAGAACCTTAATTGTAGACAGATGATAACATGTAGTTTGAAAAAATATAAAATACTACAAAAATTACATAATAAAACTGATTATTAGAAGTTGAATTGAGGAAAGGATTCATGAATATTTCTGTCAGGCAATGCATTAGAGTGCTGGATCTGAAACCAGGGAGATCAGAGTTCAAATTTTGCCTCACATACTTATTAGTTGCATAACCTTACACAAGTCCCTTAAGTTCTTTCTGTCTCCTTATCTGCAAAATACCTCCCAGATTTGTTATGAAAATCAAATGAAACAAAATTTGCAAAATGCTTTGCAAACCTTAAAGAACTACTTTAAATGTTTGCTGTTTGGGAAAGTGATCCTTACCCAAATAGAAATCAGAGACTCACAAAGTAGAAAGCAAAAAGGGATTTAATAGGATCACAAATGGCAACTCCCTATAGACAACTGTGTCAGTAGAGAAGTGCAAAGTTTTTTTTTTTTGCTGAGGCAATTGGGGTTAAGTGACTTGCCCAGGGTCACACAGCTGTTATGTGTCTGAGACCAGATTTGAACTCAGGTCCTCCTGACTTCAGGGCTGGTGCTCTATCCACTGCGCCACCTAGCTGCCCCAAAGTACAAACTTCTAAAGACAATATTATATAGACCCTAAACAGAAGCCCCTACCCCACCCCCAGGCAGACCTTTTCTCCTCATCTGGGCAGGAGTTTAGACTTTAAATGGAAATCTATTCGAGAAACAAAAGAATACTAGTAAATAATAAACTCTTTAGTCATTAAGTACTTAAATGCCAGTGGGGGGGGGGGGGAAGAAAGAGGGAAATGCTTGTTTATCTAAGATAATCAAACCTTCAGCTTTTACCTATAGCTCAACTTGTTAATGCAAAGTCTCAAGTCACAATTATGGCATAGGTCAAGGTCACATTCCCATGAGAGGTCTTCACTCAGTTTATTCCATTCATTGCTATTATTATCTGGGAAGGATTATTTTTTTTCAAAAGAAAAAAAGATGAAAAGGTTATTTTAAAAAAAATGATAACTCAGTGTAATGCAGCCAGAGCATAATGCAGTCAGTGTGAGACTGATACTAATTCTAGAGATTAATTTAGTGTAATCAAATAGCCTAATACAGAACTCTACAGGTATACCTTGTTTTATAATAGTTGTATTGTTGCCAAGTTGAGTAAAAATCAGATTTCTGTAAATCAAATCTTATTTTGCTACTCAGGTTATAATTTCATGCTTCATTTTCTGATGATTTCTCAGTTGGCCTCAGTCCCTGATACTTTAGTTTAAGTGTCTCTAGGTTCTGGTCTCTCAGATTAAGTAGTTAATGATCTGTAAGCAAACACTTAAAGCTACTGGGGAAGCTAGTTGAGTAAAAGGGCACTGCCTTGAATCTTTTTATGATGTAAACACATACTACTTCATCAATCTATTTTGAAAATTTAGATTTTTAGATAAGGTTTTTGTGGAGTCTTTCTCCTGTATTTCCAAGACAGTATGCTTTTGCAGTGGCTAGTGAATTACTAAAACTGAAAGAGTGGTATTCCATTTTTTTTAATTTATGGGTTTTTTAATTGTTTTTTTTATTATTTTATTTGAAAAAACAGAATAAGAAAAAAAAAAGGAATACAAAACAAAATAAAGCAAAACAAAAGAGAACATTGTCATGTGCCCAGCAGAACATCAGGGAGGATTTAAATATATAACAACAAATTACCAGATCAATAAAGTATATATATATATATATATCAGTAGAAGAAATTATATTTATGAATATCCATTTTTTCTTTACTTCCTTATAGAATGTTCTTTTCTTCTCTGTTATATACCTTATTTACTTTATTCTTTTTCCCCACTTTCATTCTCTGTACCACCACCAAGTTACAGGTAAGAAAAGATATATTTATGTATACATATGTAGATATATACATATATACACTCATACCCACACCCCCCCACATACTGCAGATTCTCTGCTTTAATTTTACTCCTTAATCATTATTTAATCTCTCCCCATTCAAAGATCCCTCCCATGTCTTCTTCCCTTATCCTTTGTATAATTATCTGCCCATCCTTCCCCCCTTATTTCTATATAGATTTTGGAGGATGCTATACCTTTCATGGTATATATGTAGTGTTGCCTATTTAACCCATTCCGATTATGAGCAGGTTTTCAAAACTATGAGCTCTCCTCCTCCCTCTAATGCCTCTGCACCTTATTTGTACAAAAAAATTTACTATTTTCACCTTAACTTTACCAATCTTTCTTTTGAGCTATTCTACTGTTGATATAAATCTTAAACATATAACATACCTTTCCCATTTATCAAAAATCATGAATAATTTGTCCATGTTTAAACTTATGTATATGGAATTCCTTGAAATTTATCTTTGATGTTGGCTCTTATATGTTAAGTTTTCTGTTAAGCTCAAGTTTAGATGATAGAAAATCCTGAAAATTTGCAAGTTCATTCAATGTCAATTTTTTTCTCATTCAACATTATGGATAATTTTGCTAGATATGATGTTTTTGGCTGCAGGCCTAGTTCTTTTGATTGTAGGTAGATATGATTCCAAGGACTGCAGTCTTAATGTAGCTGCTGCTAAGTCTTATACAATTCTAATTGTAGCTCCAGCATATTTTGCAAGATTTTCTCTTTAATCTGTATGTTTTCCACAAAGGATCTTGTTGAAATGGTGATCGGTGAATTTTTTCTATTTCTACTTTCCCCTCATATTCTATTACTCCAGGACAATTTTCTTGGATTATTTCCTGCATTATTATGTTAAGGTTCTCTTTTTGATCACAACCTTCAGGCAGTCCAATTATTCTTATATTTTTTCTTCCTGATCTTTGCTACAGATCTGTCCTTTTTCTTGTAAGATGCTTCACATTATGTTCTATTTTTTCATTCTTTAAACTCTGTTTTATCATTTCTTAATTTCTCATACTTTCACTGGCTTCCCCTTGCCCATTCTAATTTTCAAAGAGTTATTTTCATCTTTGAGATCCTGTATTTCTTTTTCTAGTTGGTTAATTTTTTTTTCATAATCTTCTTGTTTTTCTTGAATGATTTTATTTCTATTTTTTAGTTTTTCCTCAATGTCTTTCATTTGATTTTTAAATTATTTTTAAAGTTCTTCTATAAATTCTCTCTGGGAGGGGATCTATTTTATGTTACTCTTTGGGGTAGAAGCTTTTTTTACTTCAGTGTCCTCCTCTGAAGATGAAGCCTGGTCTTCCCTGCTTCCATAGTAAGTTTCCTTGTGGGGTTCTTTCTTCTTTTTTAGTTCATCTTTTTTTTTTTTTTTAAATTAGTGTAAATACCTCTAACAGTAAAGTTAGGGGATAGTGCCTCAAGCTTTCCTTCAGTTCCCACCATCTTCTCAGACTCAAACCCCAACTCCACAAACAGTCCAGGAGGTGAAAGTCTCTGTGGTTCCTCTGAAGCTCCAGCCACAATCAGATAGCCCTAGAGGTCCCCATTTGATATTTCTGCAAAGCTACCCCAGAGGTGTTTGTACTTCATGTGGGTTAATCCTAATCTGGGGTCTTTCTTCAGGTATTCTTGGGTTGCCCCAGGAGGCCCTGTGTTTCTGCCCCAAGTCTGCTTGATTTTTCATGAGTCAATGTTCATCCTGAGCCTCAAATTTGTTCTATTTGTGAGGAAAATCTGGAGAGCTTGACATTTACTAACCTACTTTGCCATCTTCCCAGAATTCTTCCAGTATTCCAAATTTTACCTTTGCTAAGTACTGGCTATGCAATTTTGGTTACTGTTTGGTAACTGTTAAATTTAGGGTTCCAGGCAAGACTTGAATTTGTAGAGAGGATGAAATTCCCTTTATCAGTGAAATCACATGTAACTAGGTAAAAGAGGTCATTCTTTGCCTCAATTCTAATCTAGCTTTAATCATGGAATGAGTGCTGCCTCCATCAAATTAAGCCTTGTTAAAGATATTAGCCCTTTCCTGGTCTTACAGGTCTAACTGCCACTCAAATCCTGGTTATATATAATTTGGCCATGAAGCCCTTCCTTGAACAGCTTCTGCTGAGAAATGAACATTAATCTGTAAAAAATGAAAAAGGAGAGAATTGCACAACTTACTTGGGAGTTTATTTTTTAAGCTCAGAGAATAGTGTTGCTTTGACAAATATTGAGTGAGAGTAGAAACATGATAGGACAGTGCAACAAGGCAAGTGCCAATTGAGGGTGTGGTGGAGAAAAAAAAAAACAACAAAAAAGAAATTATTTCCATTTAGGAACCCTGGAGATGAAGCAGCAGACTATCCATTTTAGTTTTAGGAACAATGATTTTGCCTGCTCCCAAATGTGTTTCTCCTGGGCTTACTTGAAATCTCCTTGTTAAAGTATTTCTTGTTTTGATATTAAAGGCAGAGACCTAAGACCTGAGACTGGTCAGAGACTCAGGTACTACTGAGTCACTTCTGCTTGTCAAATCCCACTTCTGACACTATTTAATGTTAGCCAAAACAAAAACCAAAAAAATCTCAAACCCATGAGATATGCCTTGAAACTGGGTTTATTATAAAAGAAATGAACAATACCAATCTAGATAGAAGCTTGAATATTTATGAGTTATAGAAGGAAATTTCATGGGAAGAATAAAGGGCAATTCCCTCCCAAATAGCAGTGCCAGAGAAGGAGAAAGGTAACAGTAGGGTGAAAAAAGCAAGAGGGAGGAGGAGGGCTTGGGAATATGATACCATGGAGGAAGGATGTTCTGCTTATTTGGAAAAAGTCCCATTTGCACAAAGAGTTTATTACTCTGGTGCAACTGACTGGCCCCTGTATTGTAGTTGACCTGGCTCTCAAGGACATACTGAGAGTCCAGCTAAAGGTACAAATAACAAATTATGTAAATTAAATGGGGGAGGGAGCTTCATTCTTGACTTGTTCAGGGCCTCCTGCATACTCTAGGTTTACCGTTTCTGGAAAATATGGCAACTCAAGAAGAAAAGTTAAGTTGATTTCTGGGCAATAATAGTTTAATTATAGTGTAGAATTCAGGGAGAGGAACAGGAAATTAGCCTGGAAAAGCAGAGTGCTGCTAAATTGGGAAGAGACCCAAACTCATCCCAAGAGGCATTAAGGAATCACTCAAGGTTTTTTGAGCAAAGGAGTGACAAAGGAGCAGAGGATTGATTATGCCATTGTTGTAGACTTTGGCACAGTTGTGTGAAAGATGAGGAAGGAGTTAAAGCATGAAGATCTGTGAGCTGAGTAAGATAGTTCATGTGGATAGTAATCCTATCCCAGGATGATGGAGTATTTAATCAACAGCAAATTCTATATTTATCTAATAACAATCATTCTATCTAAAAGTATAAAATCAACTAAATTAGTGACAGTCAAAAATTAATTAATGATATAAAGTTGCTTTATAACATCAAAGTGTACTATATAGACCTCTTATTTTATAAGCTTCTTCATAACTCTTATTTTACATGAAACAAGGAACATTTTTATTTGGTAATAAAATTAAGAAGGATTCCTTGGGAATATTTTCATAGGAATGCTTAAGGAGACTTTTGGAGAGATGGTCTTTCAAGCTACTGATCAGAAATGTCTATTTTGTTATCTTTTCTTATTGAAAATTTCCCAAGTTACAAGCAGTGAGATAACTGTTTGTTCTGTTACCTTAGACACAAAATTCCTGCTTTTTTGAATTGCCATCCCTACAACAATTTCTTTTTTTGCTGAGGCAATTGAGGTTAAGTGACTTGCCCAGGGTCACACAGCTAGGGAATGTTAAGTGTCTGAGACCAGATTTGAACTCAGGTCCTCCTGACTTCAGGGCTGGTGCTCTAACCACTATGCAAACTAGCTGCCCCCTACAACAATTTCTATTTGCCTCTCTGATCCTATGCAAAGGATATCTGCTGTTAAAATGTAGTGAACCATTTTTATTTTATTTGCATTATTTTTAATTTGTTTTCATTTCTTTTTCATTCTTTTTTCCCTCATCAAGATCACTTTTTTGTTTCCCAATCAAAAGATCCATAATTTTCGTTTTAATAATACAAAACATCAAAAAAAAACAGTATTGAGTTTTATACTAAATCTACAAAGTAAAAAATCATGACTGTAAGCAAATCATTTATTCTCTCTGAACCTCGTTTTCCTTATTTGTATCATGAAGATAATAACATTATGTACTCACAGCATATTTTGAGAAAAGCCCTTTTCATTATATAAATATAAGCTATGTTAGCACAAAGACCTGCATTTAAAATGAATAACAATCATAATTAGACAATTTCTCTTTCCTTATTCTAGAGTTGAGACATGTAAAGTTATGTATTGAGTTTTATCTTATTTCAGTGTTCCTTTTGAACAAAACCATGTTTGAAGATAAGAGATTTATCATTATTTGATGTAAGTATATAGCTATATGTAATAAATGTATATTTATAATATATACATATATATATAAACTAACATAAATGATATCACACATATATCACAAAATAATATATCTATTTGGTATTTCACAACTGACCATTTCATCTTATTAAACACCAAATGTTTCCATATATTACTAATCCCATCTTTTTTTTTTCCTTTTCCCGCCCTCATTCTTAGTTATCAGGCAAGGCACTTCCCATAGAATTGTACACAAGTACTTTGATTTTTTGGAAAGGTATGTTTGTGTTCACCTGCTAAAATGGCATGTTGAACTAGCTCCTAATTAGTCCCCCTTATCCCTGTAGGGGAAACTATTCCAAAGATGACTGCCAATTAAACCAAGAAGAGTTGCTTATTCTGTGGGCAATAAGAATTGAGAGGGACTCCAGTATCTTTCTGAGGTTATCTTGAAATTAAAACACATACTAAACACACACACACACATACACACACACACACACACACACACACACACACTTTTCACTACTTTTAGGCCACAGAATATGTAGCTCTTTCTGCTTCAGTTGCCAATTTTTTCTGACAAAATCTCTCCATTTTTCCCACCATACCCCACATCAAGGGGATCAAAGAATGATAGGTCCAGCTTCATGGAAATTGATGCCCTTTACTCTTCTTGCTTCACTCTTCTTGCTTCTATACTAAACATATATTAGAAACTTCACTCAGTTCCCTTATTTTAAGTCATATGGTACACGTTAGATTTAAAGTTATAGTAGCAGGGTTCATATCTTGGTCCTGTCACCTAAAACTTGTGTAATCTGGAGGAAATCAATTTACTTCCCTGTGTGTTTTTTACTTTTTCTCATTTTTAAGGTGGGACATTTGCATAAGATTCAGTGTAAGGTCCATCCAACACTAACTATATGATCTTATGATTCAAATAGAAGGTTTGAAAATTCTCATTCACTTCCATAACTGATAGTAAATGACCTGAGAAACCTGAGTTTTATAATCTTGAAATCCATAAAGTTCCCACAAATCAAACAAGAATTTTTTCCCCATCTTCTTTATATGATAGAAATTTCATGTTTTAAAAACCCTTTAAAATTAAAGCAATACTTTTATTTTTCTTTTTTCTTGCCTGGCTAGATTCCCAGATCCATTTTCTTCCTACATCTCCTGCCTTTCTTTGCTGCATTGTTTGCCCTTAATTTTTTTTTAGTTATATGTTTCATAAATGTATTCTGGTCCCCATGTCTGTAACAATATGTGACTTACTGATTGCTAAGCCCCAGAGTTTCCTGTCAGTCTTGATTTGACTCAATATTGCTGTGGCCTTTCACACAATCAATCATAATGTCCTTATCGCTTGACTTCATGGGGTAGCAGTGCTTACCTGGCTTGCATTTGATCTTTCCAATCATTCTTTTTAGCTTGTGTAGGGAAGAAACTTCCTAAGATTCATAATATATCACTTATAGTATATGAAGGGCTAGGCGGGTACTTTGGAACACCATGGGGTTCCTAGTTCTGTATAGCGTTTTCTGAATCTGGACTCTGCACAACTCTTAATAATAACAAATGCATTGGGAGTGATATACTGAAGGAAAAGATGTTATTTTAAAATGGTCTGTTTCCTTTATAACTAGTCTTTGTGTCCAAATTATCTGAATTTTTTTTTCTGTGTTGGAGATTTAAGCCTATGCTTCAAAATAATCTTCTTTTTGATTTAGAACCAGCCTCTAAACATTGGGGCTTTTTTCCTAGGCAAATATAAGTAACTATGTCTGGTTTACTGATAAATTATTTCAAAAATAACTAGTTCCTTTTTGTTTAATTTAATGCCATTTATCTCTTCCTATATTTTTATTGGTTTTTAGTATTTGAAACATAAATATATGATCTTCTGAAAACTTCAAAGTAACACAATGATGAGTCTTGAGAATGTCATCATTAATTCAAAATACCATTTTCTAATTGATCACAATGACCTGCCTTTTAAAATAATCTAAAGAAATTAATAAATATTGAGTAATTTTAAAATAGACCATCTTGTGAATGTCAATAGCAGCAGTTAAGTCTGTTTATAAATATTTCAGGGCTTTGACTTAGCCAATTCAATCATAATTCAGTGATTCAAATGCCTTATTAGATTAACAGTTTTTCAGTTCATCCCCAGTTCAATATAATTTTTGAACTTTTCTCTCTTCTTACCACCATTCTCAACCCTGGGAAAACTCTACTTAGATGCCATCTTTCCTGATTACCACAAGCATTAGCCCAAACTACCATCTTGTGAGGGGAGAAAACCATATTCATTTCTTTTTCTGCTCTGAACTCACTTTATATGTAACTCAAAATTTTAAAAATAAAAGAATATTAAAATAAATTAATAAAAATTTCAACATATATTTCTAAACTGATCTCTGGAATATTATAAATGATAGATCAGCTATTATTACATTAAAATAAAACCTCCCCAAATTTTCTATCCATTCATCTATCAATTCACATTTTTTGAGCAACATTTCAATATATTAAAACTCATTCATTAATCTCAAATGAAACCAAATGTCAGTGGAAATTTGGCCTTATATACAAATGTAATTAGTTTATAGCTAAAAAATTTTATCTCAAAAAAGCATAGTTGAAAGTTTATATTCTAATGAAGTGATTATTTTATTGCTTTTTTTTTACATTTCTTTGTGTATGACAAGAAATTCAAGTTTCTTTTCAGCATGCCATTAAAACTTGAGTGTGATGTATCAAATTGTTTTGAATAATTAGTACATGTGCAAAAATATCTTTAGACAATATAGTATGTTTTATAACATTTAACAAGTGTATGAAATTTGATTTATTTCTTTTTTCTATTTTTTCATTTATCATAGAACCCAAACAGTACTTGTTTATTGGATATACAACCACTTTACCTCAAAATTTTATCTCTTTCTATATGTTTTAAGGGCAAAATTTCATATTGCATATTCAGTACAAATTCTTATTCTAAATTTTACACTTTGGGTATATTTGGAACTTTAGCTGACATCAATGGGAAAAAAATTTCCCAGGAATAAATAGAAAGATGAATATTTAAAGGACATAATGTACATCAAATATGATGGTGAGCTTTTCTTTCTTTTCCTTTCCTTTCCTCCGAGCTTCTTAATCTTACCATTAAGTCAAAGTGTTTTTAAGGTGTAATATATTTTTCCATAAGCCTTCCATAATGTAGTAATTCTATTTTATTTTCTAAAAGATACTACATAAAAACATGTTGCCATGATCAACAGATTGATTTAACTCTTCTTAGCAATGCAATGATCTAAGACAATTTTAAAAGACTCACGATAGATAATGATATACACATCCAGAGAAAGAACTGCAGAGTCTGAATGCAGGTTGAAGCATACTATTTTCACTTTTTTTTCCCTTTCTCATGTTTTTTTTTTTTCCTTTCCCTTTTATTCGGATTCTTCTTTCACAATATGAGTAATATGGGCATATGCTTAATGTGATTCTACATATATACTTTATATCAGATTGCTTGCCATCTTGGGGAGGAGGAAGGAAAGAGGAGAGAGAGAAAGGAAAATTTGGAACTCTTTTATATCTTATAAAAGTGACTATTGAAAACTATCTTTACATGTAAGTAGAACTTTAAAATACTATTAGTTGGGAAAAAATAAAAGATACTGTAAAAAATTTGCTTTCTGATTTAGATCATATTTGAGTTACAGAAAAAATCAACAGTATTTGCCACTTGCCAAGACCTGTAGGGAAGCTGGTCTAGCATAAAGTAACATGAAATGTTTTTTAATAGTCAAGACTTGAACTTAGTATTCATTTCTTTTTGCATACAGTTTCTACAATGCTTCCAGATTCTTGTGATACACACAAAGGACAGCTCTCTTTAGCAAGCTCCATTTTCTCTGTATTATCACATTCTTTTACCTCTATATAGTATTGTAATGAATAATCATTTCAGCAAGTATCTAGAGGAAAGTGGCAAATAATCAATGTGTGTTATGTACTATATACTTTCATTTTTAACCATGCACTGAAGTTATTACTTTTTTTAAATGTTTTATGGAATTACAGAGCATTTAGGAGCAGTGCATAAACAACTCTCCTTGTAATTAAGAAGACATCTTCATGAATTCAAACTTGACCTCAGACACTTCCTAGCTGTGTGATTCTGGAAAAGTCATTTAACCCTGTTAATCTCAGTTTCATCATCTGTAAAATGATCTGGAAAAGGAAATGACAAACGATTTCAGTATCTTTACTGTGAATACTACAAATGGCATCACAAAGACTAGAATGTGACTAAAATCCCAGAACAGATCCTCCTATGTGGGTAAAAAAGTGTGATTTAATTATAATCCATAATTGTTTAAATATATGCATATATTTAATATCAAAATGATTCTAGTCTTTGAAAAACACAATTTGTTAAGTTTTAATCATATACAAACTTATGCATAAGCTGAATGGAATTTAAAAAATATATCACTGAAATCAATGTTCCTATTTTTACAAAATGAAGACCAGAGACCTAAATGATTTCTTTTATCATTTTCTACTTCTTGAATGATATTTACACATAGACCCAACCCTAGTTCTTCACTACTGACTACTAGTGAAGATAGAGTTAAATTTAAAGATGTACAGGATCAGACACTTTTCTTTCAGAAAGGATGTGATCAGTCACCTTCCACAAGATAAGCTATTATCCCTGTTTGGGCCTCTATGCAGAGAGGACAAGATCAGTAAATATATCCCAACTACCATTTCAACATAGAATTCATATTCTCACCTTTTCTCCCATATAATATACAGACTCAATTCACTTGCAACAATATTTAATATGATTTTGCTAAATAACTTATACAATTAAAAACATCTTAGGTCCGATCTGCCTGTCAGGAAGTATTGAACATAATTGTGGAATATTTGTCATATTTATTTTCTAGTACTGGACAGACCTCCAGATCCAATATATAAAAATATATTCCAACAATGCAAAAAATAAACAAACAAACAGAAATGTTGGAGTTCAAAATTTGGGTCAGCATTGCCATCTTAAGCAACACTTTTGTGCTTCTGGATGTAACATTTTAACATTATACCCCACAGCTTTGCTGTCAGCAAAATGATGATATTCATTTGACTCGTGGGAATGATGTGAGGATTAATTAGATAATGTTTATAAAATGCTTTGGAGATGAAAAGTGCTAAGTATTATTATTATCCTTATTATTTCAATTCTGACTCATCTCTGTTCCTAAAGGACTTAATCTAGTATTTGGATAGCAATCAACATTTCCATTCATCAAGGCTCTGAAAATAGCTTCAAAACCTTACTTAGCAAGGCTACATCTGAAATAGTGTCCGTTCGAGGCTGTCTCTTGTTGAAGGAGCAGACAGCCATTTACCAAATTAAACTCAATTTAATGTTGTCATATTTATTCAAATAGACCTCAAGTAGCATAAGCTATTTCCCCAGCAATTGATATCTTTTAGAGGATTTTGAATACTGATTTGGAAAAATTTATATATGGTAGAACCAAGCTTCTTAAACTGTGGGTTGTAACCATATAACTAGTATGTAAATTTGCTTTTGTCTTTAATAAATGGTAACATTATATGTATACCAAAACTTGTTTTAACATACATTTTTTTATGATTTATAATCATTAAATGTTTGATTTGTAGACCTGTTTTATATATCTATATATGCAGGGTCAAGTAAAAATTTCTCTGTTGAAAAGGGGTCTCAATTTGAAAAAACTTTAAGAAGCCCTGCTATAGAGGCAACTTGAAATGCACAAATCTAGGTTTATCAAAACAAACCTAGATTCAAATCCCTCCTTTGACATTTACCAGTTGTATTAGATTGAGCAAATCTTTGTGTCTTAAGAAATGCCCTAGGACACTTTTATTAGGGTATAATATAGGTCATATGTATAACATATGTATATATAATAAATTACATAATTTAGAAAATACAATAATTAATATGACATGATTTAGTAATGATTATACTATGCCATATACATGCCATATGTATACTATCCCATGTATAAGTGTATGAATATATTTCTCCCATAAATAAGTATATGTGGCATATACTAAATCATATATGTAAACTATACAAAAATCATGTTATATATGTGTGTGTGTTCAAATGATATGCATATGTGTAATGTGCATTTGTATTATTGTATCATATATACATCGCATCTGTGTGTTCACACACAATAATGATTTTTGTGGAGAAACTTCCATGCCAGGGATTCCCCATACTGATAAAAAATCAATATTCAAATTGATTCAAATAAATTCTCATTTCAATTCAAATGCTCACTTAAACACTTCCTGCCTCAGTTTCTTCATCTGTAAAATGGAGATAATAATAGTATCTATTTCAGAGCACACAAGATTTAAGGAGAACAACCAATAATGTTGATATTTCTGCTGCAACTCCTGCTACTACTATATTACTGTTAATGTGACTGCTGGTACATTCAATAATGAATGGAGACATCAGAACCTTTTATCTATTAAGAACTTTTAAAAAACAAAATCCTCTAACTGAGAATTCCTACCAGTTTGATCCTGTGAACAATTTCTCTCTTTCTGAGTTGGAAAGAGTTATATTTCCCAGGATCATCTATAACTTAGGTCTCCTTTCAAGACAACTAGTCTAAAATTTGCTAAAAGGACTTTGACACAGAAATAATTGAATGTTTCAGAGCCATTTAAGAATCATAATGAATGCTGAGGAACGGAAACATGGAAAGGCAGAAAGTTCCTGACATGTCCAGAGAGAGGAATTCCTGGAAAATATCTTTCTGGAATGCAAGGTTCCTAGTTTGAAGAGTAGAGATATCCTAGGCAACAAAATCTCAAAATCTAGCCTACTGGTAGTGATATATTTTGGGGGAAGGAGGCAGGGAAGAGTTGTCACGCTTAGGAATTACCTGATGAGAAATTTCAAATATAAAAATCCTGAAATTCCTCCTTCTAACCAGAGAATGTACTTCACTAAACCATGTTATAGCAAAAGACAGCTTCTGTGACTGAGAAGGGATAAAACATCACAGAGGTTGCCTTGGGAGTAATTCCAAGTTCAGGGATCCGGTCTTCTTTCTAGAAAAGGCAATTTCCCTTGAGTAGTATGTTGTTTTAGAAAAAGAACAAGTTTGGGAGGAATTCCTGGAAGGTGAAATAAAAGTCATGTTGAGGAGTAAGGAACCTGGAATTTGGACTCTCCAAATGTAATAAACTATTCAGATAAGGTCAATTTAATAAGAAGAGGGAATTGTCTAACTAGCAGTAAAGCAAAGCAATCATTACAATGTAAATAAAACATGATAAAAGCAAACTATAGGGTCAGAGTGACAGTGGATAATGTATGGGGTTTCCAGTGAGAAAAATGTGGGTTACAATCCTTTCTCTGCTAAACAGGACAAGTCACTTAAAGGCTCTCTGCCTTACTTAGGGAAGTCTTAGGATAGGAGTTAGCAAGTATTTTCTGTAAATGGTCAGATGGTAACTAGTTTAGGCTCTGAGGCCCAAAAGCAAAATCGAGGGTATTATGTTAGTACTTTTGTAATAAGAAAGAAAACAAATTTCATATATATATTATTGAAAAATTTAAAAATATAATAATAAAGAACAATTTTCCATAATAGAGTTCTAATAAGAAGAATGAAATTAGTATTTGGGGAATGTTTCCTTTAATTGGGGTTCAAAGTTAATGTTCCCTATACCTGAAATCAATTGCAAATGTTCATTTGTTAATGCTGATTTTTAATGATTTTATGTATTCCAGCTTTGAAAATGTGTTTCTACAAAGTTAGGTATTGCCAAATACTGATATCAGTCCTTGAGCATATGATTTTGATTGAGTATATTTATTGCTTGGAAGTCATTTATAGAATTTGATTAGATTTTTCTCCTGATATTTACCTTTTAGCATGTCATTATATTGCAGATTAATCACTTTCAATTGATGGTTAGGTGGAAGATTTTTGATTGTATAATTAAACAGGTTTTGAAATATTTGGGAAAATTTCTTTTGTAATTATGTGAAGGTTAGAAAAATGCTGCTGTAACTATAGTTTGAGCTTAGAAAATATTTGCACCACAAATTTGTGTGAGAATGGAGATCTCTCTAATTTTAACTTTTGATAGTACAGGAAATGTATAAAGCATTTTGCCACTAACTGTGATTCTCCTCATCAAAATGACTTTACTACACCAAAGCTTATAGCATATTGATGCTATTTTGCTTTGCAATTTTTGTTTATTTTTAATTAATTAATTTAATTTAATAAATTCAATTTGTTTGAATTCATGTAAAAGCATTTTAAAGTCTAGCAAAGTCTAATTTCCAAAGCCCTTCAATGTTTAATAATAATTTTTTTAGATAGATAATAGGTAGTTGTTTAATATGTTTCATCTAATTCAAAAAAAAAACTCAGTCTCAACTTTAAATTCATAAAATCATAATAAAACTTTTCTCGGCTCTTCTTGTTTTCATATGATGTGTATACGCTGGTAAAAATTAAATATCAGAATATGATGATAAATGTAGCACTCTAGAGAGTTAAGTTACAACTACTTCACTCTGATTTGTAGGGCAATGAACAGCTATGCAAAGTGATGAATGTGTTTCTGTCACAAATACTCAACTGCTTGTTTTTGTTTTTTTTTTTTAGTGTGAAAGAATTAGTAGACAATATACAAATGAATTAATATGGCTTTGTCCCCATAACACTTTATCTGATTGATCTCATTGATATGGGATCCATTCCTCAGTGGTGGAGATCAATGACTGGGGTGCAGTAGAGAACTGATCTCCACCAATGAGAAAAGAATCCTATACCTGCACTTTGAGGCTCAGTTTACATAAAAATGTAAAAAAGCATTCTAAGCTTAAGGGTTATGAATCAGGGGATCATTTCATCCTTTATAAATCCCTGCTCTAGGACATAGCTACTACACCTTGAGTAGGTTGTTATTTTCATTGTTCTTAGACCAGGGAGGGAATTCTTATACCAAGAGTTTCCTGTGATGATGAAATAAAAGACCTTTTGTGTCTGTTGAATATTATATAAAACATTTATAAAATGCAGAATAAAATCTAGGGAAAAACAATCACTTTTTATTTGGGAAGTAAGGGAAAAGAAAAAAAAATCAAGAGAGGCTTCCAGGAAGAGGTATTGTTTGGGCTAGGTATCTCAGGATGAGTAGGGATATAATAAGTAGACATTAAGGGAACTGGGAGTGTGAGAAGGCATTCCAGGAATGATTAGAAAAGTCATGTAAGTCCCTGGGTGCATGAGAATAGAAAATGGAAGTGTATTTCAAAGTAAAGCATGAAGGAAGTTAGGGCAGGAAAGTTCAAAATATATTCTTTTGTCATTCTCCAGAATATACAAAATTTTTACTTCAGTACCCACTGATAAATTAAAACTCTAGATTCTTCAACTGGTCTGTTTGATAGTACACAAACCACAACTCCAAGTTTCAAACAGATATAGTCTAAACTTGTATTTGAATTTCTCATTCCTTGAGAAGTACAATGAAGTATATAGATATAATCTTTTATATTAGCTCAATTCAATATTACACAAATAAATGTCCTCATTTTAAAAGGTATTAGAGATCTTAGTCTTTTGAAACTAGATCATACCATCATAAATATGTAAAAGAAGTAACATTTGTTCTTTAAACAGATACATTTGCTCTAGTTCCATCCTGTTGTTCTATTCTAGCTTAATTTAGTGAAGATTACAATATACTATTAATATATTTCAGCTTGTATTAATATACTTTCCTTTGACCATATGGGGAAAATAAATATAGATCCTCTTTTTTACTAAGGCAGTATCTATTAATAGGATCTATGACTACAATGACATATAAAAGAAGATATCAGACTTTGTTTCTGCATTATATATTAAGTGAACATTTTATGGATATTGATTGTTAAATTTCTAAATAGAAAGCAAGTGTGACTAGAATATGAAATTTAAGAAGAAAAAAAATTACTTTTATGTCACTGAATTGGTGACCCAATACAATATCTGCAAAGACAAGTTTTGAGTACCACAAAACAAGATATTCTCTATCTCAGATACATCAATACCTTTATAAAGATAGTTAATTGGAAATGCTTAAATTGCATTTGCAAATAATTTCATTAAGTAGATCATAATGTTGTGCATGCCCAGGCAATGAAGTTTTTTTTTTTCTGAGACTCTTGTCTAATTATAGTGAAATAACATCATTTCCAGAAAGCCAAGGGAAGTGGGGCGTGGGGAGGGAAGTATTCCAAACTGAAACATGTCAATACAACTTTTAAAAGTCCTAGCTCAGGGACAGCTAGGTGGCACAGTGGATAGAGCACCAGCCCTGAAGTCAGGAGGACCTGAGTTCAAATCTGGTTTCAGACACTTAATACTTCCTAGCTGTGTTACCCTGGGCAAGTCACTTAACCTCAATTGCCTCAGGAAAAAAAAAATCCTAGTTCAGAGCATGAAAACCTCAAGAAGCAGCCCTAACCATGAGATCCTGTATATTGCTTTTAAGTTTAGTTCATCTTACTTTACATTTGCAGTAATAATTATTTACTCTTCAATTTCATAAGTATCAAAATGTAAGTATCAGAAAATTTGTGAGAGGCAAAAAGAAAATTGGGATGTCTCCATCTTTTTTCAGGGGGATGAAGAATAAGCCACTTAGAAATAGCATGTGAATTGATAGCACATAGTTCACAAAATGTGCTATGTTTATAAAACATTTATTCAAAATCTCATTACTACTATTGAGCTCCATCTATATGAATCAATTCTGGATTGTTAACCAGAAAACTCTCCAGATTCTGGGAAAGAATGGAATGGTGGGGTATGGAGTTCACCCCTATACCTCAGTTTCTGAGCAAGTACCACCTCTTGTCACTTCTACCTGTTTACATCACATTTCTGGAGTCAAAAATTCAACCTCTTTACCTTCTGTTAAACTGTTAAGTCCCATGTCTTTCTCTAATGGTGGGAAAATATAAATGTTAGAATAAACCCTTTTGTGCAAGGCCATATTAACTCAGTGCACCCTCTCCCAAATGCAATTCCTTGGGGATTTTTTCAATATGACTGGAAAATTATGATCCTCATGAAGCAAGTTTGATGGGGAGGATGTGAGCCAGAGCCAGTGCTTGTCTATGTTATTGCAGTGGAAATCTATGAATAGACAAAATGGGAGGTTTATAAGCCAGAAACTCTGATACCCCCATTCTTTTTTCTTTAAATATGCATTAAACATAGTAGATGAAAGGCAGTATTTAATGTGTCTGACAGAAAACAAAATTGCACCATAATGGTATCAACTTTAGCTGTTATAGCTGGACTGAAAAAAAGAATTAATATCTATAGTGATGATACATAAGAATCTATATATACAAAAGCATTCTTAACAGCATGCTTCTTTGCCATTTCAAAGACTGGAAACAAAATGGAAGTCTTTTTCTGTCTGTAGATAAATAGATAGATAGCCTAAGAAATCATGATAGGAACAAAATGGAATATAATTTCACCATAAGAAATTATGTCTTCTGAGAACCCTGGAAAAAATGTGCATGAACTGATACAGAGTAAATGAACAGAATTAGGAGAATAATTTATACAATGACTGAAATAATATCAAAGACTAAAACTGAAAGCCTTAGGAATGATCAATGGATGGTTGCAGAAAAATAATGATTTAGCATATATTATACCTCTTGGTCAAGAAGTGATAGAATAGATATAGAATAAGACATATCTTCTCAGATATGGCCAATAGTGAATTTTTTTTTCATAGTTATATTTGTTAGAAATAAAGGTTTTGATGGAATGGATAAGAACTATTGGGTAGAATTCATGTTTTGATATTATTACAAAAAAGAAAAAATAAAACTAAAGATTGTCAACAAACATTTTAAAATACAAAGAAGAAAATGAAGTTCAGAAGACAAACAAGGCAGTTTTATTATTCTCATATTAAATATAATACAAACTTTGAAAAAGCTGTATGCTCAGTTTCATATCCATACCTACTTTCATTTTTATGTATTCATCTGTGTTGCTGTTTGATCAATTCATAATAAAAAGATAATTGGATAAAATAAAGATATCTTTGAACCTGAATGGTGTCATATGCTGTCAAATTGAGAATTTCTATCATCAGATAATGGAAAATTTGAATGCTATAACATATTGGTTATGGGATCATAGATTTAGACTTAAAAGAGAACTTAGAAATCATCTGGTCCAACCTCTTCATTTTAACAATGATGGAATTGAGTCTTAAAGACTCAATTAACTTGTCCAAGATTATACAACTGGAGAGAGCAGATTTGGGATTCAATTCCAGATCCTTTGTCCTGACACTAAATTCAATATATTACATTGCTTCTGTCAAAATTAATTACCTGAAATAAAAAGGAAACTGAGGACAAAGTTACTATGTCATTCATGTATGATTTAATCTGCGGAGCAAGGATTTGCATATCTAATCAGGTCACCTGATTCTTCAGAGATCAGAGAGTAGGAGTAATTTACAGAACTGATTTTTATAACAGAAAAGAAGAATTAAAAAAAATACAAAATTCAATTGGACAAGGCAGATCACCTGCCTGGTTAGCTTCTTTCAGGTTTTCTTAATTCTACTCAGAAGTCTTTTCCTTGCAGGTGGTGCCTCTTATAATCAGAAAATATATTAGAAAAGAGAAAGTTGTGCTCAGTAGTAGTAATTTTCCTTAGAAGATTCCATTACTAAATAACTAAGAACAAAAAAAGAGAACTTATATATTAAAACTGGAAAAGAGGAACCTAACCTCTGGCTAACCTTTCTTCAGCTGCCAAAAAAAAAAAAAAAAAAAAAAGCAGGAGTAAGCCTTTTTTTTTTTATTCCTCTAAATTATCTTCTAGAAATGATAAAATCTCATTCCTCTTTCACTAAATCCATAGGTAACCTAGACTTAAGAAACTACCTATATTAATTTGGTTTAGCTCTTTAGGCCTAGCTTTTCCTAAAAAAGGGTGTTTAATCCTATAATCAAACTAAAAATAAATTATATAATCAATAATAGCTGATTTTTTATCATCTCCCTATCAATATTAACACTCAGTGAAGCTACATAACTGTAAATTATATAGTACCACAGTGGCAGGTGATCCAAAAGGAAATAAATGCGAAAAATCATTAAGCATACTGCAACATAACCAATGATGACTTGAATACAAAAGTAGCACAAAATATAATATATCGAATATATATGATCGAAAAAGAGAGAAAACTAAGTCATTTCAAAAGCATGGGATAAAAGAACAATAGGCTGACTATGACAATGGTGCTCACAAAACACATAGAAGGATGCACTTTGGCATGTTAGGCAGATTTCCTACCTAGATTTCTCTACTTACACTTATGGGAGGACAGGAATTAGAAACACAAGGAATAAGGTAGGGGGAAGTATAGATAGACTGAGATCCTACCCCCTGAGGTTATAGATAAGATCCCTGATGTACTGAATTGTTGACATTTACAATGGACCTGAAAAAAGCTTAGAGATATGGACCTTTTTTTTTTTTTTCCTTTTTTCTTTCTTTTACAGTGAATATTTATTTTTCTCTTCTTTTTCTCCCCCTTAAAAAACAGAACCCCAAAATAAACAATACAAAATCCTTATAACAAATATGCACTATCAAACTTCAAAATTGACCATGTCCAAAAATGTGTCTCATTTTATATTTTGATGAGTTTTTCTCTCTCTGTCAGGAGGTAAGTAGTATGTATTACCATCAGACCTCTGATATCATTGAACTCAACAGAGGTATTAAGTCTTTCAAAGTCATTTGTCTTTATAGTGTTGTTATTGTATGAATTGTTCTCCTGGTTTTGGTCACTTAACTCTGCTTTAAAACACACACAAATCTTTCCAGTTTTTTTCTGAAATATTGCCTTTTGATATTTTTTATGTTACAATACTATGGCATTGGAATATTATAGCATAATTTATTTTGTCATTCCCAACTGATGAGCATTTTCTTAGTTTCAGTTATTTGTCATTAAAAAAATGCTGTCATAAGTATCTTTGTACATATGGGTCCTTTTCTTCTTTCTTTGAGCCTTTTATGTGTAGGTGTAGAAGTGACATTACTGAATCAAAGGATATGAACAAGTATGGTTCAAGCATTAGACTTCTTTTAGTAGAGAAAATGATTATGTTCCATAACTGTGTGATAGCCACTATGTGTTTATGAGATAGAATCTCAGAAATGTTTTAATTTGTATTTTCCTAATTAATAATTATTTGGATCATTTCCCCAAAGATTCTTTTAAATAATTACCAAATTTGCCAGTAATATTTCTCTGTTTTATACAAGCTTTGTGCTAGATAAAATTTCTATGACAAATAGCCAAATTAGATAATGTAGGGAAAACACTCACCAAACTCTGAAAGTTGATGTGTTTGGACTGTATATATAAAAACTAACTTGGGACAAGGATGGTACTCACTGAATTCAGTAATTGAGCTTTTGTAGATTAAGGTTGGTGAAAAGATGAAATAACTGGATATATGATCCAAATAAGATGTACTGTCTTCAGTTTTATGTATTTGTACATGTATATGTATGTGTTCACCCTTATTTACATACATAAACATACAATTACACATCTATATTTTTTATCATCCAATAGTAACTAACATTTATATAGTGCTTTGCCAAGAAAACTCCAAATGGAGTCATAGACAGACACAATTCAAATGACAGTGACAACCATGTAGGGCTTATTATGTGCCAGGCCCTATGCTAAGTACTTTAAAAATACTACTTCATTTGGTTGTCACAAGTACTTTAGGGGATAGTTGCTGTTATGACCTTCATTTCACAGATGTGGAAATTGAGACAAACCAAGGTTAAGTGAGTTACCTAGGTTCAAGGAGCTAATAAGTGTCTGAGAATGGATTTGAATTCAGTCTTGACATCAGGCCCAATAAACTATCCACTATGCCATCTAGTTGCCTATAGGTAGAAGAACCTAACTTTACTTCCCTGGTGATTAATTAGACATACAACTGCCCATGTTATTCATGTGCTATGTCAAGCCAAAAGAAATTTAAACCTGAGTTATTCAACTTTGTGTACATATAGAGGTATTATTATTTCTCATATCATGGGTCTGTTCTTGATCAATAAATGGATCAAATATCAGCTTTTATTTTTTTACACTCTATATCTATTAGAAGGGGGAAATGTCATGTAAGAAAGCATATGCAGCAAGTTCTCGAATTTCATAGAGCTTTCAACAGTATCCCCTGAAAAATAGCCATTCTCTCATTGTCAAATTACTACACAGTGTTAAACTATTTGATGATCCTTTGGATGCCTTTTAGCAAACTGATTAGTATTGCAGGACTTTATCTGGATCAATTGTACAGTTCATTATAAAGCTCTTAGAGAATGATGACCTTGGCAAAGATTTTCAAGAAAATATCACTTCAGTCCCCTGACTAGGAAGTCTGAGCTATCAATAAAAGCTTGAACATTGATTAGGTTAAAAAAATAACAACAACTACCTCATAGAATCACAGAGTTGGAAAAGACTTCATCTATCATCTAGCCCAACCAACACCCCAAAAGAATACTTTCAACAAGTTCTCATCAAATGAATACTCATTCTTTGCTTGAAAACTTCCAAAATGGGAAGATAAACTACCACCCAAGACCATCCATTCTACTTTGGGACCCTGTGAGGTAAAGAGGTGCTCAGTTGTTCTAGTTTTCATATGATAAAATGGATGTGAAAAGAATTAATCATAATAAGGAATTTAAAACTAGAGAGGTTTCATGGTTAGAGATAGGATGGGGTAGACAAGGTTCATGTAAATTTTTTTTCACTATATAAAAGCTTTCTTGATGCTTAACTTTGTGGTCTTCAAGTCACAAAAGATGTGATTAAAATTTATTTATCTATAAAATGGACAAGTTGATAAATGGCAGAGATAAGTCATAAGAATACTAAAGAAAAACTCAGATACTCCCCTCTACTATTTTACAATTCATCTAAGTCTTTGTTTTCTTTTCTATTCCTCTTCTTTCTTCTCCAACACAAAGACAAACTTAAGGATCTTAAAGATTTGTTGAATTATATGATTACCTTTAAAGCAATTTGCTAGCAATACATTAAAGTAACACAGTTCACATAAAATGACTTTTATGACAGTTAAAAAATGACTTGGAGGCAATTTTTGATCCCTATCTTGTAGAAATACATTTCCCTCTTCTACATTTATTCCAAATCTTAATTGGACAAATGGAAGAATAAATAGTTGAAAATGAAGAATGTCACAAAGAGAAAGCAGGGCTATTCAAATTTTATTTCTATTTTCTCTGCTTAAGAAAATAATATTTGCATTTTAAAGAACAAAGAAAATGACTCAAAACTATCTATGATACCTACCTAAGTTAAATAAGCAGACTATGAATAGACCTGTGGAATGCATTGGAAAGGGTGTTGAGTTTGGGTTTGGAAGATCCAAATCAATAACTTGAACTCCCCCTTCCTCACCCTTATCTTTTACTACCTGATCTTGGAAAAGTCACATTACTTCTTTGGTCCTCATCTGATACTCATGAAGTTCAGGACTTGTACCCAAGTGTAAAACTTTAGATTTATCTCTATTGAATTTCACCTTATTAGATTCAGCTCAATATTCTAGTTTATCAAGATATTTTTGGAACTTGTCAACTGGTGAGTTATCTATCATTTCCAGTTTTTTGTCATTTAAATATTAATGATTTATCCAAGTTATTGATAAAAATGTTCAACAGAATTTGGATAAGTACTATTCTTTCTCTAGGACTGGGGTAAGTAGGTGGTACAGTGGACAGAATGTCTGGCTTGCAGTCAAGAAGACTCATATTGATGAGTTCAAATTTGTCCTCAGACACTTTACTAGCTGTGTGAGCCTGAGCAAGTCATTTAACCCTATTTGCCTCAGTTCTTCATCTGTAAAAATGCACTGGAGAAGGAACTGGCAAACCACTCCAGTATCTTTGTCAAGAAAAATTTCAAATGGGAATATATGACTAAAAGGAATGAACAACCACATGGGTGATTTTGAGGCAAAAGAGGAAAAAGAATCTTTTCACATATAATGAATTTTTGTATTGGTAGACTTTCTTTGAGCAGATAAAGTTTTCCCAAAAAGTATATAGGAAAAAAAATAAGAAAGAACTGAAATAATTCTGGACACATTTCTCAGACCTTCAATTTAAATATATTTTCCCCATTAACATGCAAGTTTCTTCAGGGTAACAACTGTCTCACTTTTACATTTACATGCCCAACAAAGCTCCAATCTACTAAACAATTTAAGAACTGACTTTAGAATAGAAATAACACTATGGAGCAGGAAAATACAAAAACAAAGAATGACACATTTACAGGTACTTATGGTTAAGATAAGGACCATCCCTAAGAAGCTGTCTACTCTAGAGGTCCCATTTCTACTCAGTCCTGTCAGTGCAAAGCAGCTTCTGACCCCAGAAATTCAGCTAAAACTATTCTCTCCAAAGTCACCAATGATGTTTTAATTGCCAAATGTAATGGTCTTTTCTCAGTGTTCAGCCTTTTTGACTTTTGTTATCTAAGGTCATTTAGTGATCATTCTCTGTTCCTAGATATTCTCTTTCCTCCAGGTTTACAGGCCACTTCTCTCTTTCTTTTTCTTTTTCTGCCTGTCTCATTGCTCCCTCTCAGTCTGCTGGGCTGCATTTTCAAGCTTAGTAATTGCAGGTATCTCCCAAAACTGTGTCCTGGTACTTCATTTCTTTTTCCTCTGTATTAGTTAATTTTGTATTTTTCCCATCTCACTTCTGCCTTTTAGAATGGTGGCTAGCACAATGCCTGACAGATAGGAGGCTTTTAATAAATTGATGGATTTATAGATTGATAAATTGATTGATTTATAGATTGATAAATTGATTGATTTATAGATTGATAAATTGATTGATTGAGTTGTGTCTTGAAGGAAGAAAGGGATTCTATGACGTAGACGTGAAGAGAGAATGCATTCTGAATATGGGTGATAGTGCAATGACATATAGAGAGAAGATATATTGCTGTATGGAAAGAACAGAGAAAAAGTCAATTTGGTTGGTCTTTGCGAGAAATAACACTATTGCACTCAGGAGGAGTGAAGTTAAAGGTCCATTTTTTTTTTTCCACAGCAGCAGGAGTTAGTGTCCTATAGAATAGTCACATTTGGAATAAATAGACATGTCTTTTTGTGCCCTATCACTTGAAATGCAAGTCCCTCCCCCATTCCTCATTAACTTAATATTACAGAGGTTGCAGCCTATCTGGTGTGCCTAATCTCCCAGGTGAGTATCCATCCTGATTTACATCACTATATCTTCCCCTCAATGGGGAACACAAATACAAAAAAAGTCTTTGTTTCTCAATAGTTTATTATTTAATTGGGGAAACAACATGATTATATTTATACCTTACATAAACATAATAATTATGTAGCATCAAGTGGAGATAAACAACAAAAGAAAATCACTAGTATTTAGGGAGATCAGGAAAGTCATCCTGTAAAAGGTAAGATTATTGGAAGTTATGTTGACTGTGACTCAGGTCTATTTGCCAATCTGGTTTGGTTGAGGGGTCAATCTTCAGCTTTATATTATCTTCTATTTGTCACATACTAAGTCACCTTTTACCTGCTTGTGCCTGATGAACATCATACATGGGCAATTAGGGAGAAACTGAGGTGCAATGACCCATCCCCTTTTGCTGACCTGGACCTATCCAAATTGTCTTTATCCCATTATCAAAGCTGACCTCATCTTGAAATCCTTGCTGATATCCAATGTTCAAACATCAAAGTATTGCTACTTTGCTATACTTTTAATGAACATCCTTTATTCTCTTTGTGCTGATTGTTGCCTCCTTAGGTTGAAAGCCCAAACAAACAATTTTCCTTTTAACAAGATTTTAGCAGGAACTTGAAGAAAGCAATGGAAGTCAGGAGAGAGAGAGATGAAAAAAGAGAGTATTCCAGTAATGGAGGAGAGTCAGTGGAACTGCCTAGAGTCTAGAGATGGAATGTCTTGTTTGACAAAAAGCAAGGGGGCAAGTGTTATTATTTTGTAGACTGGGATAGGGACAAGGTGTAAAAAAACTGGAAAAATAGGAGGGGTCCAGATTGTGATGGACTAGAGAATTTTCTACTTTATCCTGGAGAGTGATAGGAGATCATTTGAGTTTATTGAATGGGTAGTGATGATGGTGGTGGAGGAGGAAGAGAATGTTGTCAGATTTGCTCTTTGGAAAGGAAGATTAATTTGACAGTTGAGTTGAGGATAGACCCTTGTATAGAGATATGAGATAGGGGGATCAACTAATAGGCAATTGCAATAGATTGGATATGGGAAGTCAGAGAGAATAAAGACCTGAGAATGATACTAGGGTGGCTATCCTGAGTAAATAGGAGGAAAGATTGGTTACGAACAGTTTGTGAGGGACAAAAGCTAAAAGATACATAAATATATACATGTATATGCATATAGATAGGTGTCTGGATATATATATATATATATATACATATATACATGTATATACATACATCATTTATATATTTTAAGAATGCATATGTAATATTTATTGTTGAAATGATATATAATTAACATGTATGCACTGCATACACACATATATATGAGCACATACATATACATACACATATATGTGTGTATATATGCATATATGTGTGAGTATATATATATATATATATATATATATATATATATATATATGTAATTATATATCTACAAAGCAGTTCACACTGTTTGAATAGAGAAGTGACATGGTTAGCTCTGCATTTATGGAAAGTGACTGGAGATATGGAGGATGGACTGGAGAGGAGAAAGACTTGTGACCAGGAAATCAATCTGGATGCTTAATTCAGAATAATGAAATCTGTTTTCTGAACATCTATACATATTGCACCATAGGCTAAATTTTCTGAATTTTTAGTTGACTATATTCATAATAGTGGGTAAAATAAACTCTACAGAATTCTACAATGGAGATATATCTCTCAGGAATGATTTGGGGGGTTTGTATTTGTTGTTGTTTAGTCACTTTAGTTATGTCTGGTTTTGTGAACTCATTTGAGGTTTTCTTGGCAAAGATAATAGAGTGGTTTGCCATTTCCTTCTCCAATTCATTTTATGGAAGAGGAAATTGAGGCAAACAGAGTTAAGTGATTTGCCCAGTGCCTGAAATTAGATTTGAACTTATTTTGTTAAAGGACATATAGAGTAGAAGGTTTGCCTAGAATTGGGTACTGAAAGCAATGCATTGAATATAGACAAAATTGAGTGTTCAAATATACTTGAATCTCCAGCCTGCCCTTTAATCTCCTGAAAGATATTCAGATTAACAAAACTGTCTGGGATCAAGGTAGTTCAATTGAAAGGAAATTGGCATTTTATTCTGCTATTTCATGTTCAAGAGATCTTCACTTGATACTTTCATTACCACTAACAATCCATATTTCTTTTGCTCTTTATACTTGAATTTCTCAAAAAAGACTGTTGAGAATAAGTTTCTATTTTATTTCCTCTTACTCTCTTATTAGCCCTTATCATTCCACCAAAACTGTTCTCTCCAAAGTTACGGATGATCTCTTAGCTCCCCCATCCCATGACCTTGTCTTGCTCCTCATTCTCCCTGATCTCTCTGCATTCTTTGATACCATCAATGACCATGCCTTCCTCCTTGGTATTCTTTTGTCTCTAGATTTTCAGAATAATACTTTCTTTTGGTTTTCTTCCTCCTTATGTGACCATTACTTCTCTGTCTCCATTGCTGGATCCTCCAGATCCTGTGCTCAAATGTTAAGTATGTCTCAGGGTTTTGTTTTGGGTCCTTTTCTCTTTCTATTCTCTTTCATTTGATGAAGTAAAATTCCCATAGATTTAATTACAGTTTCTAGGCTGATTTTGTAATCCATTTTTCCTATTCCAATATTTCAGTTGCTCTTTAGACATCTAAAATTTTGATGTCTGGTAAACATTTTAAACTCAATATATCCAAAACAGAACCCTCTCCCCCTCTCATCTTCCCTGTTACTCTAGAGGACAACATCTCCCTCCTAATCCCTTAGACTATGAATCATCCTAGATTCCTCACAATTTGTCCCCCATCTTCCCATCTAAGTGATTGCTAAGGCCTGCTGATTTTACTTTTGCAACATCTCTTGAATATGTCCTCTTCTCTTTTTGTCACCACTCGAGTGCAAGCCTTCATCATCTCACAGATTGATTACTATAATAGCTTGCTAGTGTGTCTGCCTGTTATAAGTGGTTCTGTCTGCATTAATTCTCTCTTCACTTCAATCCATTCTCCATACAACCACTAAAGTGATTTTCCTAAAGCAGGTCTTCTGATTATGTCACTACCAGATTCAATAAACTCTAGTAGCTTCCTATTGCCTTCAGGAATAAATTCAAAATACACAGTTTGTCATTCAAATTCCTTTTTAAAGTGGCTCCTTCCTACCTTCCCTGCCTTCTTACATTTTACTGCCCCAAATACTCTAAATCGGTAATATTAGTTTCTTGGATGTTCCAAGAACACCTTCTGTGTCTTGCTCTAGCCTGGAACATTTTCCCTCCTCCACTTAGACAACTGACCTCTCTGGCTTCCTTTAAAATCCATTTAAAATCCCACTTTCTACAAGAAACTTTTTCTAACTCCTCTCAATTTTAGTACTTTCTCTCCTTTAATTACTTCCTATTTATCCTACAGATCATTTGCTTTGCATCTATCTATTTGTATGTTGTCTCCCTTATTAGTTATAACCTTCTTGGGTTTAGAAAATTCTCAGTGCTTGGCAAATAGAAGACACTTGAATCATGTTTATTGATTGATCTGACTAGTGATTGATCTGCTTTTTCTAGCCAGAGTTATTGTGGAGTAGAAATTCTGAATCTTCTGATTTGCCTATAGTTCTCACCTAGAGACTGTCTTTTTTCAGTCCAACAAATTTTAACATTGACATCAAATACTTCATATTAAATATTTTTTGTATATTGCAACTGGATGAATTATATTATATGATAAAGATCAGAGTTCACTAATACCTCTTTCACAGCAAATATCAGTTATTTCAGTAGCAGTTGTAGTTATCCCTTTCACATTACAACTTTCCTAAACTTTCCCCATTGTAGTTTTGATACATCAGGGGTTGACTTAACAAATTAAATGGGAATTTTAGGGGAGTTTTTTGGACTCCACAAGTGACACATGAAGTCCAGGAGACAATACAAAACCTATGGCCAAATATTTAGCCCAAATTTTACAATATGGTAATCTAAAACATCCCATAAAAGAAAAAAAGGAAAAATTCAGATTTTTCCTCTAGTAATAAGGACAGACCAAAAATTTTAGGCAGAAATCAACTCCTGCAATGTGGAACCAACTAGACTTCATTGGGAAAGAAGTTCCTTAAGTAACAGCTCCTTTGTGCCAGACACTGTGCTAATTGTCCTACAAATTTTATCCTATTTGATTCTCAAACTTAGCCTGGAAAGTAGGTTCAATTATGATATTCATTTTGTAGTTGAGGAATTAAGGGACTTATCCAAGGTCATAGAGCTAGTAAGTATCTGAGGTTGAATTTGAATTCAGTTCCTGCTACCACCAAGTAAAAGAACTCTACTTCTCTATTTAGCAGAAAGAATTCTTGGTACTTTGAACTGTCAAGCCAGCACTGATCAATCAGGTCACCATTTATGACCAATAACTGTCCATTCGAGCTGTTCTGGGTCTCATAGCATTTCTTCATGCCATTGGAATATCAGCCTCTGAGACAATCTTCCTTATTAATGAGGAGAGGTTTCTCAGTTAATTGCCTAGTGCAGAGATGATTAGAATTCTTTCCAATACACCTAGAACTGATGCAATTGACATACTGTGATCACTTCTTTAAATTATAAATGCTATTGGTCTTTTTCTGAACACCTATGTACATTCTAGACTCAAACTTCAGTACTGGCTTTATCAAAAAACTTCCAAATAAATCTCACTTAGGTAGTAAGAACATTCAGGTGCTATTTCTGAGATATTAATCAGCCTGCTCTAGTTTTAAGAATAATATAATTATTGGAAAGCAACAATTTAAGTTATTTTAAAAAAATCCCTAATATAGAATTTTTTTTCCTGAGGCAATTAAGTGACTTGCCTAGGGTCACACAACTAGGAAGTATTAAGTATCTGAGGTCAGATTTGAACTTCAGGGCTGGTGTTCTATCCATTGCACCACGTAGCTGCCTCCCTAATATAGATTTTTTTTTTCCTGAGGCAATTGGGGTTAAGTGACTTGGCCAGGGTCACACAGCTAGGAAGTGTTAAGTGTCTGAGGTCAAATTTGAACTCAGGTCTTCCTGACTTCAGGGCTGGTACTCTATCCATTGCACCATCTAGTTGCCTCCCTAATATAGAATTTTCACTTATCTACCTTCTTTCACAATTCTATATTCTATAGTAAGATAGAAATGTTTTTATCTTTCTCACATCACCAGCATAATGGACCATGACTATCTATGTTACTTTAAAAAATGTAATAATCTTATTATGAAGAACAATATGGTTGTCAGTGGTATGAATCTGTGCATCAATCATTACAGATATTTTGTACAACAGTATGCACACCTAATATCTTCTTAAATTTACTGGTAGATATAGAACGTGATAAGTTAAGGTACCTAATAGCAAATGAAATTGATTGTTTCACACAGTACAGCTCATTTTCTCAGTTAAACCTTTCAAAGTTCTTTCATTGGGAATAATAAATAGAGTCTTTTGTCCTGGGAATGGTAGCTATAATACAATTTACAGTATTGGCCATGGGGTGGTACATCTTGTTTTATGGGATAGGGGAGATATTTATCATTTTTCCTTAAAAATGAACTGTTTCTTTTTTTTAAATCATTTTTTCAATCAATGAAAATTTGTCTCACTACTCTGTTTCTCTATCATTAAGAAAAAAAAACAACTAGAAAGGAAGAAAAGTTATTAGTACAGCCAACCTATTTTTTTTGCCTCAAACTCTATAGGAGCAAAACTTTACCAAGAGTGTAATAAATGAACTTAATATTAAATATTAGTTTTCAGTAACTTCCCATGTAGGTCAGCAATAATAAAGCAATCTGGTTACAAAAGTAACCAGTAGTTAATCAGTAGTTTCCCTTGTGATTTATTTGGGGGTCTATTTTAGCAGTAAGGTAAAGTTTAACCCAAACTAAAAATTTATATGCAACAAAAAATATTCATCAATAAAACATTTAGAGATTTAAATAAAATTAAATTGTAGCTTAACAAAAGTTTCATGATTTATGTTATTCTCTGTCTTTAATAGCTAGAATTCATATAATATTAAGGTCTGCAAAAACATACATTAATATATTATTTTCCTTGTTATAATGTTATAAAAGTTATAAAACATTTTGATTATAGAAACATGGCCAAGGATAAGGAAGGGGGATATGTCTAATTTAAAAAATGCTTAGATATTAAAATAGTGTTAAGTTTCTGAAAAATAATTTCTACTAAATACATTTAAAACACATTACACTATTAATAATTTTTCTTCAATGCTTGAAATCTTTAGATTTCCATTTTTGATTTTTCTAATTCAAAGGCCCAGTTTAAACCTGACAGATTTATTTCCATTGCAAGAATCTGTAGACTTATATTTTACCCATTATTAAAAACATGCACAATCTCTCAGGTAGAACAGCTAGGTGATACAGTGGACAGATTGATAAACAGGAAAATTCACTGCTGAGTTCAAATCTGGACTCAGACAATTACTAGCCAAGTGATCATGAGCAAGTCATATAAGCCTGTTTACCTTAATTTTCTCATCTGTAATATAAACTAGAAAAGGTAATGGCAAACCACTATAGTATCTTTACCATAAAAACCCCAAATAGGGTCACAAAGAATTAGATGTGACTGAAAAATGACTTATCAACAACAATAGTAACTCAGAAATTAAGAAACATTATTATGTGATGAAATATGTTCAAATGGTCAGGAAACAGATTTGAATGTCCATTACTAGATTTAATTTACTATAACATGATGAAAATGTGTCCTTGGGACAGTCATCACAGTTGTATAAAAATCCTTCAATTTTTTTATTAAGCAGAAAACAAATATGATGATAAAATAATCATAGTAAGTAAAAAATTCAAATAAATAAAAATTTAAAAATGCATATATACACATATAGTATACACATAAAATCTACATACACACATAACTTCATTTGAGTTTTCAAACCATTTCCAGTATCATTTTCTTGGCTGCAAATCATGGATCATCTCATTCTTCAAGGGGATTAAAATTGTGAGTTACCCAAAAGGACACAGAAAATTTGTCATAAATAGGTGACAATGTATTCCTAATGAAGAAATATGTAGAATTATATAAATGATAATATCAAAGAGATTTATTACTGCAAAATGAGGTAATATAGTTGTTTTACAAAGAGTACCAATACTTGATAGGCTGCATGATATATAGTTTTCCATAGAATGTTAACAGAAGAGTTAGCTGAATTTTCCCTGAAGGGCTTCATATTCAGGTTTTGGCATGAGAGAGTTTTGAACTGATGTTAATAATGGCTTTATAAGGTCATCGAAGGTTACAGGATAGACAGTGATACAGGATAGATAGTAATAGATAAATAAGACTCCCCATGCTTCCCTATTTCCTTATAGAGTTGTATTCATTACCTCAATTGCAACAATCCACATTATTGTAAAGGTCTTTTTCTGTCAGAAAGGCCTCAAAAATCTGCTCTCTGATTGCTTTTATACTCTTCTCAATTTCTGGGAACCATGTGAGTCTTAGAATTGCTCAGATGATCACACAGACATGGTCATAAAACACACATCAAGGCTTACATATCTTTCCATTTTTTCTATGATATTCTATGTGTCTGGGACTTTAAGATTTCTTATTATTTTTACCACTGCTTTTCTCATAGTTAAATTTCCCTTGCTCCATAGCCTTTGTGACATTTTGTATCTGGCAACCCAGGTTTGGAATACTTTCCATATTTGTAACTAGAGCTTAATGGGAGAGATTGGCCAATGCCTACCTCAACTTATTGGTTCATCTCTGTGGAAAATTTATAAAACAGTATGGAAAGAAGTTCAATACAAGATAGAATGCAATATGCACTGTTGGAGAAAACATCTATATTGCTGAGATAATGTATTTGTTGAAATATCTAAATAAGTAGTTATGTAATTAACAATTAGAATTATATAAAAAAAGGAATGGATGATCTCAAGAAGTGGTGAATCAATCTCTTTCCAAAAAAAAAAATTTAAACCTAATAGGATTTTATTTTTTTCAATTACATGTAAAGATAGTGTTCAACATTCATCTTTGTAAGATTTTGAACTCCAATTTTTTCCCTCTCTTTCTTTTCTCCCCTCCCACCTGAAAATAGCAAGCAATCTGATATAAATTATACATGTACAGTCATGTTAAACACATTTCAGTAGTAGTCATATTGTAAAGACGACTCAGAATAAAAGAGAAAAATGAGGAAGAAAAAAAAAGACAAACAAAAAAGGTGAGAATAGTATGTTTTAAATTGCATTTGGATTCCTTGGTTCTTTCTCTGGATATGGATCAGCATTTTCCATCATGAGTCCATTGGAATTGTCTTAGATTGTAGAATTGCCAAAAATTGCCAAGTCTATCATAGTTGACCACTGCACAATACTGCAATTATTCCGTTCTCCTAGTTCTGCCTAGTTCACTTAGCATCATTTCATATAAGTTTTTCCATGTTTTTTCTGAAATCCGTTTGCCTAACATTTCTTATATATCAATAGTATTCCATTACATTCATATACCACAACTTATTCAATCATTCCCACGTTAATGGGCATCCCTCAATTTCTAATTCTTTGCCATATCACAAAGAGCTGCTATAAATAATTTTTTTTTTGCATCTGGGTCCTTTTTATGATCTCTTTGAATACAGACTTAGTAGTGGTATTTCTGGATCAAAGAGTTTAGACAGTTTTATAGCTCTTTGGCCATAGTTTCAAATTGCTCTCTAGTATAGTTAGATCAGTTCACAACACTATCAACAATGCATTAGTGTTTCAATTTTCTCAAATCTTCTCCAAAACTTATCATTGTCTTTATCTATCATTTTAGCCAATATGATAGGTGTAAAGCAGTATCTCAGAATTGTTTTAATTTACATTTTTCTAATCAATAGTGATTTAGGGAATTTTTTTATATGACTATTGATTGCTTTAATTTCTTCTTTTGACAACTGCATATTCATATCCTTTGATCATTTAAAAACTGGAGAATGACTTGTAATCTTATAAATTTGATTCAATTCTCTATGTATTTTAGATATGAGGTCTTTATCAGAAACACTGGCTATAAAAATTCTTTCCTAGCTTTCTTCTTTCCTTACATTCTTTGTTGCATTGGTTTTTTTACAAAAATTTTTTAATTTAATATAATCAAAATTATCATTTTGCATTTCATATTATTCTCTATGTCTTGTTTGATTGTAAGTTCTTCCCTTCTCCATAGATATGACAGGTAAACTATTCATTGCTTTCTTAATTTGTTTATGATATCAGCCTTTATGTCTAAAATATGTACCCTAATCTTGTTATAGGGCTTGAGATGTTAGTTTATGTCTAGTTTCTACCATACTATTTTAGTTTCCTCAGAATTTTTGTCAAAAAGTGAGTTCTTATCCCAGAAACCAGTCAGTAAATTATTATAGTCATTTACTACTATGTCTTGTGCACCTAACCTATTCCACTGTTCCACCTCTTTGTTTCTTAGCCTCTGCCAAACAGTTTTGATGATTTGCCAAAAGTCCCAAAGTAAAGTTTGGACAAGCAATTTGAAGCAAATTGAGGGAAGAATTGAAGAATTCTTTTGCAAATATAGCTTGGAGATATAATTTAGATATGTTTCAGATACAGGTTACAGTAGATATATTATGAAGCCCTTTGCAACTCTGACATTAAATGCATCTATGAATCTATTTTTGTTGTTATCATTGTTATCCAAAGAGAAGAACTGAGATAATCTTATGAATGAGATGTGGCCTCATCTTTTGGTTAGATTTTATCTTTAATCCTCTATGATAAAAAGGGCAGCATTTTTAAATGAAATGAATATGAAATAAACCAAATATATTTTCTGTGCAACTATATTGGTGCAGATAAAAATGAAAAACATTTAAATATTCACATGCTTCTAAATAGAAGATTTGTATAAGCAAAACACCCAGTTAATTTACTGCCAGATATTTTTACTTTTCATCAGATGATATTTAATAGTTTTTAGTTATTTGCCCATGCCCAAGTGACAGCGTTTTTTAAATACCTGCTGTGAGTTTGTTAGAAACACAAAGAAAGGCAAAAAAAAAATCCTCAAAGACATAAATATATCTGGGGAGACATCACGTAAAACAATCACAAACAACAATTCACAACAATTCACAAATTGTGTGTGTGTGTGTGTGTGTGTGTGTGTGTGTGTGTGTGGGTGGGTGTATAAAACTGGAGATAATTTCAAAGGGAAGGTACTAAGATTAAAGAGGATGGAGAAAATTTATTGAAGTAGGTGAGATCTTAGCTGAGACTTGCAGGGAGCCAAGAAACCAGAAGGTAAAGATAAGGAGACATAGAATTCTCGGTATCAGGGACAGCCGTTGCAGACACATAGCTTCAAAGCTCTGGCACCCAGTAGTTATCATTAAGAGTACAAATTGACCACACAATAAATAATCCCAGAGCTAGTGAAATTCCTATTATTGAGAGATGGGGAGTGTTATAGGGAGAACAGCTTGACAATTAGTGTCATTGGAGCATAGAGTATATGAGGACAAATAAAGTGTAATAAGATTGTTTGCAAAAAAGTTAATGAAGTTTCCTTCTGGGCTGTTGTTGTTAGAGTTCTACAGCACTGAAATGATGAATAGGCAAGGAGAGAAAACAATAGTGGGTATATTTTGTGTTAGTTGTCTATATTGAACTATTACCCTCCTACTATACAATTTCCAAAAATATATTTGACAGATAATTTTGTATGTAATAAAATCTACTTGCTGACAAGATTTATAATTAAAGTGGTTTAGTGAGAATTCATTAACTTTATTTTTTTTTGGTAATTCTGAACTTTTCCATTAAAACATAAACTTTTTAAATTGTTTCATTTTTAATAGTTACTTCAGTGCCTAGAACTATAGGACTTATAAATGACTATTAGCTTGAACTGGATTTTTATTAAAATATTTACATTCAATTAGAGTGTAAGATAAACTTTGGCACATTTATAATATAATATTATTGATCATAGATTATACTGACAATATATTTTTCTTTCTGTTTTTTTTATATCCAAAGAAGATCAATAACTAGAAACCATTGAATTGCTTCAATGATTTCCATGAAATGAAAATGTTTCTCAGAAAACCATTTCACAGATAGATATGAACTGAAAACTTCACATGTATTCATCATTTATAGTTAGTAATGTTAATTAAATAGTAATATTTAGTTATTTATTATTATATGTTTAGTAAATCAAAATGTACATTTCATTGATTCAATTGTAATGGACAATTTAAAACACAAAAATTCTCAGTGAAATTTGAAAGTACATAGAAATGGTGGAACTTCCATAACATTTCAATATTGACAGCAGTTCTGCAGTTAAATAAATGAGAATATCTATATTCCATGACTAAACAAAACAAAACAGAATAGCCTTGTCATGTATTTCCAGGCAGATTGGAAGCTTTGAACAAAATCTACTTCAACTTCTTTTCAAATATAGGATGTGAAAAATTCCCCTGAAAAAATTTCAAGACTCTATCTCATCATGTTCATATATATGGAGCCTTCCTATTCATCAGTGTGAGATATACTATAGATGAACTGTTGCCCCATTTAGTAAATATGATTAACTATTCTCTTTTAGAAATAGAACAGGGAGACAGGCTTTGATCATATTGCCTCTTAGCCAAACCAGTAGACTCTGTGATTCAAATAGATGAGAACTTTTTATTCTAAGATAAAGAAATATTTTTAAGGCTTTGAAACTTTTTGTTTTTCCATGGAAAGATTATTTAGTTTCTGTTTTGTTTTCTCCAAGTTTTGCATAAAGTTATGATTTTTGCAAATGTTCAGCAGGGTACATTAGATTATACAAATATTTCCTTCTTCTAACAAAACACACACACATACACATACACATATGTACATACACAAATACTGTCATACAAATATTTATGCTTAATTATCATGAATAATAAAAATATAAGAGGTAGCATGAGGTTGTGAATTAAGAATTGAAATGTCAGCAAAGCTGATTTGGGTTCAAGCTCTGCTTTTGAAAGACACTGATTATGTGCTGTCTGGGAGGTTATATAACATGTCTGTGACTGGCAATTTTCTAAGACTAATCTCAGGCATTTTCCTCACTGGGAATTCCATTACCTAATGATGACACAGAACCTGACCCTCTCTCCATGCATAACTTGAATCATGAAAATTAACTGATTGTTTAATATGGCACAGTTTGTTGCTGAGTTAAAAGTGTCTTTATAATTCACTTGTCTCTGTTGTTCTAAAAGAAATACTCTGACAAAATTCTGAGATAGTTGCTGCTTATTTTGAATGTGATTAACTGTTGTACATTAGAACAATAATGCCACCAGAATGTTCTTATGATTATGGGATAAATGGAATTTATTTGAATATATGTGTATGTATTTGTATGTGTATATATATGTACATATATATACATAATCTGATAAAATAGTTACTAAATATAAACTGAGTTGGGATCATTTGCAGAGAGGATCTAGGAACTGAAAACAGAAAGAAGAGAGAGAAATGAGAAAAAGACAGATTTTATAATGTCATTCTTTAAGTTTAAAAGTGGAAGTCATGGAAACTACAGGTGTTACAGAGGAGTAAGTCCAGTAGAGCAGATGAACAGCTTGGAAAAAGAAGATTGGAAAAAAATCATCCAATGGTTAGATTAATTTGGCTGAGATATCATTCTAATGAGGTGTTAGTCAAACACTGAATAATTCAACTCAGTTTAGTAGTGGAAATATCTGCTCAATACAGAAGCTATGACTATCAAAATTGTGGACAGTTCATGAGACAGAAGACACCAGTTTGAATTTATAAAATTTTGAATAACCTAAAACTCATGAGTTTTCATCATTCATGTGTTTTTTAAAAATCAGTTTTTTTTAAAATGTATTCATTCTCCCTCTTGGAGCATTGGTGGGAGGATGTGACTCAGGTTTATGTAAGTATGTATTGTTGCATATTTATGATCCTTGCATTTACTTTAATAGAAAAATACCTGTGATATCATTATTTCTTTTGCTTTGTTAGTTAAGTGATAATCCTTGAAATCTATGTGTCTTTATTATGAGTGTTAATTTGTGTAAATGAAAGCATATTACTGAGGCTCAAGAGCTAAAGTAGTGATTGATGGAAGGATACATTCTCTCAAAAGAGGGTTATTTCCTAGACACCTGAGAGAATTTGAGAGTACTTATGTGGTGGTGGTACTTTTTTTGGAACCTAGACCTGTAATTGTGAGGTTACACTGAAATTTTCCCTCCTGAAATTTCCTCAACTTTGTGTATTTTTAAACTGCATCATTGAAATTCTTTTCTTCTTTTTTCTTTGTTTATTTTTATATCACTATGACTACCTAACCAAAAATTTATACCTTGTGCATGTTGAAAATATGTGTCTTATTTTGTATTATATATACTTGTAGTCTACTTCCTCTCTGCCAACAGATGAGAAGCCCTTTTTTTGTATGTTTTCTGGAGTTATTATGTTGTGCCACAATTCCCATGTCTCAGTTTCTCTCAATTGCTCTGTCTCAGTTTCCCCAAATTGTTCTGCCTCGATAGCAAAATCCCCCCTTCTGACCATCAGGAATAATTGGGCTAGCATTCCAAAGAGTCATAAAACCTCCAGATGGCCCGTCTCAACACACCCCTTATCTTTTTGGCTCCAGACTTAATATCTTCTAGCTTCTTCCTAAACTTATCAAAATTTATGATGCCTTCCTCCATACCCCCAATCCCAGAACTGAATTGATAATCCTTTCCTGGAATTCCAATCTCCCCAGTGTTTTACCCCTCCCTCTTCCTGTTCTTCTTTGGAAGAGCACTGGGAGCCCTATAAGAATCCTTGGACCAAACTACTAATTGCTGGATACCCTGAGATCCAGACAGCTGGCTAATGGCTACCAGTCTATCTCTTTGGGACTATATGCTTTGAGACAGGAGTCCCATTCAATCCCACTCCACAGCGATGGATTCTAAACTCTCAATTAACATCAATGAAATATTACCTAGTCTTTAATGTGTGATACAGCCTCAGTTTCTCCCTGAGCATTACAATTATTGATCATTAAAATTATCAGAATTCTTAAGATTTTTAAAATTGTCTTCCTTCAAATTTTCACAGTTACTTTTCAACTAAGAAAATAAATTACATAATTTGAATTAATTTGGGTTTTTTTGTTTGTTTTTGTTTTTTTTAAGAGGGTTGTTGGCATGGCCATGTGTTCAAAGTATATTTTAAAAGGTGACTCCACACTCATTATGCACCCACTCTGTGAATGATAGATTCGACTTACCATTTAATTTGGGGTTTTAAATCTAATAAACATTTTTGGATCCTAAAATCCAATTAAATCTAACTTTATTAAATAAGAATTTAAAGACATAATTCAAAGACAAAATAACATAAAAGTTACTCTGCTTTTATAATCATCAGGTTAAAGACTTAGAAATCTCAGTGCAAATCATTTTGGTGTATCAAGAGAGCATTAAAGAACACTGCAGTATTCTTTGGTCACTGTTCTTCGAATACTAGGTTTTTTAAATCAAAAGAAACAAGATCAGGGCAGCTAAATAGTGCAGTGGATAGAGTACCAACCCTAAAGTCAAGAGAATCTGAGCTCAAATCAGGCCTCAGATACTTTACTTGACTAGTTTAACACTTTTACTACTTACTATTTGTGTGAATCTGAGCAAGTGATTTAACTCCAATTGCCTTACAAAAATAATAATAATGAAATAAAATTTTAAAAAGGAACAATATCCAGAAGAACATACCCAACTCTTAAATAAATAAGCTGAACTAAAATTTCCTGAGCATCTACCTGAAAACTGATACACTGAATTCTATTGAAGAAGGAGAAATGAAACAAGAAATAAGGGATGAAAGGAAAGGAAGAAATGAATGAAAGGAGGAAGGGAGGAAAGAAGCATTTGTTAAATGTCTACTATGGTTTAGACACTGTGTTAAGTGATTTTATTATTTCATTTGAGCTTCACAACTCTAGGAGTTTGGTGCCATTATGATCTCCACTTTATATAATTGAGGAAATAGGCAGACAGAGATTAAGTGATTAAAGTTAAGGTTACAAAGATAGCATCTGAACTCTCTTCTTCCTGACCCCAAGCCCAGTACTGTAACCATTATACCATCCACTTTCCTTGAGCATAGATCAGACACAATTCTTGATACTTTGAATCATCAAGGCAACACTGAAGAGTGTGATCATCACATATGATCCATAGCTGACTTCAGTAAGATAAAGAAAGGAATCTGGTAGGGAAGTACAAATACAATTCCATCATTATAAATTCATAGTTGATACAGCTTTTCAACCACCAACTCCCCTTGGCTCAATCACTAGTCACTTAAAATCAGCATACTTCCTAATACAATGTACCAGCTACTAAACTACTATAAGGGACTGAAAATAAAAACATTGCTAATTTCATAGAGATTGGTGATATTTCATATGTGCATGTACACATGTACACATACACATTCATATATATATATATGCATCAATGAACATGTATGTATATATTCACATCTATATGTATGTTCATGTATATGTATACATACATACCCACAGAATATAGACAAAATACATGTAAGGTAATTGGTGAGGGGGCACTGATAATTGGCAAAATTAATAAAGGCCCCTTCTAAGACACTGACCTTTACCTGAGACTAGAAGACTAAAAGTTCTAAGAAATGGAAGGCAAAATAGACATGAGGGACCACCCATACTAAAACTAAAAATCTTAACTCCAACACTTATCTCTTCCTTCAAATCAAACTAAACATAAACATTTCTATAGTGTTATGGTATATCTATCTATAGAAAACAACAATAACAATTCAAGAAAATAGGACCTACATTTTATTTATTTTTTATTAAAGCTTTTTATTTTCAAAACACATGCATAAAGTTTTCAACACTGGCCCTTGCATAACCTTGTGTTCCAAAAATTTTTCCCTTCCTTTCCCTCATCCCTTTCCTTAGAAGACAAGTAATCCAATAGATGTTAAACATGTGCACTTCTTCTATACATATTTCCACATTTATCAGGCTGTACAAGAAAAATCAGATCAAAAAGAAAAAAAATGAGAAAGAAAAAAATGCAAGCAAACAACAGCAAAAAAGTGAAAATATTATGTTGTGATCCACACTCAGTCACCTTAGTCTTCTTTCTGGGTGTGGATGACTCTCTTCAGCATGTATATGTTAATATTGTATGGGACTGTTTTCTCTCATTTCCAATGTGCAGTATTCTGTGGCTAGCCTTGGTTAGCAAACTGAAGTGCCAGATTTACTTCATTATTCTCTATTTCATAAACTTTCTTCATCAGAAGTTAGAAAAATAGCAGTGGTTGGTAATTTCCTGTAGAAAGTTACAGAGATGTTATTTGTAAGTTTGATAATATTATTTCTGTCTAAAGTATATATTCAGAATGTGATAGAGAACCTTAGAAAACTTGTTAAACCTAAAAAGGTGATTAATTTAGGTTTAGAAAAGCTAGGTTTGAATCCTAGTTCGGTCATTTCATACTTCATAATGTAAGCTCAAATAAATAATTTGATCTGGCTTAGTTTCTTTATCCATAAATTGAGGACAATAGGCTAACATTGTTTCTGTTTACAAACCTAGGATTTGCAATTAAAGCCATATAATTGGTAGAACTGAAAACATCTAAGAGATTATGTAGTTCAAATTCCATTGTTTAGAAATGAGAAAAATGATCCCAGAGGAATTAAGAAATTGTATACAATTGTGCACAAGTATCAAAGTCAGGAATAAATTTAAGTGAATTGTGGCCAAGATATGAGTATAAAAGCTTAGGCCCTTTTTTGAAAATAAAATAAAACAAGTAACATCAATTGAGCTCAAAATCTTAAAGAATTTTAAATGGTTGCTGAAAAGTTCACGTTCTTAAGTAATTGATTAAAGAAAAGGAGATAATTCTGGTGACTTTGGAGCTCTTCTGAGATTTTGATATATAGATATCTATATATACATAAATATATATAGATATATACATACATACACACACATATATAAATATAGTTGATACAAAATCTAAAATTTAAGACTACCAGTTGCTTTTTTTGAAGTGTAAACTTTGTTGGAAAGAAATTCCATCTTTTCAGTTTTAAAGATTTTCTTAATTGAATTTTATTTTCCTCACTTGGAGAGGAAATAACTAATTTTCCTAAGATTGAACATAGAATATAGAATATTGCATATTCTGACAATATGAAACTAAATGAAATTAATTTAAATTAAATTAAGATAAAAATGTCTTTTTAATCTGATCAAAAGAAACCTAGTAACTTTTTCACCTGATCCTAAACCTCAGACACTTATCAGCTGCAGAAATTCTGTGTCTCAGCTTCCTCATTTGTAAAATGGGCATGAAAATAACACGTAATTTAATAAATTGTTTGAAGGATCAATTAAGCTAACATGTAAAAGTGCTTTGTAAATATTAAAGTAATATACAAGTGTTAGCTAACAGTAATAATGGTAGCAGCAGCAGCAGCAGGAGTAGCTTTTCTCTCTTAACTCCCCATGCTAATTTTCAGGAAAGCTGACATTTCAATAGTTTATGTCCATAGAAGACAAAAACATCTTCAAATTCTATTATGTCACACATAAATATAATACTGCAAAATATAATATTGCAATAAAAATGTAAATTTCTTAGAAATTCATTTGGAGAAATACTGTCATGATAGTATTTAGATGATATTAATGAATCCATATTTTTATTGATATGAAGTAATGTATGGAAAACTAAACATGAAGTCAGGAATATCTAAGGTAGTATGAATTTTCCTATAATATTCAATGTTCCTACCTCTATTACTACAGGCAAATCATTTATATTCTTTGATGTTTAGTAGCTTTTCAGCCACATGTGACCTCATTTGGAGTTTTCTTTGAAAACATATCGAAGTTGTTTGCTGTTTCTTTCTTTAGCTCATTTTACAGATGAGGAAACTGAGGCAAACAGGATTTTTATGTTTAGAGTCACATAACCAGCAAATGTCTGAGGCAAGATTTGAACTTATCTTTCTAACATAAGAAATAACATTCTATCTACTGTGTTACCTAGCTGACCCTAAATTAGGTTCTCCTACTCTCATTTTCCTTATCTATAAAATGAGTATAATAATAACACCTAAATCACAGTTTTTTGGGTGAGAATTAAATTAATTAATTTCAAATCTGATTATTTTATAATACTATTAGTTATTATACTAATATTAATTATAATAGTTATAATAATACTAATATAATTATTATTGTTGTGTTTTTGTTGTTCCTGTTGTTGTTGTTGTTATATAGATATTCTTAACAATGCAAACTGAAATTATACATATACCTGCCCGATATGGTGACTTTTGTTCATATTTTTCAATGAATTTCACCCAGAGTTCATCCATTGTACTTAAGTCCTGTCCTTTAGATTTTTGGACATTATGGAAAGATCAATGGAGCATGTATGAGATTTAATTTCAGCTATGTGACTTATCTATTTCTTTTGATGGTCATAATTCCTTTGATAACATATTTTAGATCTCTTCTAATGTGCAATTCTTTGTCAGCAATATGTTTCAGCATTTAATTTTTTATTAATTGTTTTCATATGAAATTTTCCTAAAACCATAGTGAGTAGTGCTACTCTGACCCTTAACCAAACTGAAATGACACTGTTTTGACCTTGTACACATTTCACGTCTACTTATAGGTTTTTTCCTTTTGTAAAACAAATTTTTTTAAGGTAAGAATTGTTTCATTTTTGTTTTCATATACCTGGTGACCAATAAATGCCTGGCACAAAAAAGAACTTAATAAATGCTTGTTGATTTATTCAGAGACTGTATCACTCCATTCCTGGAATGCCTAGATAAATTTTTAAAGATTCAGTAAAAGATGTAGACTTTTTACTTATATAACACTAAATATATTCATTTGTTGAATACACAAGATTATAAAATCCTACAATTTTCACTCAAGCACTGGACATTATGGGAATATCTACTTTAAGTATACTTTATATACAAATATATAAAGTATATAACATATACTTTAAGTATAAGGAAACTGATTCCAAATAAACTAAACATATTCATTCTTTTCTTGTCACTTTAAAGAAAAAATCTAGAAGACTAAAAGAAAATGCAATTAAAAAAAGAATAAGATACATTTCAAGTTAAATGAACTATGCCAAAACCATCAATAATACATATGCAGTGTTACAATATATAGTTCGATTGTTTAGCAAATATAACTTCTGTACTTCCTTTCACAAGATACCTTCCCTTCCTAAGCATTCACTTTACATTCTTTACATGGTCTTACATTCTTCCCCTTCCTTTTTATTCACTGTAAAGACCAGCTTAGCTTTATAGCTCCTGTCAGTACTGAGGGTGATGTGTTTCTCTCAATACAATTTGGATAGTGCTCCATGGAACAGTTGGTAGGAGATATCAGTGCATTGTATAGCCAGTCATCCTCTTTCCCAGAAAACTCTTAAATCTTTTTTATAACCTACTTCATCATTCCCATCCAAGGGCCTGATATCCTGAGTCTATTTCATGAAAATGGCATAGCTCAGCTTTGAGAACTGTCTATGAATTGAATTGGACTGCACAAGATATCTAATAAATGTTAGTTTAGTAATAAAATTAGTGAACATTATTTGTTTACTTATAGGACTTAAATTCCTACCTGGCATTTGTTATCAGGCATGATTCAATTTTTAGAAAACAGTAAGCATCCTGTTCAATCTATTAGGTCTTAGCACAGATGAAGTCATTTATGTATAGCCATATATATGCACAATGAAAGGTATAAGCTGCCTGAAAACTACTCATTTATTGTGGGTTATTATAAAGGAAATTTGCTTATTTTTATAATACCTATAACTGAAAGACCTCCCCTGCACTGGATGAGTGTTACATGAAAGGTTTATAAGAAGTGAGGGACAAGAACCACACAGGTTAGGAAAACTATTAGGTTGCAGTCTGTTCTGTGGAAGGGCTAACTACATTTCTGAGATCATGAATCCATGGAAAGGTTTAAAGACATTATTACTGAGAGCATATGGACTTTCTTTTTAGCATATAGGGATTTAGTGGTCATTTATGCCATAAAATATATAGCTAGACTATTGTGAATTAGAGCAATGGGTTGTTCTCACTATTTATTCTTCCTGACTTCCTTGTAGCTTTTGACATTGTTGAGCATTCTGACCTCCAGAAAACTCTTTCCTATCTGAATTTATCCTAAAACTGCTTTTCTAGGTTTTCTATGGCTCCCTTTGTTGGCTCATAATTTGTCATAACATCTTACCATGAGTTATGAGATTCTGTCTTGGTCTCTCTTCAGTTTTCTCTTTATATTTTCTCTCTGGATCACCACAACAACTTCTAAGTATTTAATGATTGTCTCTATAAGGTCTATTTCAACTTTGAAAGTTAGAATGGTATGATACCTAGAGTCTTGTTTAAGCCGAAAAGTCTTCATTACAGATATGTTTAATTTGAATGGGGCCAAAGTCATCAGGGATTTTAGTGGAATTTTGAAAAGTTAAGACTGTTAGGAAGTAATCTTTCAAATGCATGTTGTGTTCAGTGTAGGCCCAGACCTTTTGTTCATTGTCATATGAGATACTCGTTATAAGTTCCAGAAAATATAGCATAACCTTTAACTTTTGCCTCCTTTTCTGTAGATTCTTTCACAGCTGGAGAAGCATGACTGAACTTCCTGCATAAAGTCATGTTGGAGAAAAAGGGTAGTAGAACTTAAGAGAAATTTCTTATATTTCCTCTGGAATATTTTGTTGTCAAGGTGAGATATCATAGATTTGGTAGCTAGTTGATTAAAATTTACTATTATCAATATCAATTTTTAACTTAGAAGCAATGAGCAAGGGAAACCAAGAATGGTTTGCTTAAGGCATTATATATATATATATATATATACACACACACACACACACACACACACACACACACACACACACACATATATATATATATCTTTAACATCTCTCCGTATCTATCTTCTCTCTATCATCTATTTCTATATTTACATTTAATGTGTGTATGTCATACCGTGTGAATATATAATTCTTAAAATGTACTTTGTGATGACATAATTTTAGTCAAAATAAATGATAACTTGCAGCTCTATGATCAGAATTTGAGATAGCTTTTGGATACATTGTAGGTAAATATAATTTCACTCAATTTTGCACATATTGAAAGGAAAACTTCAATATAATGATTGGTTATTTTCTACTCTCAGTGATTAAGTGGCAGCAAGCAATTAAAAATACCAAATGTAGGATCTCATAATATAGATTGTATTGCATTATTGGTATTCATTTTAAAATTAAATTCCTTATATGGTGACTAATAAAATAACTGAATATTTCTTATATATCAATTAAGCCCTTACAGCTATTTACCTTATGAAAGATCAGTGTTCAGCTGCAAACATCAAATTACTCAGTTGAAAATGAATGAAGCAATTTTTGTAAATAACTGACTTTAATTAAAATTTTGTGGTCATGTTACCAACCAACTGTCACGGAAGAAGCCCAATTCGTAGTGATAAAGGAGAGAGAGATCTTTTCCAGCTGAATAATAGCAATGTGGGTAACTACAGTAGCAGATGATATACTTTCCATTTAAATTATGAAATCTTGGCTTTTTTTAGGTTATATAATTAATTCTAGTTTTCTAGCATGAAATATTAAGCAATTAATTAATAATTAAAATTGTATTTTGTTTATTTGCTTTCTGCTACTCAAGGACAGGGTGGTGCAAAAAAAAGTATGCTGGATGTATTGTCAAGGATCTGTGTTCAAATTCAACCTAGTTTTTACTGAATAACCTTGAAAAGTCATTTAAATTCATTGGTCCAGTGTTATTTTACTTTTGATATCTTTATTTTGTTATCTTATTTGTATATGACCTCTGAAGTCCTTCTATTTCTTTTTTTTCCTTCTATTTCTAAATTTGTGTTTCTATATGCACCATTGTCTTGAATCTATGAGATAGATTTTGAAAATATGGCTTCCATAAATAGTAATTCCACAATTGGAAACCAAGTTATGAAACAGCTTATGCTTATGCTCAGTTAGAGAACATAACTCTCACACCATGAGATGAGAGCTTCCAGTCCTATGCAAAGAAAGATCTCTCTCTTCTATGTGGTTTCCATTGTACTCTAATGTCACAAAAAAGGGACAGGCAACATAAGGATAGATTCATCCATAGACATTTATGGAAAAATAAAATAAAATAGAAAATTTGGCAGATTCTGTCTAGTGTCTGGGTCAAAATGCCGCCATGGAACAATTGCCGCCTTGATTTTCCTTTCTAATTTTTCTAGAGTCCCCAGTTTTTGCTGTTGTTCCAAATAAAAACTAAATCTCTTTATATGGGAGATAATTTTGAATTAATTTTTTCTCTTCCCAAACTGAGAACTACAATGCCAGATTTTTTGTTGTCTGCCAAATTCTTATCAGGAATTTTTACATATGGCACATTCTTTTGGACCTACTTTGAGAATACTCACCCACTCCAAACTGAGCATCCATGTAGATGTGTAAGCATACTTTCAAAGAATGTTTTATTAATTTGTTTTTTAATTTTCTTAGTATTTTTATTTAAAGTTTTCTATTTCAAATTCTATGTCTCCCTCCCTCTCTAGCCTTCCCCTCTCTGAGAGAGTAAGCAATCAGTGCAATTAAGTCAAACATTTCCATATTAGTTATTTTGTATAAGAAGAAACAAGAAAAGGAAAAACAAGAAAGAAAAATAGCATGCTTCAGTCCGCATTAAATCAATATCAATTCAGTCTTGGGAGATGGGTAGTGTGCTTCATCATTAGTCCTTTGGGATTGTCTTGGATCATTGTATTGCAGAGATTAGCTAAGTAAGTCACAGTTCTTTATCAAACAGTATTGCTTTTACTTTTCTGCACAAAACCCTTGAAGCTTGTGATAATACACCGTCCATCCTGGAAAGAGTGCTACTTTAACAAAGAGTTAAAAGCTGTATAATAGGTTAGGAGAATGAGCAGCCAATAGAAGAACATTAAGGACACATGAGGAATTAGCCTGTGCCAAGGACAAAGAGCTGGTAACTTCTGTTGGGCCGGACCAACAGATTTTCCTCTAGGATGTTAACAATTTCACAGCACTGACTACCTCAAACAACACTATCACAACTTCTATAAGTGGGAAAAAAGATTCCATTTATACTCTTGCAATGAATCAGTTGGGAACAATCATTGCATTCTGCTCCACTGAGAAGATTTTGTGGGTTTGTGATCCAAGAAGGTGTGCAAAGCTCATGAAACTTAAAGGGTACATAGATATTCTGAAAGCTTTGTTGTTGAACAGAGATGGGACTCAGTGCCTACCTGGCAGCTCTGATGGAATTATCCGCCTCTGCTCCCTTAGCCAATAGAAATGTATATAGAGAGAGTACATGGGGAGGATGTATAGAACTTACAGGTTAATGAAGCCTTTACACATATGTATTCTGGAGGAAAAGAGCAAAACATTTATTGTACAGATTTGAGAAACTCTGATATACAGGTCTTGATTTGTGAAGAGAAAACTCCTTTTCTCAAGATGGAGCTTGAGAGGTCAGTTGATCCTCCACCTGCAATCTGGGTTGCAACAAGGAAGTATTCAGTGAATAAATGGAATTTGAAGGGAATTCATAATTTTAGAGCTTCTGGAAATTACAACAATGACTCTAATAATCCCATAATACCCCTTTCTTTTGAGCCTGATCAAGGTATTAAAGAAGGAGCCAGTATTATTCAGTGTCACATACTTAATGATAAAGAGGCATCTAACCATAAAAAGATACTATGGAAACAAGAAAGATCAAATCACACACTCAGAAGCAGACAAGAAAGTCAAAGATCCTACATCCAAAGCCTAATTGATAAATGATCAAAAGATATGATCTATGTCCAAAGGACTTATAATATCATTCATATCCTTTGACTTAATAGTGCCACCACTGGTCATAAATCCAAAAAGAGAATTTTAAAAAATGAAAAAGGACTTGTATGTACAAAAATATTTATAGCAGCTCTCTTCTCAGGGCAAAAAATTGAAAACTAAAGGGTTGCCCATCAATTGGGGAATGGCTAAATAAATTGTGGCATGTGATTATGGTGGAATATTATTGTTCTGTGGGAAATGATGAGCAGGATGCCCTCAGAAAAACCTGGAGAGTCCTCCATGAACTCAAACAAAGGAAATGTACTGTGTACAATATAATATCAATGTTCTAGGATGATCAGCTGTGAATGACTGCTATTTTTAGCAATACAATGATCCATGACTACTCTGAAGGATTTATGATGAAAAGTCCTATATATACCCAGTAAAAGAACTGATTGTGTCTGAATATTGATTGAAACATTTCTTCCTTATCTTCTTCCTTTCATTCCTTCCTCCCTTCTTCCCGTCCCTCTCTCTGTATTTTATTTTTCTAGAGGATTTTTTTTAGAAGAGGAGATCTATGTTTTCTTTCACAATATGACTTTTGTGGAACTGCTTTGCATAACTTCACATGCTCTTTCGGAATAGGGCCTGTGGGTGGATATAAGAAAGAGAATCTAAAACTCAAATTAAAAAAAAATGTAAAAATTGTTTTCAATGAAAATAAAAATATTTTTAAAAAAGAAAGAAAGAAATTAAGTCAAAGCTATGGACTAGCTGGAAGGTTTTTATCCAAATCCATATCATGATTACAGGTGTAGCAGTATTTCCATAATCAGCAGTCAAATAATTGGTTGCTTAGAGCAAAGGTCAAATTAAATAACAAATTAGAAGGAAATATAAAGACTAGAAGACACAAATGAAATTATAGTAGTACCAAGCTGAGTTCATTAAAAAGGTTATTAACTCTACAAAATGTGAATGTGTAAATGAAAATGTTTTTACTCAAATGCCCTGTTTTAGAAAGTTTATAGATACCTCAGTGGATCTGAGATTTCATTAAAGTTGGTATTCTCTCTAAGAAGCAGATTGTAATCTATCCCTGCCCATACATCAATCTCATCAATTTCCTCCTGTAAATCTTTCACTCAGGGTCCACCTAAGAGTCTGAGAGCCTTAATCCAGTCCTCTTATCATTCTGTGGATACTAATGAAATATGGAGTTTGTCTAATAGTTATTGCTTCCTCTAACCATATGTCTAATTGTGTCCTAGTCATTCATTTCTTGGATTATATTTTTTCTTTTTTAATTTCTCCTTTGTAAAGATTATTTTATTAAAACTTTTACATCAATAAGCAAGTATTAAAATATGCAAAAAAGAACAAGAAAGATTACATAAAAATATTTTGCAATTTTAAAGAAAGATGCATGACCCACCTTTACTTTTAACCTACATTATTAACATTTATTCTGTTTCTTTTTAAAGTCTAAGCATTAACTGAATAATAAATCAAGCTCTGCTTGGTAAACACTTGCCAATTTCCAGAGTACATATGCTTACATTGAAAATTTAACAACTGGCCCTTGCCAACAGATTCAAGCTGACTCCAGGACACTCCCAGCATTACCAGTATTTTTGCATTCATCATTCAACTCTTTTTTTTTTTTTATGACCTTTGCAAAACTTTTTTTTTGTTGTTGTTCCAAGCTTTTCCCCTCCTTCCCCCCAACCCTAGATGGCAGGTAATCTAATACATGCTAAATATGTTAAATTATATGACAAATCCAATATATGTATACATATCTATCTATCTTACATCAGATCTACAAAGAGAGGAAAAAAAACCTAAGAAGGAAAACAAAATGGAGGGAAATATTCACAGAAAGCATAAAAATGCTGTGTTGTGGTTCATACTCAGTTCCCTTAGGCCTCTCTCTGGATGTATATGACTATCTTCATCGCTGAACAATAGGAACTGGTTTGAATCACATTATTGTTGAAGAGAGCCATGTCCATCAGAATTGATCATCATATAGTATTGTTGTTGCTGTGTATAATGATCTCCTGGTTCTGCTGATTTCACTCAGCATCAGTTCATGCAAGTTTCTCCAGGCCTCTCTGAAATCATCCTGCTGGTCGTTTCTCACAGAACAATAATACTCCATAACATTTAGATATTATAATTTATTCAGCCATTCTCCAATTGATGGGCATCCATTCAGTTTCCAGTTTCTAGCCACTACAAAAAGGGCTGCCACAAACATTCTTGCACATGTGGGGCCTTTTCCCTCCTTTAAGATCTCTTTGGGATAAAGGCCCAGTAGAAACACTGCTGGGTCAAATGGTATGCACAGTTTGATAACTTTTTGAGCATAGCTCCAATTTGCTCTCCAGAATGATTAGATCCTTTCACAGTACCACCAACATCATTCACCTCTTTATAACCCTTTGGATAACTTTCAACTTTTAACTTTTCAGAAACTATGGTATTCCATGGCTCACTAAAAAGAAAAAAAAAGCCCTCATCAAAAGAATGCTTTTATAAATATAGGTCTTTGTTTAAGGGAAATGCATGGGTCATTAAAAGCCATAATCAATAATCATTTTTTTGAAAGCATCAAACAATTATTTTGAAAGAACCCCCCTTTTTTGCCTCTTGGCCATACTTCAATTGCATTCTAATGACTCGACTCTTCCACTTATAGCATCTATTGAGAAACAATATTGGCCTTTGTAGCCCTTGAGACCTTCTCCCTATATGTTGCAATTTGGTTCTGAGAGAGGGTTTCAGCTCTTGGCTTTTGTTTTTCTTCTTTTCTTTATTAGGTAGAAGAGATTAATCTCCAAGGTCAAGAGAGTAAACCAGAGGAGTCTTATTCCTATGATATTTTCTAATATTTCTTTGTAAAATTTAAAACACACATAAACACGTATTATTGATGCTTTTTGTCTTTCCTTCATATCCATTTCTGGAAAAAAATAAAGATCTCCTGCCAGTCTCCATATTGAATATTTTCTTATAATAAATGAAAATTATTAAACAAAAAAAAGAAAAGAAGAAAAAGAAATCTGATATTCAGTGTCTTAGATACCCTTGCATCATCATTATTAAGAAAAACTTATTTCTTATTTATTATTAAGGCCTCTCATTGCAGAATAGTCTGGATGAACTACCTAAAAGTTTTAACAAAGTCTTCAAACAATTATTTTTTCCTATGATTAATTAGACCCTATTTTAAGTGGCCATGGATCTTATTTAAGAGGCAATGTAATGTCCCAAGGTTTGATGCCATCAGCCTAAAGTTATCACTAAAAATATGTAAATTTAATATTTGTGATGAATCTCTCTAGTATTTCTGCTATCTTTGCTCAAGTCCTCATCTCTTCTTGCCTTATTTATTGCAATAAAGTGCTATAAGTTTTTCTACCTCTGAGACTCTTTCTTCATGTTGTTCAAATAATCTCATTGCACTCCACAGCTAACATCTGACATAAATAAATAGAAAGATGGATGGAAAAAAGGAGAGAGTAATGCATATTTTGATATCTGATCATCTATACACTGTGTGACTGGTAAAGTATCACCATATCCCTGTTTGGCTGCTCTCTGACTCAAGTTCTAAGCTTTGATGTTAATATTTTTATTTCATATGTTGTGCTTTTTCTGTACCTCAGAATGTGCTACTAATCAAGTCTACACAATGTACTATGGGGTTGACTTGTTAATTAAAATTAATTTAAGCAACATTTCCAAATGTTTTTTAAAGAAAAAATGAACAGAACTATACTCAACTTTTTTTAGAATTGCCAAATGATAGGAACTTTGTAAAAGATGTGAAAACTTTATTTTATTTTAAAAATCATGATAGAGAAGAAGAGAAAAGTATGTTGTAAAAATAACTGGATTAGCATCAGAAGATGTATCTTCTCATACATCTTTGTCAGTTACTACCTGTGTGACCTTGGATGAGCAACTTAAATGTCTCTGAGCCTCAGTTCCCTCATCTCAAATGAGAACAATGAATTAGATGAAATCTAAAGTCCTATCCAGATCTAAATCTATGACACTATGGTCTTAAGAATATTAAACATAGTTTAACACACAACTTAGATATTTAGAAATCAGATTTCAAGAGACTAAAAGAAAAAAATTAGGTAATATCCAAAGACCTAAAATTCTGTAGGTGGAATCAAGCTGAAAGAGACAAGAAACTCTCAAGAAAAAATTTCTGAAACTACAAAAAGAAATAATTCTAGTGAGGAAAGGAGAGCTATATCAAGATTCTACTGTCTATGCCCAAGAAACTCATCAATTATCTAAGATGTTAACAGTGTCTATAGGAGATGGAAGCAAGAACAGATAACAGAAGCCTTACACATAGGTATGACAAAATACTGGAAAAATACACATATATCCATATATATATATCCATATATATATATATATACATATATATATATATACATATATATTTGTAGATAGAGAAATAGTGCCAGGATCTCAGAATAACCTGAGACTGATGAAGAATTCTGAGAATGTTTTGTTTATTTGAAACTGTGATAACTTTGCTATATCCATGAACTCCAGGGTACTTTATTTAATGATAACAGCATTTCTTCTTTTTCTTACTGACTATTGCTCCATACAAAGTCTACCCAAAATTCTAGGGAAAATATGTGTGTCATTCTATAAGGCTCTCATATTAGGTATATTACAATATCATTGCATAAATATATAGAGAATGAATGACTGAGGACCATTTTTTATTTATCTTTAGTCCTTGAACTTCCATAGCCAAAGAATTCATCTATGTGTAATGAATCTCTAAACAATTAGACAAGTTCTTGGCAAAGGCATTCTATTACTAGGATTATATTCCAAACCTATCCAATATGGTTGAACTTATTATTAGTTCTTAGGCATTGCAAAATTGTCTCCATAACATGAGTTTCTAATTTTCTTTCTAAGTGGATTGGAACAGATCCAAAGAAGGGATCTGGACAGATAAATGGTGGAGTGGTTAAAGTGTTAGGTCTGGGCTCAAGAAGATGCATATTTCTGAGTTGGAATCCAGCCTTAGACACATATTAGCTGTGTTACTCTGGGCAAGTCATTCAACCCTGTTCTATATCTGTTAAAAGAGATGGATATGGAAATGGTAAACCACTCCAGTATCTCTGCCAAGAAAATCTCAAATGGGATTTTGAAAAATTGGACACAACTGAAAAGACCAAATAACAACAAAGAGGGCACTGAAATACTCTCAAGTTGCTGAGAAGATAAGAGATAATAGGGAGAAGACAATTATTAAATCCTATATATTTTTCTCCCTTCTTTACCAAGAAAAATTATCTTAGACAAGATGTGGGAAAATGAAAATGGTTAATAAGGAGGGAAAATGCAAGAAAAATATAGCACTCATCTCCATTATGAACCCAGAATGATATTCCAGGTTTGAGGAATATTACAGGTGATGTTTCTCATCCATTAAAAACCATAGTTCGAGATAAGCTAGATTTTTTTCTAATATTAACAGAAACCTGTGTGTTTCTTTTATAAAGTAACTAGAGAACAAAATAATTCAGAGCAAGACATTTAATTAAAGAAGTTAGCAAGATGTAAGAAGAAAGATTCCTTCCATCCAACAAAGTGTAGATTATTCTACATTAACAGTTGGAGAAGGGAAATATGTTAGGAATATGGATGAAAGGATTCCCACATAGTGAACAAATGTGTTCAGGGCAACTTGTGAATCTAATGTTGCAGCTTGCTCTTTTCTTGCAGAATAAGAAATGTCCCATATTTGCTTTTTCTTTGGAATTGGTATACTGCAGGGCTCTGTTTTCTGTGCTGTTCAACTCGCTGCTGGGCTTCTCCACTTGACTTACTTACTTCCATATAAGCTACTGTATTTCTTGTTTCCTCGTAGGAAAATTGTGTCATCCCGTTAGATCATAGTTCCAGGGTCTATTAAACTTTTTGGTGATTTCTGATCCCAATTATTTACACATTGTTTTCAGACATTTGTTGTTCTTTTGAACTTAGCACTGCTACCACATGGAATCTTCATATCTAACCTCTTATCTGAATTATGGAAAATCCTTTTTCACTCATCAAACTCCTGGTTGCTAGTTTGCATCCCTTTCAAATCATCCTGAGAACTCTGCTTAAGGAAATGCAAAAGGAACCAGGTGAAGAAGATTCTTTTTAGTTTATATGACACTGGTTATCAAATAGTTCAACTCGAGTAGAACAGAAATGTATTAGGCAGAGTGGTGAAACTGACAGTCTTTGTCCTGATTCTCTCTAGTAACAAAATAGAGAATAGCAGCATAATCAGATCCACTAGTTCAATTCAGATCCCTTAAATCTTGGTCCTGAGTTTGGGAACTTGAAAAAAGTCTTCTTAATTCAATCTTTATTCAACTAAATTGTAGTATTCTTTATATAATAAAAAACATCATTGTTGTTTTGCATGAGTAAGTTACAAAACCCATCCGTAGACACCAAAAAAAATCAAACACAAAACCAAACCTAGTTTATGTTATTGCTGACCCACTCTCAATGATCTTTGAAAGAATATAAAGAATGTAGGATAAGCTGTGGAACTGAAGAAGGACAAATATCTTTTCCCCTCTTTTTTTAAAAAGAGGAAGAGAGGCAATTCTGCAAACTAGAGGAGTGAGTTTGATTTTGATTCCTGTAAAGGAGAGGGAAGTATTAATGATAATTAAAAGTATGGTTCATCAACATCTGAGTAAGTCAGTCTTTATCACTAAGTGCCAGCATGGCTTCATTAAAAATGGGTCACACAAGACTAATATAATTTCCTTTTTTGACACTACTACATTAGATTAAAAAATGTTGTAGGTATAATTTACCTTTGCTTTGGTAAAGCAGTTTACAAATTTTTTAAATGATATCCTTGTAGACAATCTGGAGAAATGTGTAATAATAAACTGATAATATTTCTAATATAGAATTGGGGGAAAAAACCTGACCACTTGGTAACTCTGATTTCACTTCTATACGCTACCCTCTTTAAGAGAAAAATATCAACAAATTTTAAGTGTGATAGAATATTATTTTCCCCAAAATATCTGTGTTTTCTCTAAATGGGGCATTTTCCACTGTTGATATTTTTTTAAAAATATAATCCTGAGTTGCTTCTGATATCTTACTTAAATTTTTCTCCTGATAATTGACTATCAGCAACTAGTACACTCACATTTCTATATGAATTTTAAAGGATCCCTAAATATTCATGGATAAAACATAGAACCACCAAAGTCTTATAGAAAAGAAGCTACAGACTTACTCTACTCTAGGATTCAAGGGAATTCAAGAAATGTCCTCAGTGTTTGATTAATGGTGTTACTTACCTTTTAGAGTTCTTTATTAAACTGATCTTTGGAATGACTGTACAAGCTTGAAGGTCATATGTCACATCTATTTATATTTTCTGTGTATGTGTCATCAAAAATTCAATAAAAGAGTATGAGTTTTAATTTTTTTTAGACAGAAATGAATGAGTTAGTGATAATGTCTGTGTGCAAGACTGAAAAGTTTGTAGAGAACAAGAATCATGCCTCTTTTATACAAAACTAAAGAAAGTTTTAAAAAATCTCATATTTTTAACACCCTTAAGCTATCTGAATTTATTATGTTTTAAAGGTGATTCTTTAACATGTAAAATATTTCCAACCCTACTTCTGATCTTCCTCCATATGTGTGTCTTATTAGGAAATGGAGTAGAAATTTGAATCAGGTCCCAGAAGCAATTCAAGATTATATTTGAAAAACAAAGTGAAAATAATGTCACAGTACAGGAATTCATACATTCTTTGAGAAGATAAAACTCTATGTCATATATATTCTCTTGATATTTTTTCCCTAAAGAATTTGGAATATTTCTTACTAAATAGATTTTTTGCAAATCTCATTTTTCAAAATGGTATGATTTCTATATGTGATCATCAATGTATTTTTCCCCTTTCTTACAAATCATTTGAGTAGATGGTTTAGTTTCCTTTTAGAGATTTTGAGAAGTATGCTACTATAAAAGAGAGATCAATTTATTGTCCTGTTTATTTTGGTTTGGTGGTCAATGAGGTAAGGTTTAAATCAACATAGTATTACATTTTAGGATTAATATTATTTTAAAATCAAAGAATTTCACAGAAAGGAGAAAACACAAACCATACTATCTTACCTGTACCCAGAAAAAAATCTTGTCTTCAACATATAACATAAGAAGTGGTTCAGGATTTAACCAAAGAACTATTATAACACCCTATGAACGAACTATTTCAAGCATGCCATTCTTATTTTCAACGATTTTTATTTTTAATTGACAAAAAACTTTTTATTTACGTCAACATATCTATTTTCATCTTTCCTTTGTTTTTTTAAAAAAATAGCTCCATAGCAAGGCAGACTTTGTTATGTTTTTAATAAATTTTGGTAAACTAAGTCGACAAAATTCACTTGCTCTTCCAGTCTGGTAATTGCCCAAAAAGAAAATGAAGTTAATCTGACAGAAACTTAATAAAGACACATTGACCTCTTCTGATTACTGTTTCCTTTTTTATATATGTTAATTCATCATACATTTAATGATTTTTTCTAATTATATATTTATTTGAATTTTTCCTCTATCTGCAGTGATCCTTTAAAAGTTTAAATTTAATTTTTTAAAAGAGAGTATATTTTATATTTCTTCTCTCCCTTTCTTTTTAGTATCCTTGTAACAACTCCAAATTTTAGGCACAAATCCGTGAAGGCACAAAATTGGGATGAAAATGATGGAAACCTTGGGAAACAAGTAAATCCTTTATCTTAGAATTAGAATAGGTAAGGATACCTGGACATAGTCTGGCATCTACTCTAGATTTGGAGAAAGCAAATTTCAAAGCTTTTGAAGAAGAGACATATAAGAATCAATGTTAAAAAATTCTAGAGGACAAGTCTGACTAGGAGAGATGGAACACTCAAAAATAAAATTCAAAAGACACAAAGATAAAATTTTCTTCTCGGTAAAAAGAAAAATGGATTTTTACTTCTTGCCTCATACCACATCTAATGCTTCTGAAATAGGCCAAACATTTTTTCTTTAAAAATTCTAAATTAATGTTACATATACTTTTAAAAATACATTCAAATATGAGGAAGCAGTTTTGAAACTTCTACAATAAGGAGTTTATAACCTCAGGTCTATGACTGTTTTTTGTTTTTCATTTTTACAACTATTTCAATGTAATCGCTTTCCTTTATAATCTTCTGTATTTCATTTTATGCCTATCAAAACATTATTCTGAGGAGTCCAAAAGTTTCACCAAACTATGAAAAGGTAGGTCAACATAAGGAACTCTTGAGAATAATGATTTTTCCCCCACAAATTGTTCCTTAATGAATCCCAAGTACTTAATATTAGTATTATTTGGAATGAGTTCTTTATTTCCTCCTAGATTTATTGATTTTAAATAGGTTACATTGTCACCATAAATGGTCTCCTGTTTGTGATTCAAATATGTTTCAATCTTAGATATGATAAATTGGGATAGACAATAATACAATTTTCTATTCAATTATTCTTTGTTTTAGATTAAATATATTTCCTTGACAAAAATAGGGGGAAAATTAAGAGTAATATTTTAAAACATGATTATAGATGGGTGGAAGAATTGTTTTCTCACCAATCTCCAATTATTTTCTTTTTTTCTTGCTGAGGCAATTGGGGTTAAGTGACTTGCCCAGGGTCACACAGCTAGAAAGTATTAAGTGTCTGACATCACATTTGATCTCAGATCCTCCTGACTTCAGGGCTAGTGCTTTATCCACTGCGCCACCTACCAGCTCCATCTCTAATTATTTTCAATCACTATTTAAACTAATGTGATTTTTGTAAACTTTAGTAATTTCTCCTATTCATAGATTACAATCTAAAAGTGCATTTTTATGACAAATTTGTGAGGTATATAGGAGAGATATTATTACTATATTGTAGATCTGCTAGACATCACATTATCAATTTAAAGCTGGAAGAAACTTTAGGTAACATTGTGTTTATCTTTCTCATTTTATCTATGCGGAAATCAAGGCACAGGAAGATTAAGTTACTTCTTCAAGGTCATGCAGTTAATAAGTTTATCTAGAGGATTTTGAACAGAGGTTTTCCTGACTCCAAGGTCAATGCCTTCTTCACTACACCACCTTGCATGTTCTCTTTATTTTAGATTTTCCCAGAATAAATCTGCATAACTTAGCTAGTTTGGTATCAAAATCTTAATTAGAAATATATCTTCCTCTGGAAGCAACTTTCTTTATATAAGTGGACTGCTTTGTTGTAAGGGAAAGTCTTAATTTCACTGTTAATTTTACTTAGTAGCTAAGAAAGCTCTTCCAATTTCTTTCACTTTTGGTTCTTTACTCTATATTACAGATGCAAAAATGGCAGATTGCAGTTAACAAATGTGTCCTCCATTATTGTTTTTCTAACCAGAAGTGTCTTCATCTGATTTAATTCCATTTCTTTTGCAACTTCAATTCCCCATCTTCTTTTCCACCCATTAACTATTTTATATATACATATAATTATTTCCCTTAGAAACTGAAGTTGCCCTTAGCAACAAGCACATTTTTCAAACTGCTTTTGATATGAACTATTTTAGGTAGAGAATTCTTTAAAAGTTTCTCAAAAATATCCCTCGAAGAATGTGTTTTAAATTAAAATGTAACCAGATTTTCAAAGAGATTTAAAGTTGGTTCATCATGATTGAGTTATCAGTGTAGTAATGAAATCATTTGCTTCATTTGTCAGTGTAAAATGTGACATTGTGATTTTAACCCAGAACTGAGATGCCAAAGTCAGTGAAATCATTATACTGAAATCACTATCTCAAGAGCAGTGATAAAGTTAGGCTTCACTGTGCTGGTTTTTTACTTGACAGGAAGTCTTTGCAAATAATTTCTCTGTTTGTAAAGTCTACTCATTTAACTAACCACTTGTCTTGATGGGACAGAGTTTGTTAAAAGCTTCCCTTGCTCTTAAAACAATTTAAATAACAATAATTTAGTTGTGGGATTGAGTGGGAAGACCATAAAAGTAATTATATTGAGGAAATAATCCACTGAAGCTCTCAGAGATGAAAGAGAAGAAAAATAAGAAATAAGGAAGGAAAAGAAAGATAGAAAGAAAGGAAAAGAAAAGAAAGAGAAATCAACAATGGACTTAGGTTTTTGTTAGTTGCCTTCATTTTTATATTTGTGAGGAAGTTTTTACCAAGGGACAAGGAGGGAAGAGCGGAAGAGAATATATGAATACTGAGAAAACTATCAATAAGAATGAATAAAGAAGAAAGTGCATTTAAACACATGGTGCAGAAACCCAAGCATTTGACCTTCAATTCTTTTCAATTCAAAATCTCATAGGATTTCTAAAGTAGCAAGTGCAGGTCTATTTTTGCTTTCAGAAATGAAAAACCCAAGTTGAGGCATTAAGGCTAGGTATTTATACTTGGCCAATTGTTCAGATCACTGTTCAAATGGGTGTAGCTGATGACACAAATTTTGCCAATATTAATCTTTCTTATGTTATAAAAATGGGTATAAATTTACCACAGAAAGGGAACTCCAGAAGGATTAATGTAAGATTCCAAAATTCCATGAGCTTTTTATCTAGAGTAAGACGTTTTCAGGGGAAATTTTTCAGTATCCAAGTTTATTAGAAAGTTATGTCCATTATTATTTCACCTTGGGATTCTGACTAGAAACAATGTATCACATAATATTTACCATAAGTATTCTTCTTTAAACTACTTCTATTATTCTCCCTCTAGATAAACAGATTTGTGACCATCACTGTATATAAGATGTCATAGTGGTAAACAATTTTCAGTATTGTATATCATAAAAGGAAATAGCAGTCCTGGACATTGGCCATATTTTGATTTGGTTTCTTGTTACATATAACATTAATTCTAAATATATAGATAGATAATTGATTTGTAAAAGAAAATGATGAACAGAGAAAAGTCATCTGGACAACAACAAAAATCAAATCTTCTGTTGCCTTATTTTAGGGGAAAGAACATGTAAAAACTATAGCCCTTTATTATAGAAATTTCCCTCCTCTATAATTTCTTCCAAATTATCTCAAATAAATATGATGTAAGATAATGGGATTTTATTAACCTCTTTATATTTTTTTTCATGGAAATTGAGCAGAAAAATGAGGTAATTTTCACTTTCAGCTCTTGTGTCAATATTGCTGATCAAATGGTTCCTATTATATGTCAGTCATTAAACAAGTATTTAAGAAGTACTTAACTATACCTCAACTACTGTATTAAACTCTAGGATACAAAGAGGTGCAAAACATTCTAACTGAGGAAGATAGTTATTCTTACTTGACAGGAGTGTTGTTAGTATCACATGAGATAATAGATAAGAAAACCCTTTGACAAGTATAAAATATCTTACAAAGGTTGGGGATATAAAACAGTATTTGAGAGAAAGGGGTCCAGATTAAGACTTTTCTATAAAGCTTAGAAACCTAAAAAGAAAAGATAGTAATTTTTTCTATATTAATCTATCAGTGTGAAAGATTCTTACTTCTTGAAGGTTATATTCCAGTCACTATGTAAGTGTTTTACCTATATCTATTTAATGGATATGTTATTCCCTACATTAGAATAAACATCCTTTGAGGGACTGCTTTTGGTTATTGTTTCTATCCTTAGTATTTTTCGCACATTGTCAGGTCTTAATAAGCACATAATGCATTCTTGTTTTGATTAGTTGGCTCTAAGGGTTTGGTTGTTGCTGCTACCTTACCTGCATTTAGGTGCATCATCTTTGAGACATAAATATTTAGAATACTAGAATCAGAATATATGTTCCCTGTTTCCAAAAGATTGAGGAAATATAGGAGAAAAGAAAGTATGAAACTAGCTAGTAGTTACTGAAACCAAACCAAAAAAATTATATAGATATAAATACCTATAAATAGATAGAAATATATAAAGATAATTATATGAATAAAAATAAGGAAACTGAGGGAGCTCTGTACTTGAACTCATAATACTTGGGCTTGAGATCTAGCTCAAACACACACTAGCTATGGGAGTTACTTAAATATGTCGGTCACTTTTATTCCTTTTTTTTTTTTACCTACCCTATTCAGATGATAAATTCACAGCACTATAGTTGATCAAAGAATTCTTTAATTAAAAATGCTTTGTAATCCACAGAGCACTATTCAAATGTATTAGTAGTAGTATAAGATTATACTTCAAATTTGTTTTTACTACTGAGAATATCAACAGAAAATAATCATTATTTGCATTTTGATTCTTGATAATATTTCTCTTTTTATCATCAATCATTCCACAAATTCCACAAAGCATGTTGGCAAGATAAAAGAATGTGCAAAAATGTGAAAATGGTAATATAATGCTGATTGCTATTATTAAAATTATATTGTCAGTGTTCCAAAACCTTTTTTGAAAAAAGAGACTTTTGTAAAGCAAAATTTCAAACTGTCATTTTTTTCCATGCTTTTTTTCTGTATCAGTTTTTGCCTCTCTGTCTCTGTCTCTGTCTCTATATCTGTTTCTGACTCTTTGTGTTATGTAATATATACATATATATGTATGTATATAAATCATTGTGTCAGAAGCTCTCATATGACATGCTACATGAAATTTGAGGGATTTTTCCTACGTCTGGATCATTTCCTCCATCCGGAAAAATCTAAGTGTTTTCCTACATGCCATCACTTGATGTATTGTCATCTACTCCCTTGACAAGTATTCAGTTTTTATAAAGCTTCAAAAAAATAGAAAAAGAAAAATTTATTTACAGGTTGAAAATGCAATAGATCTCTTCTCATGAACAATGTGTGCCTATAGTAGCTCTCTCCAGTTTCAAATACGTGGTTTTTGTTATCTTTTCTTGAAACTTCACAGCCTCAAGTCCAGTAATGCTTGTTTTTCTTTTTTAGCTCTTTATTACTCTCAGATTGAAATATCAGTGACCTCTTCCCCTCAAAAAAATCTTCTTTTCTATCATGGGCACTTGACA
>JAJPUD010002180.1:311417-346324 GCA_023553655.1 Myrmecobius fasciatus | reverse complement strand
AAAAAAATTCATGTAGAAGGTAGCATTTGAGCTGGTTCTTTAAGAAAAGAAGGGATCTCTTAGAAAGGAAGGGAGTGCATTGTCAGGCATGAGGAACAACCAAGGCAAGGGTGTGGAAGTGGGAGCATCAAAAAAGTCAGTCTGGCAGTTTCGAAGCAGTTTGAAAAATAAAACAATGTACAAATTGCTCCAAAATATTGGTTGAAATCAAGATGAGAAGGATTTAAAAATGCCAAATAGAGGAATTTTTTTGAATGATAAATGAGTCTCTAGTGTTGTTTAAGAAAGGAAATCACATGGTCAGATCTGTACTTGAAAAAATTCATTCTGGCAACTCTATGACTGATGTCCTAAAGTGAGTAGAGACTTGAGGCAGAGACAATTTGGAGGCTACTGCAACAGACCAGACAAGAGGTAATGAGGATCTCAATAATGGTGGTGACTGCCAAGTGAGCAAAGGGAACAGGTAAGAGAAATGTCATTGGGTAGAATAGACAAGATTTGGTAATTACACCAGTATTACAAAGATAGACGTACAGTCTTGGCTTTTGTAGCTCAGATCTATTTCTCAAATATAGATTCAAGTCACTTTTCATTGTTCTCTTGAGTACCATTGACCAAAAGATCCTGTTTCATCACCACTGGAATTCTTAAAGTTGGAGCTCCTGCTTTTTGAAGGATCCCAATAACTTAGATCTAGAACCAGGAGGTTGCCCAGAGGTCATCTAGTTTAGTGCCCTCATTTTAAAGATGGAAGCCTGGGTGTCAGAGAGTTTCCAAGATTTGCCCCAGATGATACAGAGAGCAAGTGTCAAACACAGTATTTCAACTTTAACCATAATATCATGAATTAAGAGTTGGAATGCACCTCGAAATCTATCTACTCTCCCTTTGTTTATTTCACAAATGAGGAAACTAAGGCCCAGAACAGGTCAAGTGATTTGCTTAAGATCACATGATGAATATGTGGCATATCCAGTATTTAAGCTCAAATATAAGTTTGTTGTTTTTGCCTCCCAGGAAAAAAAAGAAAGGAAGGAAGGAAGGAAGGAAGGAAGGAAGGAAGGAAGGAAGGAAGGAAGGAAGGAAGGAAGGAAGAGAAGGAAGGAAGAAAGGGAGGGAGGGAGGGAGGGAGGGAGGGAGGAAGAAAGGAAGGAAGAAAAAGAAGGAAGAAAGGAAGGAAAAGGAAGGAAGGGAGGGAGAAAGGAAGGGAGGGAGAAAGGAAGGGAGGGAGAAAGAATCTGTTATTCTAGGGAGATGAACAATCCACATACTATTGAATTTTATTTAAATATGTATAATTATGTTAGATGTTCTGGTAGGGGAGAGGAAGGAAAAGAAGGTCGACGTCTCATCTTCCAGGCTCTCATTCCTCTTATCAGACTGTCCTGGAGCCTTATTAGAGAGCTGACCTGAGGACTGTGCCATGGGGCCAGCTCTGAGGTGAAACAGCCTTATAAAGGAAATCCTCTGGGTATTTTAGTAAATAAGCTGCTTGGATGGGGTCCAAAGCTGGCCAGCCTCATATGGTATTCAGCTCTAGAGCTAACATTATTAGAGAGTCAAAGGCCAATATTACTTGTTCCCTTGTGATGTCCAGAGGCCTAGGAAATAAGCCTAGGGGGAAGAGGAGGGAATGGGGTGGAAAATCCTCATCTGAAATATTTTATTGGTGTTTGGGTTTGTTTCTTATTGGCTCACAAACCTAGAGCCCAAACAGATCTTTGCAGTCATTTTACAGAGAGAGAAACTGAGGCTTGGGGAGCGTAGGTAACCCACCTAGGTAGAAAGAATTAGAACTAATATATGAACCTAAGTTCTCCACATCACCAATAGCCCCATGGTCCCTCAGCCTATCATTTCAGAGATCCATCAACCCATTAGGAAAGATGTGTTGTAGTAGATAGAATTCTGAGTTTGCCATCAGTGAGGTCTGGGCATTATTCCCACTTCTGACATCAACTGTGTGATTTGAGCAATCTGTTTCACCTTCTCAGTTTTCTCAATCATAAAATGGGTATAAGAGTTATAGTCACAAAGTGGTTGAGAGACTCAAAAGAGATCATGTACATCAAGAACTTTGGAAACATCCCAATATTATATCAATGCCATTATGAGGATTAGGGAAAAGTTGTATGGCCAATTCACTTACCACCCCATGTTTTCAGATATGCTATTTTCTTTAAGGAACCTAAGCTTTTGGAGCATGATGGTGTCAGTATGAGGTTTTTAAGAAATTTGACATTAACATGCCTGAAAAGGATTCCAGGTTGTGCTCTTCTTTCTAGTTCCTTCTCTAACACAAGGAAGTTAAAAGTTCAATTGGAAGTGACTTGTCCAAGGTGACACAGTTGATTAATGGTGTAGCCAGGATTTTTACCTACATCTGCCTGCCTGTCTTCCTTTCCCTTCTCTAAACACTGGGGTTTGGAGTCAGGAGAGCACTGGCCTAAAATCCTACCTTTGACACTTACTAGTTATAAAGTCTTAAGTAAGCCCTTTATCTTTTCTGAATTTGTCTCCTCATCAATAATCACTCTTGCCCTGCCCTATCCTCCATGCCAGGGATCTTGGGATGCGAATATTTTGTCAACCTGAAAGGGGGTACAGAGGCAAGAGTGTCAAATCTGCCAGCAGAGGACCTGGATTCATGTCTCAGCTTGACCAATCACTAAAAGATCTTGGATGAGTCAATTTTCCCCTTTGGAATTTTGTTTTCTCTTCTAGAAAATGAGAGTTGTTGGTTCAAATAGTCACCAACATCCCTTCCAGCTTAAAAATCTGTCGTACTATGGCCTTTCTGAGCCTCAGCTTCCCCATCTACCAAATGAGAGATTTGGACTAGAGAGCCCTTCCAACTTTCAAGCTTGGATCTCTAGTATTAAATGAATTTAAATGATTTTACTTCAAAATGTTTGGTTCCATATGTGAAGTCACTTGATTTTGCTGCTAAATTGTTCTTCTATCTCTCCTCAATAAAGTATAAGTATATATGTGCATCCATATGCATGCACATATGTGCATATGCTTGTGCTCTAGAAAGACCCTCTAAGCAAAAAGAAGTTTGACCATAGGAAATTTTGCCTGCCATGAGAGTTCTAATCTGAAAGAGGCTCCTTCTTCCATCCCTAAACCACTAGGAGTTCCTTTCTTCTCCCTTCCCCCTCTTTTCCTCCTCATCTTCCTTCCCTCCCTTTCTCCCTTTTTTCCTCCCTCCCTTTCTTCCTTCCTTTCTCTATAGCTGAGTCCTTCTGCCATGGCCTTCCTGGGCCACTAAAGAGAAGAAATAGCCCATTTATCTATTTCAGCGATAAATTGCAGGGCCAGATTGCGAAGGCTCCCACCTCCTTTCTCTGTTTGGGTTTTGTAAAATCAGGGCTTTTGGCTGATCTGAATAGCTGCTTGTCTTCTCGAACGCTTTGTGCTTTGGTAAGCAGCCCCAGCTGATGATTGCCTCCTGCTTTCAGAAACAGCTGTCTGTCTTCCTTTATAGCTCTATTCTAAGGAACTGTAAGAACCTAGAAATGAGAATTTAACTCCCAAGAGCCCACAGAAGAATGAAATTTCTTTTGCAAGGAAAGGGGGAGGGATAGAGAGGATCCAAAGGGCTTTTTGTTTGGATAATGTAGAAGAGTCTTCTCTGCCTTTTTCTAGTACTCTTCAAAGCGGATTTTTGTCTGAGCTGTTCATCAGTTGGCCTTCCCGGCCATCCCAACAATTACCTGGATATCCAAAGGCAAAGTTGGCTTGATTTTCAACTAGGTTTCATAATTTGTTTTTAAGTGGGACAAGTTAGGACCTGCATGATTCAGTTGGCTTTCATGTTTTCCACATCTTATGGAGAGACTGATTTCCCATTTAGCTCTGTGGTTCTATTGCTAATCGCTTTCTATCAATTCACCTTCCGATCTAAGGAGTGTCAATTTTTCATTCATTCCTGTAATGATTTAAGAAATATTTGTTCCAATCTTTCAAAGTTTCCATTCAAATGATATCCATCTCTGTAGGCTTTACTGGTTATTTCTCCTTTCCAGTCTCCACCACCATCACCCCAACCAAAAACATCATAGGGCTGCAGGAGTCAGATGAACATTTGGGGTGACTAATTCAGTTCTACTTTGCTCATAGAGCACAACACCTTCTCTGATGGGGCACACCATCCTGGGCAGTGTCTCCCATGTCATACAATCAACTCTAAAATTCTTAAGAGCTATTTTAAGAGTGTCCTTGTATTGCTTTTTCTGGCCACCTTGTGAGTGCTTGCTCTATGTGAGTTCTCCATAAAATATTTTTTTTTTGTCAAGCATACATTTGACATCCAAACAGTGTAGCCAGGACAACGGAGTTGAGCTCTCTGCAGTACAGTTGGAATGCTTGGCAATTGAGTTCAACAAAGGACTTCAGTGTCTGGTAGCTTATCCTGCCAGCAGATCTTCAGAATCTTCCTAAGACAATTCAAATGGGAGTGAAATGGTCCCAAGAAATTAAAAAAAAATTAAATGATGTGACCCAGAAATCCCCATCATCCTTGAATCTCAATCATATCTTGTTCTATCCCTGCTTACCATAGTAGATCCTTCACAAATATTTGTTGAGTTAAATTGAGTGTTGAATTGATATTTTCTTATGGCACCAACTAGCATCTATATAACTTGGATGGAGCTTTTAATATAAGAGTAATTGGGATAGTAATCATTTACTTCTTCTGACTCAAGATCCCAGGCAGCTTTCTATGGAGCACTGACGATCAGCTGAATTTAGTAATTTAGTTGGCACAATGTAGAAACGGCACTAGTTCTAAAATCCATGGATGTGAGTTCAAATCCCAAATCACATACTTATTTACCTCTGTGATTGCAAAAGTCACTTCATGTCCCTTGACCTCAGTTTCCTCATCTATAAAATGAGAAAATTGAATTAGATGTTCTCTGTGGTTCTTTTCAGCTTTAGCTCTCTGATCTTATTATCCCTACTAACAAGAACAAGTAGTTGAAAAATTGAAATACTAAAATCTTTAGTGGGGCTATAATTACAAAATAAAGCAATAAAAATATATTTCAACTCATTTGGGATAAGTGTCACCTCATCTTTGGTATACACTAGAGCAGTCTGGGAAAAGAAACAGCTATCCTTCATACCTCTGAAACAGGGACAGTACGATACAGCTCTTTTGTTGGCCAGTCATTAATACCCATGCAGTGTCTGGATCTCACTCAGATTTCCAGCTTGTTTCCATAGTTCCACCAGACCTCAGATGTCTTATTTCTTTCCTCTGTGAGACCTCAGTCAAAATACAGAACTCTTAGTCTTCTATAGTTATCATGGTCTTGGATCTCCCCCTTGCTCACCACATGAAGCAACTTCCCTTTTTCCTAGAGCACTCCTGTAGTCACAATTATCCTGCACTGCAGAAATACTGCCTCATGAAATATGGAGTCCTGCTAATTCCTCCCAATGAACATTCACAGTCTGGGCTAAGATGTTCTGGGAAATACAATCTGTTCTCATCAGATATACCCCTATTATGCCTTAGAGTTTCTGTAAGTTTTTATTTCTTCTACTGTGTTAGTAACATAGTGAATGGAGCATTCAACTAAAATCAGAATGGCACACGTTCAAGTCTATCCTCAGACATTTACTTGCTGGGTCACTCTGGGAAAGTCTGATTACCTCAATACCTTAGAGTTTCTTTAAGTTTTTATTTCTTCTACAATGTTAGTAGTATAGTGAATAGAGCATTCAACTAAAATCAGAATGATCTATGTTCAAGTCTGGCTGCAGACATTTACTTGTTGGGTCACTCTGGGGAAGTCTGATTGCCTCAAATGTCTTTAAGTGTGAGATGTGGATAATAATAGCACTGAATCAAATGAGATATTGGGGGGAGCAGTACTTAGCACAGTGCCTGGAATATAGTAGGCATGTTATAAATGCTTATTCCCTCTCCTTTTCCCTTTTAGATGGGAAAATTCTTGAGATCAGTAATTCTATCTTATTTATCCCTGTAATTCCAACAGTAATCATCATAAGGCATTGAACTTTGATATTTGTTGACATGAATGTCTAGCATGTGCAAAGCATTCAAAAGATGAAGTTTTGTTTTCCTTCAATTAACAGTTTGCATTTCTCTGATAAGATTTAAAATAGTGATTCCTTTGTGTCATATGTGAAGAATAGAGTAAGAACCAGTTTGGTGGGATGGCAGAGTGAAGGAGAGAGAGAGAAATATACTATGATCTTGGAAGCTAGGTTGGAGACTAGAGATCAAAGATGAAGGGATGATTCCCTAGCTGTGTGACCTTGGGCAAGTCACTTAACCTCAATTGCCTCAGCAAAAAAGAAAAAAAAAGATGAGTGATGGGTCCCATGAATATGTTCACATGCTATAATAAAGGATTAGGAAAAAATAGATGTCTATTGAACAGAAAATGATGGAACAAATCCGGGTGTATGAAAGTAATGGAATATTGTTGTTGATTAAGAAGTGGAGGGTGTAAAGAATTCAGAGAATCTTGGAAAGATTTGTCTGAACTGATACAGAATAAAGAAAATAAAAGCAGGAGAAAATTGTGCAAAATGATCACAGTAGTGTAAAGGAAACAAGTCTACAAGACTTCAGAACACTGATCATCACAATGACCAATTGGCAATTCTGGAGATCCAATGGTGGTGGAACAAGCTGCCCACCCCAGACAAGTAGAGTGGCAGGTTACAAATGAAGAATGAGGCATCCATTTTCAGCTAGAGTCAATGTGGTAATTTAGTTTGCTTAGTTGTACTTTTAGTAATCTAGGAGGACTTTATTGTGTTTAGGAGTAGGGCAGAAACATGGAGTAATCTATCAAATGAAAGCAGCATTTTATAAAAGGAGTAGACAATTAAAATAATAGCCTGATTTTATATAGAATCGTAATATTCACAAGCCTCTTTCCTTTGTTTCCTTTTTTTTAATTTCATTTGATTTGTTATTTCATTTGATCCTAATTCTATTATCCCCAATTTACAAATGAAAAAAATGAAACTGAAAAATTGATTTATTCAGGGTTCTACAGATAGGATTTGAACTTATGTCTTCCTAACTACCTGATTTATTATAAAGAGAAAAAAAAAAGAGTGAGAGAAAGCAAGAAAGAGTCCTCAGCCTGGAGTCAAGAGACTTGGAGTCCAGCCTTGGCTCCAACACTTACTAGTTTGACCATTAGTCAAGTTACAAAACCTCAGTGAGCCTCAGTTTTGCCATCTGTAAAGTGGGGGATAAAAACAATTGTACCACTTTCTTCACCAAGCTATTGTCTGCAAGACTCTTGGCAAACCTTAAAGCTCTTTTTTTTAAGCTTTTTATTTACAAAACATGAGTGATTTTTCTACATTGACTTTTGCAAAAACTTTTTTTTTTGTTCCAAGCTTTTCCCCTCCTTCCCCCTACCCCCCACCCCTAGATGACAGGTAATCTAATACATACTAAATATGATAAATTATATGACAAATCCAATATATGTATACATATCTATACAGTTATCTTACTGCACAAGAAGCATCAGATCTAGAAAGAGAGAAGAAAAGAAACAACCTAAGAAGGAAAACAAAATGCATGGAAACATTCACAGAAGGCGTTAAAATGCTATGTTGTGGTCCACACTTAGTTGCCTCAGACCTCTCTCCAGATGTATATGACTATTTTCATCGATGAAAAATAGAAACTGGTTTGAATCGCATCATTGTTGAAGAGAACCATGTCCATCAGAATTGATCATCATATAGTCTTGTTGCTGTGTATAATGTTCTCCTGGTTCTGCTGATTTCACTCAGCATCAGTTCATGCAAGTCTCTCCAGGCCTCTCTAAAATCATCCTGCTGGTCATTTCTTACAGAACAATAATATTCCATAACTTTCATATACCATAATTTATTCAGCCATTCTCCAATTGATGGGCATTCTTTCAATTTCCAGTTTCTTGCCACTATAAAAAGGGCTGCCACAAACATTTTTGCACATGTGGGTCCCTTTCCCTCCTTTAAAATCTCTTTGGGATATAGGCCCAGTAGAAACACTGCTGGGTCAAAGGGTATGCACAGTTTGATAACTTTTTGAGCATAGTTCCAAATTGCTTTCCAGAATGGTTGGATCCGTTCACAGTTCCACCAACAATGTATCAGTGTCCCAGTTTTCCCACATCCCCTCCAACATTCATCATTATCATTTCCTGTCATTTTAGTCAATCTGACAGGTGTGTAGTGGTATCTTAGAGTTGTCTTAATTTGCATTTCTCTGATCAATAGTGATTTGGAGCACCTTTTCATGTGACTAGAAATAGTTTCAATTTGTTCATCTGAAAATTGTCTGTTCATATCTGTTGACCATTTATCAATTGGAGAATGGCTTGAATTGTTATATATTTGAGTCAATTCTCTATATATTTTAGACATGAGGCCTTTATCAGAACCTTTGAATGTAAAAATATTTTCCCAGTTTATTACTACCCTTCTAATCTTGTCTGCATTCATTTTGTTTGTACAAAAACTTTTTAACTTGATATAGTCTAATCTATCTACTTTGTGATTAATGATGATCTCTAGTTCTTCTTTGGTCACAAATTCCTTCCCCCTCCACAGGTCTGAGAGGTAAACCATCCTACATTGTTCTAATTTGTTTATAATATCATTCTTTATGCCTAGATCATGAATCCATTTTGACCTTATCTTGGTATATGGTGTTAGGTGTGGGTCAATGCCTAATTTCTTCCATACTAGTTTCCAATTATCCCAGCAGTTTTTGTCAAATAGTGAGTTTTTATCCTGAAAACTGGGGTCTTTGGGTTTATCAAACATTAGATTACTATTGTCATTGAATATTTTGTCCTGTGAACCTAACCTATTCCACTGATCCACTACTCTATTTCTTATCCAGTACCAAATGGTTTTGGTGACCACTGCTTTATAATATAGTTTTATATCTGGTACAGCTAGGCCACCCTCATTTGCATTTTTTTCATTAATTCCCTTGAAATCCTTGACCTTTTGTTTTTCCAGATGAATTTTGTTGTTATTTTTTCTAGGTCAGTTAAATAATCTCTTGGGAGTTTGATTGGTATACCACTAAATAAATAGATTAGTTTAGGTAGTATTGCCATCTTTATTATATTCACTCGACCTATCCAAGAGCACTTGATGTTTTTCCAATTGTTTAGATCTGACTTTATTTGTGTGGAGAGTGTTTTGTAATTTTGCTCATATAGATCCTGACTTTCCCTTGGCAGATATATTCCCAAATATTTTATACTATCGATAGTTATTTTGAATGGAATTTCTCTTTGTATCTCTTGCTGTTGCATTTTGTTGGTGATGTATAAAAATGCTGATGATTTATGTGGATTTATTTTGTATCCTGCAACTTTGCTAAAGTTGTGGATTAATTCTAATAGTGTTTTAGTTGATTCTCTAGGGTTCTCTAAGTAGACCATCATATCATCTGCAAAGAGTGATAATTTGGTTTCCTCATGACCTAATCTAATTCCTTTAATCTCTTTTTCTTGTCTTATTGCCAAGGCTAGCATTTCTAATACAATATTGAATAGTAATGGTGATAGTGGGCAACCTTGTTTCACCCCTGATCTTATTAGGAATGGTTCCAGTTTATCACCATTACATATGATGCTAGCTGATGGTTTTAAATAGATGCTACCGACTATTTTAAGGAAAAGTCCATTAATTCCTATACTCTCTAATGTTTTTAATAGGAATGGATGTTGTATTTTATCAAATGCTTTTTCTGCATCTATTGAGATTATATGTTTTTTGTTAATTTTGTTATTAATATAGTCAATTATGTTAATAGTTTTCCTAATATTGAACCATCCCTGCATTCCTGGTATAAATCCTACTTGGTCATGGTGTATTATTCTGGGAATGATTTTATGTAATCTCTTTGCTAATATTTTATTTAAGATTTTTGCATCAATATTCATTAAGGAGATTGGTCTATAATTTTCTTTCTCTGTTTTTGTTTTACCTGGTTTAGGTATCAGTACCATGTCTGTATCATAAAAGGAGTTTGGTAGGAGTCCTTCATTCCCTATTTTTTCGAATAGTTTATATAATATTGGAGTTAATTGTTCTTTAAATGTTTGGTAGAATTCATGTGTAAATCCATCTGGTACTGGGGATTTTTTCTTAAGGAGTTGATTAATGACTTGTTCTATTTCTTTTTCTAAAATGGGACTATTTAGGTAATTTATTTCCTCTTCTGTTAATCTGGGAAATCTATATTTTTGTAGATATTCCTCCTGTAGATATTTTTGTAGATATTGTAGATAACATAAATATAGTTCTCAAGAGTTTTTTTTCTTGTTACCTTTTTATGTTTCTCTTGTGTTCTGTGTTTGTAGATCAAATTTTTTGTTCAGTTCTGGTCTTTTCAGTAGAAATAGGTGAAATTCTCCTATATCATTGAATGACCATCTTCTTCCCTGGAAGATAATGCTCATTCTAGCTGGGTAACTTATTCTTGGCTGTAATCCAAGTTCCTTTGCCCTTCAGAATATCTGATTCCAGGCCCTTTGATCCTTCAAAGTAGAAGCTGCTAGATCCTGTGTAATCCTAATTGTGGCACCTCAATATTTAAATTGTTTCTTTCTGGCTTCTTGTAATATCTTTTCCTTAGAATGATAGTTCTGGATTTTAGCCACGATATTTCTGGGGGACTTAATTTTTGGGTTTCTTTCAGGAGGTGATCGGTGGATTGTTTCAATAAGTATTTTTCCTTCTGGGTCTAAAATATCAGGGCAGTTTTCTTTTATGATTTCCTGGAAGATAGTGTCTAGGTTCTTTTTTTCATCATGGCTTTCAGGAAGCCCTATAATCCTTAGATTGTCTCTCCTAGATCTATTTTCCAGGTCAGTTGTTTTTCCTAGGAGATATTTCATGTTTTTCTCTATCTTTTCATTTTTTTGTTTTTGTTTGACTGATGCTTGAAGTCTTGATGAGTCATTCATTTCCAGTTGTTTGATTCTAATTTTTAATGTCTTATTTTCTTCAGTTACTGTTTTTAGCTCCTTTTGTAATTGGCCATTTTGTTCCTTGTAGTCTTTTTCCATTTTTTCCATTTTATTTTGCAGTGATCTCATTTCGTTTCCCCATGTTTCTTCCAACTCTCTTTTAAGATCCTTAATGTAATCTTCAAAGAAAGCCTTGTGACATGGAGTCCAGTTTATGTCTATCTTTGGGGCTTTTTCTGGAGTTGCTTTACCTTTAGGGGCCTCAGGATTTGAGGTCTGTTTTTCCCTCTCTCCATAAAAGTTGTCTATAGTAAGAGCTCTTTTTGGTTTTTTATTCATTTTTTTAAAGGTATGAGGTCTGTTTAAGGCAAAGGTGGGACAGCTCCTTTAATTTGCCCTGGGGCAGTTCTGCTGATTGAATTATTTCAGGTGCTGGGCAGTTCTGCTTTAGTTCACTCTGGGGCAGTTCTGCTGATTGAATTATTTCAGGTGCTGATCAGTTCTGCTGATTGATTGATTGCCCTAGGGTGCTGTATAATGGCAGCCAGGTCCAACGCTCATCAGAGGTTCAGTGGTTCACAATCTATCCCCCACAAAAGGCAGACCCTCCAAACCACCTGCCCACAATCAGGACAGATTGGCCCAAGAGGCCCACAGAAGACTCCTTGGTGTGTGAAAAGCACAACGCTCCCACTCCTATTCTGACTCCTGTGACGACTCCTGTTCCAGCTCCCTGCCCTGGTCTCCCTGTGCTACAGTCTGGGTTCAGCAGATCACACCCCCCCACCCCGGCCCAATTAAAACAGACCTGTTCTGAAGTTCTTCCAGAGTATCTTCTTCTAGAAACGTGTTGTACTCCAGGTATTGTGGATTTTTTTGCTTCAAAATCCATCTAGAGGCTTCATATGTTGTTGGTTTGAGGGAAGGTTAGAGGAGGTTACAGAGACTCCTGTCTGATCTCCGCCATCTTGGCTCCACCCCCGGAAGTCTAAAGCTCTTGTTAATGATTATTTTAGGCTATGTAATTCTCTAATATAGATTTTCTCAAACACTCTGTGACCCCCACACTCCCTGTTATTCGCATGGCCTTCCAGCATCCTGTTGCTGAATTCTCTATTGGCCCTAAGCAATGCTTTCAGGTGACTCGCCCAGCCCAAATTAGTCTTTCCAAAGACCTGAGTCAAGTCTCCCCATGCATGAGGAAGCAGGAACACTGACATCTGACCTCAAGCTCTCCATCAGCGATGTTTGCTTCTTTTCTGTGTCTGACATTTCCGGATGCAGAACAAGAGCATCTCAAGGGCAGAAACATTTGTACACAGCCTACAGTAGTCCTAAGTGATTACATAGACTCTTTGTTGTATTGGATATATTCAGAGCTGTCCCAGAGTGATGATGGATGTTCTGGTATGGGAGGAGGCCTGAGTTGACCCCAACATAACTGCACTCCAGGACATCCATCCACTAGAGAAATCAGGTTGTCCCAGAGCCCCCCAAAAGCAGATCTCTTAAGAAGGTCACAAATCTAAAATCAACAGGCCCCAGCCTTTGGGGCCATGGTTTCTTATGTTATGTGTTTAGAACAAGTTAAATAATCTAGGTCTCAGGCTAATTTCAAAGCTTCACATAAAGATAACTAGTAATGCTTCTATTAAAACATAGATTTTTATATACATGTATATGCATATATGTTTGTATATACATGTAAATGTATGTTTTACAGAATGGATGTATATGAGTATTGTATTATGGATGTTACATGGATGTTGTATGTAGATGTATATACATACTATCCCTATACACACATTGGTAAAATGCAAGTATCTCATTCTCTCTTTTCCTTCTTTTCTCCCTCCATCCCTCCCATATCCCTGTATGAAGACACAAATATATGTGTGTGATAGAGAAACAGGAGGGAGAGAGAGACAGAGAGACAGAGAGAGACAGAGATAGAGAATGAGAGAGAGAGAGAGAGAGAGAGAGAGAGAGAGAGAGAGAAATAAGAGAGGGAGAGGGAAAAGGAGGGAGGAGAGTATGTTTGTCTATCAGTACAGGTCCACAGCAGCTCTGCAATGTACACCAGAGAGGGTCGGGAAGCACTGGGATGTTAAACAAATTGCCCAAAAATCCACAGCCAGTATTTGTCAGGCAGGGCATGAACCTGGATAGCATCATTGACTTTGAGCTGGCAGGAATCTCTGAAACTGCCTAATCCAAACCTCTCCTTTATAAATGTGGAAACTGTGGCTGCAAAGGTTAAGTTCCTTGCCCACAGTAAGTAAATCAGTGTTCATAGATTGTAAGCATCGAAGGATTAATTTGAACCCTGATCCTGTGATTGTCCAATGCTCTTTCCACTATACTATACCGCCTCCCTGAACCTCTATCCATGAAATCATGCTGCTTCCCATACATATATATATACACATATATATAATCATATAATCATGCATACATGAATATATGCACTACCTAGTATCCCTAAAAGTTTTCGCACAGCACTAATACTTTTGGGGACACTGTATGTGCACATGACCTTACATACAGATATGTGTGTTATTCTATCCAAGAAACTAGAAATAGATTTTCCCAAGCTTTGGTGAGCCTTCAAAGCAATTCTAGCCAAGGGCTGAGATTTATTTCAGTTGTCTCTGGGCTAGGGTTACTTATGGAGATCATTTGGCCAAGATTTCTTTCCTCTCACCTCTTGCTTTACCTTTAAGAATCAACTATCAACTTCTCCATTTGACATTTAATGCCCTTCAGAATCTGGTCCCAGCCTTCTTTTCCAGCTTTAGTCCATATTGCTCCCCTTCACACACTCCATAGTTCAGTCAAGTTGATCTCCTTCCTGTTCCTAACTCAAAGCATTCAATCTCTAGGATTTAGATCTTTGTCCAGAGGTCCCCCAAGCTTGTATTGACCTCCCTCATCACTGCCACCTTGTAGAACACCTACCTTCTTTCAGAACTTGGCTCAGATTTTCCCTCCTTCAGCAAGCCTTTCCAGATGCTCCTAGTGTCTAATACTCTTGCCTTCCTAGAAATTACTTTGAATTTACGTTGTATCTTGTATTCACTGTTGATTTTGCCTTTCTTCATATCCTCAGTGCTTAGCACAGTAAACACTTGACTATTATTCTAATTATTAGGTGGTGGGGTGGTGTTCAGTTATTTCAGTACTGATTCTTCCTAACCCCATTTGGGCTTTGGCTAAGATACTGACTGGTTTGTCATTTCCTTTTCTAGTTCATGTTGTAGATGAGGAAACTGAGGCAAACAGGGATAAGCGACTTTCTCAATATCACACAGCTAGTAAGTATCTGAGGCTAGATTTGAACTCTGGACTTCCTGACTCCAGGCCTGGCTCTCTATTCGCTAGTCCCCTATATTAGTAAATATTAGTAAATGCTTCTTGATTAATTTATATGTTTACAAAATGTTTCCCCCAGCAAAATGTAACTGACTTGAAGTTAGTGAATTGAGGCTTCTGTTTCTCCAGATCATCCAAATTTAGCATAGTACCTGACAAATAGTATGGGCTTAATAAATCTTTATTGAATGAATGAATTGTAAATGAGTTTATGGATGGTTTTCTCCTTTTAACATGATTTTAGCATCAATGCCCTTTTCCTTTTAGCATATCAAGTTCTGCATAAATTAAGCTACTAAGGTCTGAAGTAGAGCAAGAACATAAGACCTTCCATTATGGGTTCTCCTGCTTCCCAAATCATCATACATCCTACCATTCTTCTTGGTTAGATGTTGGAATCCCATACTCTTCAACAGTGTCTGCTTCATGTGGACAAGATTCCTCGATGAAGAGAAAATGCCTTATTTTTCCATTTCACTGATACATCATGGATGTCCTCATATGTCCAAGTCACTCTGGAAATGATTAACCTGGATCTGAGAGGGTAGGAGTGATCATTCATCCCCAGCCTAAGTTTGTCCCCTTTTTAACTACAATTTTAAAGCTTTTGAAACATTCCCTGTTCCAGTGGGAATTCTTATAATTCTTAGCTGAAACAAAGTTGATAATTTCATTTTTTTCTTGATATGTGGAAAACATTTTTTTGTAAAATAGGAAAATATTGCCAGATCCCTTAGGCAGCATCGAGGTTTTCTTTGCTATAAATTGAGTCTGTGTTGTGTTATGATAACTTTTCTGGGAGAGATTCTGTCCTATTATGTCACATTATGACAATGGATTGTACTTCGAAGAAACATTTAAATACATCCTTCATCCACACGTCTGTATTTGATATCTTATGTTGCCGTTGAAGCAAAACATGAAATGTTAATTTATGGAAATGAGAGTTGTTTAGTTCTCACAACTCAATATCTTGACTTGTCGTTGCTTTTTATTAATTAATCCCTCCCTCCCCCAGTACAATTGGATTCAATTAAGCAAAGAGTCTAAAGGCACATTGCTTCTCTTCCTGCAGTTCAATGCATCTCCTTGAAAGAGTAACTGATATGCAATCAAATGATGGGTTCTAATCCCAACTCTGTTGCTTACTAATGCCTTAGTGACTTGGGATAAGAGGTCTCTGCTTCCTCATCTACAAAATGAATGGGGTTGAGTTTAATACTATGGAGGATCTAGTCTTTTCCATCTCCAAAGCCTATGATCTTTCACTTATTTGCTTATTCCATTTCATGCAGCTAGGATTCCTAATATTTCTGTCATTCTCCTAATCACAACCCATTATGTGAAAATCAGGAGCCTCTGTCTTCATTAACACTGCCTGCCACCAGCATCCCTTGCTGGGCTGTTAATTAAGTGAGAATGGATGAGTTAATGAAGGCCAAAATTCAAGTTCAGCAAGCATTTATTGAAGTAACAGGAAATGAGCAAAGAGCTGTGTGACTTTAGCCAATGTGTTTTTCCCATTTCTGGCTCTCAGTTTCCTAATTGGGAAAAATGAGAAAGTTGAGCCAGTCTCTCAGGCCCCATTCTAATTCTGACATCCTGAGATTCTGTGATTTGGGGAGATCTGAGAAAACTTCTGTATCCACAAATATGCTTTTACATAAGTACTGTTCTTTTTCCTTTCTTCAACTTAACATCTTGAAAAGCAATATGGTATATTAGATAAAAAAAAACTAGAGTTGGAGTCAGAAAAACCTGAATTCAAATCTAGTTTTATACACTTAATAGTTTTGTGACCTTAGGCAACACTCAACTGCTCTGTGCCTCAGTTTCCTCACCTGCAAAATGAGGAGAGGAGAGTGATCATCTTCTTTGGGCCCTAAATGCTCCTACAAATTATTTTCCCATAATTCAACAAATATTTATCAAGTATCAAGTATGTATTAGGCATATAGGATTTTTTTAAAAGGTGAGATAGTCTCTGCTCTCAAGGACGACCTTACGTTCTATTAGGAGAAATATCCTCTCTACATTGAAGTAGATAGGAAAGAAGCTTCTCCTCTTCCTTCAGAACCTGGAGCAAAAAAGAGAATGAGGGGTGATGTCAAAGGTTTTTGAGATATAGAATAGAAAAGAAGGAACTCAAGGTAAGTTAACTTTACATTTTCTGTCAAGTAAGAGGCAAGGTCCTCAGCTGAAACGGAAGGTGGTATAATAGGTTTGAGGAGAGAAGTTTTGGAACAGCCATTGTGGAAATTTGATCATTATTTAGGGAAGAATGAAAGGATTGCCACTAAGAGAAATTAGATAGCATAGATTTATTTAGGACGCAGTCAGCTATATTAAGCAAACATTTTTCAGCCAAAAAAAAGTCAGATTTAGAGCTGGAAAGAACTATAATAATGTAATCTAGTCTAACCTCTTTATGACATATAGAACTGGCCCTGGACTAATCCTCAAAGGTTACATTTGAGGACTGAGGGTTCTCAGAGGGAAATAGACACTTATTAACTCTAAAGGACTATAGTAACATTGTGGCTTACAAGCCCACACCAATGTGCTACACATTAACAATCAGTCAATGGACTCAAACAGCTTTTAGCACAGGTATTTAATAAAACAATACAGCAACAAAAGTCAATACAAAATATCTCTTCCCCAAGAAGCTGGATCACACTCTCTCACAAATCCACACTGTGTCTGGTTAGACTGGGCACAAACAAAGTACAATGGCAATGCAGCAATGGAGCAAAGGGGTAATTCACAACTCCTGGTGCTAAAGGTCCTTTTTCCCTTCTTGGAATCCTCTTGAAGTTCCCCTTAGATGTAGCTCCCTGATGTGGAGGCCATTCTGCTGGCCTTCAGGGATTAGTTCTTTCCTTGAAATCATGACTAGTATATCTCCCCACTATGAGGAGAGAGAATCTCTGAAGCTGTCTTTCCTTATATCTCCTGGAATTAGAAGGTCTCTCTCTCTCTCTCTCTCTCTCTCTCTCTCTCTCTCTCTCTCTCTCTCTCTTATAGAGTCTGCACAGCTTCCCTTAGTGACTATATTCCTGTATCTCTTTATCATCAATATGTTGCCTCTGCTCCTGACAGAAGCACCATTTGTTATTAATTCAATCTATCCCATGTAAGGATGGGGAATATAAGAGAGAGAAACTCAAACTCATTCTCCATCTCCTTCTTCCCACCCATCCTACCCCTCCTCATCTCCACTCCTGCCAAGAGCAATTCCCTCTCATGGAGCTGGGAATTGATGTCATCTTCAGCTCCCTAATTTGGAGTCCACCATTGATGGAATATCTCATCACTAAATTGGCTAACTTATGAAATTCCTGTAGGTGTTCGAATCTTCCAAGTTTTGTTACCTGTTTGGTTAGCCAATCAGCTTTTTTCTTGATCAAATTAAAGTTGCTTCATCTCTTAGAGAGAACAAATGTCACAAACCATCACATTTATATATATATGGAATTATATTTTGTAATCATTACTTTATGATTACATTCTATGATTACATGTAGCTGAGCCTGAGGACCAATCACATCCATTCTTCTTATGCTTGTTATTTTTCTATCATTTCAGTTGTATTCTACTCTTTGTGATCTCATTTGAGGGTTTTCTTAGCAAGGATACTGAAGTGGTTTGCTATTTCCTTCTTTAGCTCATTGACAGATGAGAAAACTGAGGCAGAGTTAAGTATATGAAGCTGAATTTTAATTCAGATCTTCCTGACTCCAGGCTCTGTGCTCTCTCCACTGTGCTAGATTCCCCTTCCATGAAAATACGGAAATCAAGACACATAAAGATTAAGTACAAGATCACACAATTAATTAGAGGCAAAGTCTGAAGTTGAATTCAGTTCATCTGATACTAAATCCAGTCACCTTTCCAGTGCCCCACACTAAGAGGAACAAGCAAAATATTGAAAGATTATTTCTTCCAGCCTGGGCAACAAACAGCAAACATATTTCAAGGTTCTATCCAACTGCAACACTAAAGTCACATGTCTGGCCACAAAATCTTCCAGTTGAAATATATGACTGAATTATAGCTTTGGAGTAAGAGGAGACTTTGGAGACCGTCTAATACAACCTTTTCATATTACACATAAGGAAACTGAGGTTCTGAGAGATTAAATGATGTGCTAAAGTCAGAGATCTCAGTCTCATAAACATGACAGGCATGTGAATTAGAGAGACTATGGCAGGAAAGAAATATGATTGCTCATTTTTCATAAAAATCTGTTGGGCTGGAAGACGAGCAACTGTAGCTCAGCACGTCACGTGACAGATGGCTGTGGCCTACCCTTGATATGAATCATATTTGAGCTGTCTGTTCCAGAATCAAAAGAGATGAGGTCAAGCCCAAAGGGCTATTTGTGTGCCTGTCAGCATTTTGCAAGTATCACCACTCCAGTCTCTTCTTCCAGCAGCTACATTTAGAAGAGCTCAGCTCTGCTCTTCCCTGCTTCCTCCCATTCTCCCATTGTCCATTCATTTATCCCCAGGTGTCCCTTTACCCAAAGCCAGAGAACTTTCTTCTCAAGGTGAAATGTTCACAGCATTTCTCTATTCTTTTTTAAAATTATTACCCTATTTTTAAATGATCCTATGTTGTGCAAACTCATGGTTGAATGTGTTACTTTAACAATTTTTAGATTATAAAGTATCTTCATCATCTCAAGAAGTCTTCTAAGACTCACTATCCCTGTCTATTGGGCTGAAAGGGAGCTGTAGGGCATACAGATGTGTCAAAAGTAACAATGCATTAGTGACATCAATTAGTCGTAGTACAGCCATGTCTGGCCCTAAAGTCAGAATAATCTGGATTCAAATCCTGCTTCAGACACTAGTTTTATGATCTCTGGCAAATTGCTTAGCCTCTGAGTTTCAGTTTTCTCAGCTGTAAAATGGGGATTCAACTAAATTCAAATCTTTTCAAAATTTCTTTTTTTGTTTCGTTTTTTTTATTTGGCTTTTTTTTGTATGTTTTAGAAAGGCAATTGGGGTTAAGTGACTTGCCCAGGTTCACACAGCTAATAAGTGTTAAGTGTCTAAAGCCAGATTTGAACTCACCTGACTTAACCGGTGCTCTATCCACTGCACTATGTAGCTGCCTCACAACATCCATTTCTTAAGCAGTTACCCTGTGTCACATGCAAGGTGCTTTCCTCAGTGTTAGTGATAGATAGGAATAATAATGATTCCAGTAACACCCAGACTACCAGGTTGGCATAAGGCCCAAATAATATAAAATATGTAAAACACTTCACAAATTTTAGTATGTACTCTAAATGTTAGTAATTATTATATTTCTATTCCATAAAGAGGCAGTTTTCTAAAACTGGCAGTTGCAGATCTGTTTATAAACTAACAGTCTACATCAGTGGAAGGTGTTTCCTCACCAGGAATTCCCTACCTGGGTGAAATCACAGTTTCAATTCCCCCACAGAAAAAAAAATTAATATTATGACATCTATGACCTCACCAATGTGGATATTCCTTTTATGAGCACAACTTGCAGCCTGTCCTTCTATAGAGGATCGGTGTAATGTGCTAAGGGACTTCTCTAGATTTTGTGTGTTATGTGGCCTTAAGGTGAGCCATTTATTATCCTTTGAGGTTGGTAAGTGATGGTCCCATCCAGTTTTTTTTTTTCTTGGTAACATTTCTTTTATGGTAACCATGACACATTGTCCCTGCTGAAGAAATAAAGATTGAATCGATGTGAATTGAATTGAAGTTCCATTTAGCAATTTGCCAGGGATCACAAAACTAGTGTCAGGAGCGAGATTTGAACTTCTAACTTCAGAGCCAGACATAATTTATTCTATAACATATTGATGCCATTGATACATCATTACATTTGGTGCATTGTTACTTCTCCCATATATTGTAACACTGGTCATGTGCTAGCACTTCTTTTATCCATCAAAATGTATATTATAAAGAAAAAGAGTGGCAAAATGACCCTAAAATGTAAATGATCCCAAATCAAAACCTAGTTCAATCATTCAAAGAAGGGTTTAAATGATATTCAATTTTCAACCAGCATTTACTCTGCATCTATGATGCACTAGCCATTCAGGTCACAAAAACAAAATCAAGACAATCACTGCTTTCCAAAGTCTTCTTTCAAATGGAAAAGCCCTTGTTATATGTTAATGATCATAAGAACTAATCATCTTGAGTTAAAAGAGACCATAGAAATCATCTGATTTTCTTTTTGCAGATGAAAAAAAAAAACTGAAGTTGAGAACTTTTTCCCTGGAAGTGAATGGCATAAATTTCAAAAACCACTAGAAAAATATGATTCCTTACACATAGTCCATGCATCCTTAATCAAGGTATATTGAATGGAATTGAATCCAGTCTTTTGATGGCTCTACTGCCAAGAAGACAAAATAAGCTAGAAAATGATGGTAGAGAGAATGAAAGAATGAAGGTATATATCTCAAATTTTTAGTATTTTTTTTATTATTATTGAAACTGACTACAATGTAGGATAGAGTAAGCAAGCAAGCTCGGGCAAATATATCACACTCTCTCGGTTGTAGCATCCCTTCTCAAACTGCATCTCACATGCCATACAATCAATTACACCCTAGCTATCGCTATTGATCGGGAAGATGGCTAAAATGATTGGATCTGCCACAATCTTGTTTAGCAACCACACAGGGACACAAGGCTGGTCAGGTATTTCATTAACTTTGTAACTTTTTATAAATGTCTGGCACCCTTCGTAATCTCGAAATTCCTTATCTTTTTGAGCTATTAGTTCCTAACTCCCCATGTTCCTGCTGTCTGAGTCTTTGAATTTCATGATGGTAAGGTTTTCCATTAGTCTAATTCTGTGCTGGAGTTAACCTGGTCAAGGATTCCTGTATCTCGCTTTTGACAATAATGTTCCAAGTGAGATAGCCATTAGGGCAACCACATTTGGAATCAGTATCTTTTCTCTGCACAGTATTTTAATTGAATATTACTTGATAGTATGTAAAGGCTGCTTTTGTGGTATCATAAAAAGGCACCATGGAGTCATATATAGACTGTTGGACCTGAGGTTAAGAGAAAGTGGGTCCAAATCCCACTCCTTTGACATTTCTTAACTATCACTTAATCTCTTTACACTTCTTTCTTCTTCTATAAAAGAAGGGTGATATTAATATTTGCCATATCTATTATAAGCATAAAAATAATAGCTAGCATTTGTAGGTTATTTTAAGGTTTGTAAAGTACTTTACATATATAATGTTATTTGATTTTCACAACCATCCCTTGGTCTATTTGTATCTTCAGCTATCCTTTCATCTTAAGAACTACTACCCAGGAGACTTCAGTCCAGATGCCAACATATCTCATAGGTTAGTTGTAAGGATCTAATGAGATAATGTGTATAAAACACTTTGTAAACCTTAATGTCTGCTATCATTAGAACAACGCAGTGCATGTTTTGTAGGAAGTGTTTTTGTTTGCCTAAGGGTTCGGTATTTTGTCCTCAGCAAAAATACATTGTGGCAGCTGGATGGCACTGCAGCAGGTAAAGTGCCAGGCCTGCAGTCAGAAAGACTCATCTTCCTGAGTTCAAAACTGGTCTTAGACACTTATTGGTTATGTATCTCTGGGCAAGTCACTTAACCTTGTTTGCCTCAGTTTCTTCATCTGTAAATAATCTAGAGAAGAAAATGGCAAGCCATTGCAGGATCTTTATCAAGAAAATTCCAAATAGGATCACAAAGAGTCAGACATGACTAAACAACAACAAAAATGTATATCTCAATGTCCTCAGCATGATACACTGGATAAAGAGCCAGTCTCAAAGTCAGGGAGATCTGAGTTCAAATCTTACTTCTGACACACATTAGTTGTGTTTCCCTAGGCAAGACATTTCACTTATCAGTATTCCAGGAAACTTTCTAAAATTATAAATTTCCAAGAAATTATTGACATATCAGAAAAGGGAATTTCCTCACTCAGGAATTCCCTATATCAATTAAATCACAGGTCCACTTCCTAATCCTATTATTTTATCAAGAAATTACAAAAACTTAGTCATGTATGTAATAATGTTATGCTTGTCATACATAAGAACTGATTTGATCATATATATATATATACACACATATATATGTGTGTATATATATATATATGGGTTCCTGCCTTCCTAGTTGTTAGCCCCTTCAAGCTACTTTTTTTTTGCATTATGGATCTCTCCTCCAAATGAATGGACCAAGCTGACTAGTATTTAAGATTTGCAAAGTACTTTACATACAGAATGTCATTTGATTCTCACAATTACCATGGGTCTTTTGTATCCTTAGCTTTCCTTTACGTAGCAGGCAACAGACATCAAAAGGAGACATTTTGATATAGTTTCTGCTGCCAAGTATATGGAAACAGTCATGACTCTCCATGAGTTGTTACTGAGTCTCACTACTAAAGTCACTGCTTAGTGTCATATGAAATGGTACTTAGCTTATGTTTCCTCCTCAGATGCAGTTTAACTCATCAACAAACATTTATTGAGCCTCTCCATAAGGAACCCTAGTGAATAAGGAATCTTAAGTGAGTCTTGGCTATATCTTTTGTGTAACTTTTTGCTGAGAACATGAGAACATGCTTGCAGTTATCTGATGGAATGCCAGGAAAGCACAAAGAAATTGAAAGGTCATTCTTGTGGTACATTAATTAATTAATGAGTATCCTTTATTGCAGGCCTGTGGAAACCTGGCCAGTTCCTGGAGTAAACATAATCCCCGCAAAGGAATAAACAAATATTCTCGTTGGTGGGCCTCTTGTGATAGAGCATCCCGTACCTAGGAGATTGCCACATCTCAAGAGTCATCTATTAAATGAGAATATTTAACATAGTGCCTTCTTTTTTCTCAGCCTTTAAAAATCCCTTACTGGAAAGAGACTTAGAAAATTCGAGCTAGGAAGTCCTGAACAGCTTGCCTAACAATGATTCCCACTAAAAACTTAGTAACTGTGACCATTCTCCCAGCCAAGAAATTCAGATGTTGGTGCTTCCTCAGAGTAATGATGATGTATGTTGTATGTTGTTTGTCTGTTTGTTATAGTGTCTTTATTGTTATGGCAGCCACTATGTTTGTTAATTGTGTATTGCTTTTATCCTTTGAGTTTCCTCTTCCCTTCTGTCTTATTTAAATCAAGATTCTGAGCAGTAATAAACTTGTACCCACCAGACTATGCCTATTAAAATGCAAATTCTGAACCTAGATTAATCTTACAACCTCTCATGTCCTAGACATCAAGGACAAAAATAGCAAAGAGTTTATATACAGTTGAGGGAATACTACATATATAAAGATAAGTAAATAAAAATAATGTTGAAAGAGAGGAAGAGAAGAAGGGTAAGAGAATGAACTAAGGATCAAATAGGTTTATTAATAATCCGTGTGGATCATGTAGCAAGTAAATATCTAAGATAGGATCCAAACACAGATCTTCCTGATTCTACATCCAGTATATCATCCACCAGGCCAAGATGCTTCTTACCTGAATACTAAATTCACAGGGTTATTGCAAAGAGTAAATGAGAGAATGGATAGAGAGTGTTTTATAAACATTATATAAATTTCAGTTACCACTGATGTGGTCAAAATATACAAATCAATCTTGCTTTGGTATTATTCAAAATTATTTAATCACTGAATCTCAGAGTTAGAAGTGACCTTGGCAACCATTTAGTCCAATTTCTGCTCCCCAAAAAATGTCTACCTCAAAAGTGGTTTGGTGATGGAAAACTTCCTCCCTTCTAAGGCATCCTATTCTACATAGTCTAATTGTTAGAAATATTTTCCTGACAGAAACCTCATATTTATCTCTTTTCAAATTCCACCCATTGTTCCTGGTTTTGTCCCCTCGTGCCAAGCATTACAAAGCTAATCTCTCTTGTTTAAAATTCTTGAACATGGTTATCCAGTGCTCTTGGGTCTTCTCTATAAACATATCCAATTCATTATTTCAATTGCTTCTTACATAAAATAGACTCAAAGCCCTTTACCCTCCTACTTAATCATAAAATTCTCTCCATAAGATACTTTCATCTCCTTAGAAACTAATTTATCAGTTTTTGGAAAGAACATATCGCTTTTCATTGTGAAGAATACCATGATAGAGTATTCCCTCAAATATCTAAATAAAGGGTGATCTCACTGGTGTGGGAATGTTCTCCAATGACTAACACATAGGATGTTCATAACAATTGCCTGCTGATTGAATAACCTTTAAATGCTGAGTATCCAGAAGGGGTCCTTGGATATTATATCTCCTTAAGAAAAATTTGTTAAATTTAATTGACTGAAAGAAGCATTAGAAAGGGGGGAACAGACTTGAATATTTAACCCTGACTCCATGAGTAAAATTACTACATTATTTCCCATAGTCATACAATATTACTGCACTATTTTATCTTCAAAATGCAAAAAGCAAAACATTTTGCACTTATATGAAATCATTTTCCTGACTAATTAAACAAAAATTAAATTATTTCCTGAATAGTTCTAGTGTTTATATAAAGTCCATGGATTTCTTCATTCTTGGGCCGTAAAGAAGCACTTCTGGTGTATAGGAAAATGCTTAATTAATAAGAATGCTTGATGAACCAAAGACCACATTGGATTGCATGAGCTTTTACTTCAAAGGTTGCAGTAGGAAAAGGGTTGCTCTTTTGAAAGCTGCAGGGACACCATGAAAGTCAGTCCTTGATCTTGGGAGTATCTCCTTTCTCATTCTGCCCAGGTACTCCCCAGGTCTAACCTCCTTCATTCATACCCAGCAGGGCTTTTTTCTTCATTTTTCTTTCAAATACCCACCTCCTCTTGGCTTTTTTTTTAGGACCCTGTTATTCAAAACCAAGAAAACTATGTGTTCAACCCCTTTAGATACATAAATGTATGTATTTGAATGTATTGAATTGTCTTTATTTTTGGTCAAGTGGAACACAATTTGACATGCCAAACTTTTTAGGGTCTGTTAATAAACTCTACCTTTCAAAAGGCAAAAGTGCAAAGAGATTTCTGTAAACATTTAGAATTCATAAAGTATTGATCCTTTTAGACAGATTCCAATTACATGCAGCTAGCAGAGAGCAGGGCCATGGCTGCTAAAGGCTTGCTTTTTTTTCTCCATTTGAAAGAGCAAAAGGAAATTTACTGGTTAAAATTAAAAGACTTCTACCAAGGCTTGGTCAGGTACGCTCATTCCAAATGAGCCACTTGTCAAATGAGGTTGAAAGAAAGCACCAAGAAGAAGGATGTTAATCTTATCAAAGGAAATAGCTGAGAGGAGGCAAGGGTTGCATCAGACAGAATACCCATTTTTCCCTTTGCAATTCAACAACAAAATGTCTAGTACAACCTTTTGGGGGACCTTTTGCTGCTGGTGAAATTAAATATATAAGAGTTCCCTGCCTGGACCTTAGACTGCTTTGTTAGTTTAGAAATGTCTTTCTTTTCATCTTAAAAAGCAGTTGTTACCCCTGGCATTTCAGTTCAGGTGCTGTTCCTTGCTGGGAAAAGTTGAATTCAATTCATCGGATCATAGATGTAGATCTGGAATCCACCCTAGAGGCCACAAAGTCCAGTCCCTTCATTTTGTAGGGGAAGAAACTGAGGTTCAAAGAAGCACATGATTAGCCCAAAATCAGACAAGTAATAAATGACAGATATGATTTGCACTCAGAGGCTCTGACTCCAGAATCAGTATTCTTTCCATCATACCCATTCAATTCAGTTCAATTGAATTCAATTTAAAAAAAATTTAATAAACACCTATTTCTAGATGCTAGAGCTACAGAGATAAAAATGAAGCTGGTTCTACTGTCAAGACAGAAAATAATATTTGTCACTTATTATCTCTCCAGTCTCACTATCCATTATTCTCCACATTCTATAGCTCAGATTCCTTTCCAAACTGGTGTTATTCTCTCTGTCCTTCACACACAGGACTCTCACTCCCATCTCCATGACTTTGCACTAGCTGAGCTCCATGCTGGGTTATATTATCTTTATCTTCATCTCTTTGAATCCTGCTCTTCCTTCATCTTCCAGCTCAGGCACCTCATTCTATGTGATATTTTCCCTATGCCTTTCAATTTCTAATGACTCCTCTCCCTAGCTAATGTCTACTTAACTACCTTGTAATGTTTTGTAATATATATGCATGTGTAAATATACATATATATACTGTTTATATTCATATATATATATATACATATATATATATACATATCTTGTACCCCCAATATAATGTAAACTCCAGAAGAGGAAATTTCATTCTTTGCATTGGCTTCTAGCACAGTGATCAGCATATAGCTAATGCTTAGTAAACAATTGTTAAATGTCTGACTTACTACAATCTGTGTGACCATAATTCTGCCATTTCATTTCTTTGTATCTTAGTTTGTTCAAATATAAAATGATATGTTTGGGTTCATCCAGCTGTATAATTTATCAATCAATTAATGAAAAATTTTAACAACCTACCTTATGCCAGGCATTGTACTAAATGCCAGGGGGAACAAAATACAGTCCTTGCCTTCAAGGAGCTTATGATCTATGACCCCAAGTAAAATGCATATTATATATGTGCATATATCTATATCTATATATGTATATATTTATATATATATATACCTAAAATAAATGCAAAGTAATTTCTGGGAGAAGGGAGAGTATTACCAATTGGGAGAATCAGAAAAAGCTCCTTATAGGAGTTTGTGTCTCTCTGTGTATTGTATGATTTTGGATATGAAGGAGAAAATGTAGGAATAAAGAATTTGACTCTTCCAATAACCTTCTAATGTATGTGGGCTACCAAGTAGAGCAAAGGAAGCAAAAGTCTGATAAGTCAAAGTCCTGACCCATCATTGCTACTACAGACTGGGACCATAAAAAGCCTCAGGTTTCTTATCTATAATATGGGGATATTAATAGCACCTACATCATAGATTTTTTGGGAGGATCAAATGAAATAAAATATGTGCAGGGCTTTGCCATCCTTAAAGCATTTTATAAATTCAAATTTTATGATAATTATTAAAACATTTGCAAAATAGCCACAGAGAAAATATTCAACCATACATACTTTATGGACCATAGGAACTATCTGCATATTTCATTGTATCTATTGGAATCATAGGACATTAGATTCAGAATTGGAAAAAAAAACTTTAAAGATCATAGAATCCCATTCCCTGAGTTTTCAAATGATGAGAAAAGCTAAGTGATTCACCTGGTTAGCAAACATCTGAGGCAGGATTTAAACCCAGCTATTCCTCACTCAAACCTAGAATTCTTTCTGCTATGGCATGCTGTTCTGTGTCATCAATTAAACTCCATGAGATCAGGAGGCATTTGCATTTCTGTTTACCACAATGAATTGTGGTTTATTTTATAGAATTTCTGAGCTGGAAGGAACCCTGGAGATCATTTAATCCCTTCCATTTGCGAAAAGAAATTCCCTCTATAATATCAGTACAATGTAATTTTGTACTGGCCGGATCACTATGTTTTTGCTGTATTATCCACAGCATAGAACATAGAAGACTGAATAAAAATTTGTCACACTGAATTAAATGACATGTGGATGGTCAAACCTACTAGAAGATTTCAGTCCTGGGGAACTCACCAACTTCAAACTCACATTTATGGAGGGGTTTCCAATTTAAATCTATCTCAGAATATTGCATGTCCTTCCCAGAAAGCCATCCCTTCCTGCCACAAAGTTAGGGGCCAGTGGTCATTGGTCATTGAGAAACAGGACTACGACAATTGTTAATATTGTTCCTTCAAAGTGCAGCAACTGAGACAGCTTGTAGCAGAATCACTTCTAAGGAAAACACCTGTGAACCTTCTCTGAGCAAGTATAATAAGGAAATAATGTCATGGGACAGGTGTTAGAAGCCTGAAATCCTAATTCACAAAGAGATCTTCTTTTGAAGACAGATTGGGGAAATCCTGCTGTAACAGAGATACATCAATGGCAAAAAGGGTTATAGTTTCTAGTATGCCTGGCTTCAAAACATAATTGTTCATTGAAGAAATCCCTAACCAATCAATCAACAAGCTTTTATTAAGTGTCTAATATGTGCAGGGCACTACGTTCTATGCAAGTGATTTAAAAAGAAAATATCTCTATCTACAATCTAGCTGCAAGAAAAATATATGCAAATTTAGGCAAACTGAATAGACACAATATAATTTTGGAAGGAAGACACTAGAAGCTATGGCATCTGATAAGACAGGCAACTAAGGACTCTTGGAGGTGGGGGGTGAAGAAGAAGTATATCAAAGGCTTGGGGAACAGTCAGAGCAAATGCATGGAGACATAAGATAAGAGTGTGTCATAGATTATATAAGAGTCTTGTCAACTCAAGTCAACCAGCATTTCTTATACACTTTCTCTGTCCATGGTGCTGTATTGAGAACAGAAAGAAAAGCAAAATGATTCTTTTCTACCCTGAAGGAGCTTACAATATAATGGGGGAACCACTCTTCAACAGATAAGTGGTCAAGGGATATGAACAGACAATTTTCAGATGATGAATTTAAAACCATCTCTAGTCATATGAAAAGTTGCTCCAAATCACTATTGATCAGAGAAATGCAAATTAAGACAACTCTGAGGTACCACTACACACCTGTCAGATTGGCTAAAATGACAGGAAAAGATAATGACGAATGTTGGAGGGGATGTGGGAAAGCTGGGACACTAATACATTGTTGGTGGAACTGTGAACAGATCCAACCATTCTGGAGAGCAATTTGGAGCTATGCTCAAAAAGTTATCAAACTGTGCATACCCTTTGACCCAGCAGGGTTTCTATTGGGCCTATATCCCAAAGAGATCTTAGAGAAGGGAAAGGGACCCACATGTGCAAGAATGTTTGTGGCAGCCCTTTTTGTAGTGCCTAGAAACTGGAAACTGAATGGATGCCCATCAATTGGAGAGTGGCTGAATAAATTATGGTATATGAATGTTATGGAATATTATTGCTCTGTAAGAAACGACCACCAGGACGATTTCAGAGAGGCCTGGAGAGACTTGCATGAACTGATGCTGAGTTAAATGAGCAGAACCAGGAGATCATTATACACAGCAACAACAATATTACATGATAATCAATTCTGATGGACATGGCTCTCTACAACAAAGAATTGTCTCAAACCAGTTCCAATTGTTCAGTGAAGAAAATCATATACACCCAGAGAGAGGGATATGAAATATGGACCACAGAATAACATTTTCATGCTTTCTAGTGATGTTTGCTTGCATTGTGTTTCCTTTCTCTGATTTTTTTCTTGTAGATAGGATTTTTCTTGCACAACTTGTCAAGTATCTCAACATTATTAACATGTAGTGGACTTCTTGCCATCTAGGGGAGGGGAGGGACTGGGGGCAAAATTTGTAACGGAAAGCTTTGTAAAGATCAATGCTGAGAAACTACCCATACATATGTTATACAAATAAAAAGCTTTAATTAAAAAAATAATATAATGGGGGGAAATAACGTTAAAACAACAATTTGCATTCAAGATGAATACTGGTAAATAATCAACAGAGGGAAGGTCCCAGAATGGCAGGCAAAGAGATAGAAGAGTGAAGACTAAAAAAGAATTATTGATTTGAAGAAAGGATTTTAGCTGAGTCCTAAAGGAAGCCAAGAGGCAAAGATAGGGAAGATAGCCTTTTAAGGATTGGAAATAGTAAAAGGCCCAAAATTAGGAGATGTATGGTCTTACATGAAGAACAGAGAGAGGCCAGTGTCACTGCATAGAGGCTGATATATAGAATGGATCAAAGCATAAAAAAGACCAGCAAGGTAGGAAGAGACTCAGTTTTGGAAGAATTCAAAAGCCAGAGAGAAAATTTTATATTTAATCCTGGAGTTGTTAAGGGACTAGTGACATTTGTTGAGTAAGTGGGTGACATGATCAAGACCTGTATTATAGGAAGATCACTTTAACAGCTGAGTGATGGATGGTCTGAAGTAAGGAAAGACCACCCAGAAAGCTACTGTAATAGTCCAACTATGGAGTGATGAAATGGTGGCTCTGTAGTAGGAGAGAAGGGGATTTATATAAAAGTTGTTACAAAAGCAGGAACTACAAGATTGGATATGTGATATGAGTGTAAAGACTTGAAGATAACACCTAGGTTGCGAGCCTGGGTGATTTTGTATACTGTGGTATCCTAGATGGTTATATAGGTTATATAGGTTATAGGAAAATCCAAAAAAAGAGAAGAGTGTGAGCAGGGGGAAAGTTATGGAGAGACAGTGGCTGAATTCAGTAATGTTCAGTTTTATTTAACCCTAGAGAAGGAAGGAACCACTGGAGTTTAGTAAGACAATAACATGGACAGACATATTAGGAAAATTACTTTGGCATGTATATAGTGGATGGTTTAAAGTGAGGAGAGACTCAAGGAAGGGAGAACAAATAGGAGTCTATTACAATGATCCAGGCAAGAAATGATGAAGGCCTGTGCCAGACTGGTGGCAGCCACTCTCCAATTGATGGGCATCCATTCAGTTTCCAGTTTTATTTCACTGGTGAGTGAAATAAAAGGAATAACATATATAATAGTGGTAAAGGGAGAATAGACAAGAATTTGCAGTTGATTCAATATATGAGTTATATATAGTACACACTGACAAGATTATGTGATTATTAACTGTGATGAACTTGGCTCTTTTCAACAATCTGATGATTCAAGGCAATAGTAGTAGACTTGGGATAGAAAGTACCATCTGCATCCAGAGAGAGAATTGTGGATACTGAATGTGAACCAAAGCACAGTATTTTAACCTTTTTTATTATTGCTGATATTGGTTTGTTTGCTTGTTTTTTTTTCTTTCTTGTGATTTTTTTTCCTTTTTGATCTCATTTTTCTTATGCAGCATGATGAATATATGAATATAAAGGAACTGTACATGTTTAACCTATATCAGATTACTTGCTGTCTTTGGGAGAGGGAAAGGAAGGAGTGAGAGAAGAATTTGGAACACAACAAGGTTTTGCAGAGATGAAAGTTGAAAATTATTTTTGCATGTATTTAGAAAAAAGATACTATTGGAAAAATATATGTTATGTAAGAGAATAAAGATGCCAGTTTTGAAACTAGGTAACTAAAAAGATGGTAGTGTCACTGACAGAGTAAGTGTAGAAGAGGTATGGATTTGAAGGAAATGATGTTTGGTACTTTCAGTTCAAACACAGTGAATTAGAGACATCTAGTTGGAAATCTCCAAATCTCCAGTTGATGATGTGAGAATGGAACTCAAGAGCAAAGCTTAGAGATAGATATATGGAGTTGGGAGTCATTAGCATAGATATGCTCATTAAGCCCATGGGAGCTGATACAGTCACCAGCAAAATTTAGAGAGAGAATATGAGGACCCAGGATAGTTCTACTTGGTATACCTATAGTCAGGAGGTCGAATGTCAATTATGATTTAGCAAGGGAAGTTGAGAAAGATAAGGATTTTAATTCCCCTGAGACCATGTGGTTGAATACACTGGTATTACCATAAGGACAGGGGCTGCAAATAAGAAAGCAAGTGATTTGATATCACGGTTTATGAGCATGATGTAAAAGAAATGAGCCAAAGAGCACTGGGATGACAGTGGTCATATTTAGTAGAATTTGGAACCAGCCAAGCCAGACAATATGTAAAGAAATGTAAAGCACTGGTTAACATTGCTTGAGCTCTGACAATAGGGCTACCTGCACTAAAAGAGAAAACTTCTTTCATAATATGAGCTTTGATGGAGAATATTGCTTAAATTTGCTTTAGAGAAATGTTTTTGTAGTTGTTCAGTCATTTTGTCACCCTATTTGGAGTTTTTTTGGTAAAGATATTAGATTTGTTCACCACTTCCTTCTCTAGCTAATTTTACAAATAAGCAAATTGAGACAAATAGGGTTAAGTGACTTGCCCAGAATCCCATAGATAGTAAATGTCTGAGGCTGGATTTAAACTCAGGAAGATCTTTTTTGAAGTCTTTACTCCAGACCCAATGCCTTATCTAACTGTCTTGGGGTGAAAGGTAGAAGACTTACTATTCATTAAAGTTCCAATTCAATGTTTTATTTATTCTGTGTTTATTCCTTGCTTGGAGAAAACAAGTGGGCTGACCAGGGCATTTCCTAGTTGAGGTGAACAACAGCAATCCAAAACAAGAGATTTACCATCTGAGGCAGATAATATAATCTCTGCAAATTCCAGGATAACTAGAAAAGAGATTATGCCATGAAAGCTAATAAATAAGAGGAAAGACTATGAGAGATGAATATGTCCTATCCATCTAGAAACCAAACATCAACTTTGGAGAAAATTTACCTTTATGGACTCTTCCTGAGGAACACTCTAGCTAATTTTCTTCTCCCAAAGTTAGGTAAAATTCTGAAAAGAGACCAAAATTCAGAACTTTCATAGACCATTGATCTTGACAAAATGGGCACTAGGTCCAGCACCACAAAACTCTATTGGGACTTCAGAAATCCTCCAGTCCTCTCTCTATACTCACATTTCACAGATGAAAAAATTTAAGCTCATAGAAGTGGTTACTTAAGATGACTAAACCTCAGTTTCTTGATCCATAAAATGGTGATAATGATATGTGGATGGGCTGCACCGAGGTCTGCTGGAAGGAAAATGCAATAGGAACATGGGGCATTTTAATATGCCTGGGGAAATCAAAGGTAAGGAGTTAGTGGGTGGATAGAAGGGCAGAGCAGAAAAGAAAGGGATGAGAAAGAAAAAAACACTCTGGAATATCCAATTTATTGAAAGCCATTTAAATCCTGCTCATATAAATTCAAATTCTGTAGCAGCAGGAGCACATATGGTGGGTAGTTCCTGGGTAACAGGAGAGACATCTAACATAACAAGGTATTAATAAGCACCTGCCTGGCTTTGAAGATTATTATTTTGGACGAATGAGCAGAATTTTGAACAAGTTCATCTTTCTGATTATGGGAAATGTGATTATTTATAGACCTAATGGGCTAGGGAAATAGACAGTCCAAATGTTAATAAGGATCACAAAATTACACTTCACCAAGGAATCTCAGTCTCAAAAGTCATAGAATTCCCTAGTAATAGTAATTTTGCTGTCAGCCCAAACTATGAGGAATAATACCATTAACAAGACCCACTTTGCCATTCATTATGCCTATTGTTAAGAAAGTAAGGGATATTTGGCTTGATAGATTAAGAAGCTGTCTACGTCCATTACACCATGAATGGAAGAGTTTACTGTTAAGCTCCGTGGGCACAGAGCCCTTGAGGTCACATTGTATATCTGCATACCCAGATACCTGATGAATCCTCTGAAATGGTTTCTCATCCAGGACTTTCAGTGATATCAACTGGCAAAAGAACTGATGTTGTGCAAGCTCTGGCACTGCCTCATGCTATGTTATTACTGTGGGCTCTAAAAGCATCATATGGCAGCTGGGGGATTTGCATTAATTTCTTTGCCAAGGCTATAAATATAACCAAGTTTGCAGCCCTGCTCAGTTCAGGTTTCTTGCAAAAGGGGGGCAGCCCAACAAGGCAAATTGGTCATGATCATAAATATGAACATAATTAAGAGCTTCCACACCCACTTCTGAGGTTGACTGGACTATCTCCCTTGTATGTACCCAAGGCATCATTAGAGAGCCCTTCAAGTTTAAACAAACAAGGAACTAAAGGGGATTGTCAAAATTTATTCCCAATGATACCAGAAGACAAATGTATCCATATAGCAAGCATATGGCCAGGGAAAGAGAAATCCCTGGAATTCTTTTTGAGTAAATGGTCTCCCGAATGTCATTTTACTCCAATATGGTCTGGAGCCACAAAGCCATACCTTTAAACTCTGATGTGTTCTAGGAGTAAATATTGTTACATGTGAAAGAGCTGTAATGAATATTTTCACCGGGGACAAAACCAGTTGAGTTCTAGTAGAGAGGGATAAAATGGAGGTGGCAATGTGGGCAGGGACTTTTATTGAACTGTGTATGAAAGCATAGTGGAACAAAGGGCGGTCTTACCCTCATCATAAAGGGGTTGGAAAGAAAGAGGGAGGGCCCCAGGATTTTAGCACAATGGCAAGGGGATTAGAGGGTTTGCCTGGTTTGGCAGGAAGAGGAAAAGAAGGAAGGAAAACAAAGACTCTTGATGTAGAAATAATGGTAGTCATGGGGAGGGAGGACATTCCCCTCTGGATGCTGATACCTTGGGACAAATCTCTATTCATGCTATGTTAGTTATATGTCTATACTAGGGCCTTGTTCTATTCCTGAATTATTTTACTTTCCCCAACTTTTCTAGGGTACAAAACAGACATCCAGTTATTAAATAGTAGATTCAACAGCACAAAAATCATAACTTCCATGGATAACTTTGCCACATAATTGCTGTGATTTCAAGTATAAGTATAGTGTCACAAGACATGTTGAAAGGATAAGAGAGGAAGGAAGGAAGGAAGGAAGGAAGGAAGGAAGGAAGGAAGGAAGG
>JAJPUD010002180.1:259286-308677 GCA_023553655.1 Myrmecobius fasciatus | reverse complement strand
AGAGAGAGAGAGAGAGAGAGAGAGAGAGAGAGAGAGAGAGAGAGAGATTTTCCTTTGGGGAGTAAATTTGAAAATTCTTCCTAAGGACCCATCATTCTCTTTTCCAAATTTACTTGTCTCACTAAACTAAGGTTCCCCTTCTCTTTTCTTTTAGTACTAAAGCATAATTGGTAGCTGCTCTAGGATGTCATTGTTTTGAAAGGAAAAAAAGACATTGGGAACCAATCAGAGCTGAACAGTAGAGGATTTCTCACCCCTAATTCTCAAAGACCTTAAAATGGAACCAGGAAGCTAGGTGGCACAGTGGATAGAGTACTGGAGTCAGGAAAACCTGAGCTCAAATCAAGCATCAGATATCTACTAGTTGTATGACCTTGGACAAGTCACTCAACCTTGATTTGCCTCAGTCTCCTCATCTGTAAAATGAAGATAACATTAGCATCTACTTCCCAGGGTTATAGTGAAGATCAAATGAGGCAAAAAGTGCTTAGCACAGTGTCTGGCACTTAGTGAGTGCCATGAAAACATTATCTATATATCATCATCATTCCAGTACAGCTTTCTCATTTTCTTATTTCATTAAACCTCTGCCTCTAACAGCCAAGGGCACAAAATCACAGGCTCTTCAAAAGTAGGTGGTTGTGCTGTCTCAGGCCCCCACTGGGAAGACAGAAGTACCCACAGTAGGAATTAGGCTTGACAAGCAAAACACTCCAGCTGAATAAGTGACATATTTTTAATAGCACCATCATGTCCGCAGCTGAGGACTTTGATAGGAACAGGTTCTGATGGGTAATAGATCTCTTTTTGAGCAGCCACAGGGGGAAAAAATTCAAACACGAAAACCTGCTCTGGGATAGAGGGCCAAAGGTCAGTTTTTCTTGGACTTGTCTCTGTGGAATACAGAGGGCCAGGCCCAATGATACGATTTAAGCAGCTGATTCCAGGGATTCAGGGGAAAGCCAAAGACAGAGTGGGTTTTAATTGACCTTTGGACTTGTTTTTCATCTGGTTCAGGTAGCAGAGAAGAAGAAAAAAATATATACATCAAAGCAACATGACTGGTCTTTGGGTCACCAAGCAAGACATCAATTTTGAGAGAGGAAAGGTTACAGAATGAGGTCATTTACAGGCTCATTTATGGGTTTTTAAATAGGTTTTTAGTTCTGGCTTTTGCCCCCACCCCCATCTCTGCCACTGCAAAACAACTGGCAATTATTTGTTAAGCACTTAGTGTGTGCCAGGCACTGCACTGGGGTTAGAGATACAAAGAACAGAATAGAATGAAGAGAAGGGACTGACTGGACAAGTATTTCTTAAGCACCTAATATGTACCAGCTATCATCCTAAGTGCTTTATAAATAGGTTAGAAAGATAGGTAGATAAGTGTTTGATAGATATATACATAAATACACAGATACATATATAGATGGATGGAGATAAACAGAAATAGATAGGTATGATACATACATACTTATATATATAGATACAGGGATGGATGGGTAGAGATGGATAGATAGATTCATGGATAGATAGACACATACATAGAAGGATAGGTGGATAGAAAGAAAGTAGTTAGATAGATAGACAGAAAAGATGGGGCACATATATACTTACATATATAGATACATGGATAGATAGATAGAGAGAAAGAATAAAAAGATGGATGGATGGATAGATGATAGGTGGATAAATGGAGAGATACATACATACATATATACATACATACATACATAGATGAATGGATAGAGATAGAAAGACAGAAATAGATGGGGCGCATAAACTTACATATATAGATACATGGATAGATGGATAGAGAGAAAGACAGAATAAAAAGATGGATGGATAGATAGATGGATAGATAAGTGGATAAATGGAGAGATAGATACATACATACATAGATGAATGGATAGAGAGATGGTGCACACATACTTACATATATAGATACATAGATGGATAGAGAGAGAGACAATAGAAAGATGGAAGGATGGATAGATGATAGATAGATAGATAGATGGATAGATGGATGGATGATAAATGGATAGGTATAGCATGTATTAAGGTTTACTGTATGCCAGAGACTAGGCATACAGCTACAAAAGGAAAGAATTTTTCTGTCTCTCTAGGAGACAGAGGGTCAAAATTTAGTAGGCTATTATAATGTAAACCAATTCTTATTTGAATACCAGTGGAGACAGGGAAGGATGCATGTTATATGATCTCTTAAACTCTTAATTATTATTGGGTGAGCTAGATTTAAGGCTGCCAGTTAATGTTACACTATTTCAAGTTAAATGAAGCCTGAGTATGTCTTTTATTACCCAAGAGCTCCTAGTAAACTGGGCAGCTAATAAATATTAGGTACTACTGATTCTTCCAGGGCTGGGATTCCAGGGCAGTAGGAATTAAAGCTGCTCAATGCCTAAAATTTACCAGTAGGAGATGCTATTCTATATTGAATAAAACGGTCCATTAGGAAGGACTCAATCTAAACTGAGGAACATTTCTAAAGGATTTACCCCAAGTCAGGCAGTATAACTACAGATAAGTTGCTATACTCCTGTGAACCTCGGTTTCTTAATCTGGAAAATAAGGTAAAGAGAGATGAAATTGATGGACTCTTCTAAGGTCCTTTCCAGTTCCATATCTATGACTCTCAGACTGTGGGATAGTAAAGCTATTTCCTAGTCCAATTGTGAACCATAGGAACAAAATCTTATTGATCCAATTACAATAAATGCTCTTTAGCAGTCATTACTGATAGTTTGTATGTGTGCTGAGAAGAAGAAAATCTTTTACCACTACTTGATTAGCTTCCTTAGTTTTTCCTTACCTGGAATATTCTCAATTACCTGACCCCTACCAGTTGCTATTCTTTAGTCATTTTTCATTCATGTCCGATTCTTAAATAATCCATTGGGGTTTTCTTGGCAAAGATACAATTGTTTGCCATTTCCTTTTCCAGATCATTTTTCAAATGAGAAAACTGGGGCAAACAAAGTTAAGTGGCTTGCTCAGGATCACATAACTAGTAAATTTTTGTCTGAGGCCCAATATGAACTCAGGAAGCTGAGTTTTCCTGTCTCTAGTTCTGTCATTCCATCCACTGTACCTCCCAGCAACTCTTCACCATCGAGCAAAGGGAGAACTAGAATCTATTCAATCTGTTCAGCATAACATGTGCATAGAATCTGTGGTTTTTTCATCATAGGGAACTCCCAGGATGTGGAATTCTCCACCAGTGCATGTTACAACATATTTGTGACTTAATAAAGTTCTAGAAACTTATCTATGGCATATAAAAGGTTAAATAACCTATCCGAGCTTACAGCTTGTGTCAGAAGCAAGGTTAGAACCTGGGGCTTCTCTCCAAGTCCAATACTCTATCCATTATCAACAGTGATTATAATAATGCTACCTCTAATTTGTTTGTGTATGGTTTACAAAGGGATTCATAGAGATCTCCTCACATCCTCTTATGTCAACTCCCCACTATTTCCTTCACCTGATGAAAAAATGATAATTTTCCTTGCCAAGGCAAACCATTCTAGATATACTTTTGATCCCATTCTCTACCATCTTGAAAAAATTGTTCCCACTATCATCCCCACTCTTCTTCTAATCTTTCATCTCTCTTTATGTACTGGTTCCTTCCTTGCCTTCTACAAATATATCCATGTTTCTCCCATCTTTAAAGTATCTTCACCTCAACTACCTATCCCTGTTTTCTATTATTCTCTCTCCTTCCATGACTTAATTATTCAAACATTTCTTCTCTATTTAGTGTTCTGCTATCTCTTCTCTTGCAGTCTTCTAAATCCTCTAATCTGATAGCTTCCAACCTCATCATTCAACTGAAACTGTTCTTTCCAGAGTCGCCAGTGACCAATCTAATGGTCTTTCTCAGTCTTCATTCATCTTGACCACTCTATAACAATTGATACTATTGATCACCTTCTTCTCCTAGAAACTTTCTCTTCCCTGGGTCTTCCTATCTGACAACTTCTCAATTTCCTTTTCTGGATCTCCATCTATGTCATGCCCACTAACATTTAGTATACTTAAGCTCTATTCTTGGACCTTTTTTTTTCCTTTTTATATCATCTCACTTGAAAATTACAAAGGCCCCTATGAGTTTAAGTATAATCCCTCCAAAAATAATTCTCAGATCTCATTATCTTTTACCTTGCTCCCAAGGTCCAGTCCCATACCACAACTGCCTTTTGGACAACTTGAACTAGCATCTCAAACTCAGCACACATAAAATAGGACTCATTACCATTTCCCCAAAACCCTTCTCCTTTCTGAAGTTTCCCATTATTGTCAAGTTCATCTTCATCCTCCGGATCCCTCATGTTCCCAATCTTTGTGTTATCTTGAATTCCTCACTCACCCCACATATCCAATCAATTATTTTTACCTCCATTACATCTCTTCCATATATCCTTTTCCTTTCACTTACATAGCCACCACCATAATTCATATCCTCATTATTTCTCATCAGGATTATTGAAATAGTTATTCTTCCTACCTCAAGTTTCTCTCCACACCTATCCAAATATAAAATTCTTCTGGTTGATATTTGAAGCTGTTCATTACCTGTTCACTTCTTACCTTTCTTGTTTTCTTATACATTATTCATGTCAACATAATCCTATATTTCAGCACCTAGCCCATTTGCCGTATTTCACATACAGCCCACCATCTGCCATATCCATTCCTTTGCATTGGTAATTTTCCATTTGTGGAAATTTTTCCCACCTCTGAGTTTCCCTGGCTTCCTAAAGGGATCCAGATAAAATCCCATCTTCTAAAAGAGGCCTTGCCAATTTCCCATTATTAGTACTTTCTCCTCTGAAACTGCTTTCTTTCCACTTTGAATTTAGCTACATATTTATATTTTATTACAAATTATCTCCTCCATCAGAATAAAAGATGCTTGAGGGCAGGAACTGTTTTTTTGACTCTCTCTTGTTGCACCTTCCATGATTAACACAATACCTGGCACACAGTAGGTGCTTAATATTTGTTTGCTGATTGATTTATATACATCATTTCCCATGTGAATTATAATATGTTTAACAAAATAATATACCAAAAAGTAAAAAGAGTATAGAATCTGAGCTCAATGCCTGGCTTTTTATCGTGCTTCTAGAAAACTTGATATCATTGCAAAGGCCTGAGGCACACTAGGTATTGCTGACCTGAAGAAACTATGGGGAAATATGTTTCCCGGGGAAAGAAAGCACCCGCTCAGCTTGCAGTACTTATTCCAAGGATATTCAATCACAACTTATCACCGTTGCCCTGCTAACCATACCTTCATTAATCTCTTAACTTTGCATTTCCCTCTCTCAGCATTGAAATACATTCTCACATTTTCTTCCTATTCTGAGTAATTTTAAATTTATTCTGTATCTTCTCAACCTAGTTGCAATAGTGGAACAGCTATGTTCCACTGGGAGAGGGAGTTGGAGATGAAAGGGAGGGGCACAGAGAACTTGGCCATGAGGCCTACTTCTACTTAGTGATCATTTCTCCCTTTTTATATAGAAGCTTTAAAAAATGCCTGGACTAAGCACCCCCCAAAAAATGCAGAGTATTAAATTCATCCTTTAGTAAGAGCTTACCAGTAGAAGATACCACGGGATACAAAGAAAAAAGACACCTTAATGGGTACAAATACTGAAGTTTTGTTTATAATCTTAGTGGAATTGAGGCAAATGGAAGATATATTATTATACTAGAGATGAATGTTTTTAGAATTTCAGAAAAAGAAAGGATGTGTATACTTCAAATTATAGGCAGTAGGATTGATATCAATTCCTGGTTTTTAAAATTCTTACTGCTGTATCATTTAATTATTAAAAAAGGTAATTTGTGATCTCATAGAAAGAGAGGAAGTGATCATTAAGATCCAACATGGGTTTGTCATGAATAAGTCATGTCATGATATTTTTCCTTTCCTGGAAAGGCCATTCGTACATAAGGAACTACCTGTGGCATTCCTTCATGGACACAGAATATATGGATTCCCATACTTGGAAAGAAATGGAATAATTGTGAATGATACAGTTGGATAGATTTAGTATTAATTGAATGCCTAAAGCCAAAAAGTAATAAATGGATTGATATTAACCTTGGGGGAGTCTCAAGTGGAGTATCATAGACTTCTGTCCTTTTCAACTCTTTTATCAATGACTTGGATGATGTAGTCAATGCCATGCTTATTAAATTTCCTAAGCTGAGAGTAATAGGCAATATACTAGATGAAAGAATCATGATCCAAAAAATATCTTGACAAGGTAGACTAGTAAGTCCAAGCTAAGAAGTTGAAATTTACTATTATAGAAAAAATGTAAAGTTCTGGATTTGGATCAAAAAATCAACTGAAAATATAGTTTGGAAGAAATATAGTTAAGATCTGTGTAATACAGGTTAAAAAGATGTAGTGTAGTGATATCAGACTCAAAAACCAATGAGGTCATTAAACCACATATAATGGTCCTGATAAGGTTAGAAAGCCACATGTTAATAATGTTCTATTATGTTTTTATTTATTGCCTTAAATATTTTCCAGCTACATTACAATCCATTTTTACTATACTCATGAGTGTTGGGCAGCAATGCTCCTGAAGGACTACATATTTGACATCTCTAGTCTACAGGATTTTGTAAGTTTGGTATTAGTCATCAGTAGGCTATGGCAACCCTAAAGGCTAATGGGATCCTAGGGATACATTACTAAAAGCACAGTATCCAAGGTAATAGAAGTGATAGAATTATATAGCATTTAGAGCTGGGATATTAAAGATCATCTAGTCTAATCCCTTTATTTTACAAATGAAGTCATTGAGAGTCTAATAGAAGTTACTTCCTCAAAATGATAGCTCTGCTCTATTCTCTCATCAAATGACACCTGAAATATTGTGTTGAGAATTGAGATTTTGTTGTTTGTTGATTATTTGATCAGTTTTTTTTTCTGATTCCCAGCTAGCTTTCTATCTACCCTATGCTTTTATAACATTTATTATAAAAAAATAAAAAGAAATTTTGGAGGTCCTGTGACATTTTACTAGACATATACATCTAATAACTATGTATTAACTATAATAGAATAAAACTGTATAGTTATGTAGTTATACATGGAATATAATTAGATATGAGATATATATATAATTATGGATATAACTATAATAGTTGCATATTAATTATAATAGACTATAACTACATGTAGTTATGTTCTATACTACATATAGTTACATATGAAATACAACAGTATATTCTATATAGAGGGTATATAACTATAATAGAAATGTAACTATAATAGGTACATATTAACTATAACAGAATATAACTACATATGGTTATATATAGTTATATAGAAAATATGACTATATATTCTATATATACACACACATACATGTGTCTATGTATGTATGTAACTATAATAGCACTTGAGAAAAATGTGACATTGTGAACAGAGAGCTGACCTCTTAGTCAGAAATATGTGGGTTCAAGGCCTACTTTTCACACGTTGGCCATGTGACCTTAGCCAGATAATTTCTCTCTGCCCCAAGTGACTCTTTCCAATGATAAATTACAGAATCCATTGATCTGTGTTGGTGGCTGGATTTTCCAACCTACTAGTTGCCTATACTAAAAAAATCAAAGATCTAGAGATAGTATCACAGATTTAGAATTGGCAGGATCCTCAAATATTATCTGGTATAAACTCATCCTTTTGCAGATAAGGAAACTGACATTCAGAGAGGTTAAATCAAAACCAATGAACATTTAGTAAGAGACTATTTTGCCAAGCACTGCTAACATTTGGGGATAGTGCCTGTCCTCAAAGCATTTACAGTTGAAAGGGAGAAACAACACCCAAAAGGAGATTGGAAAGCCAGCAAGAGGGGATACCAGAGGCTACCAGGAGTGGAGGTATCTTGTTTCATGAAGTTGAAACCAGGAAAAATAGTAGATGCAAAGTAGAGAGAGTTGAACAAATGACTTTTCAAGATTCCCCAAGTAGTAAATAACAGAGCTAGGATTTAAACCCAAATCCAATAGCTCCAAATTTAGCACTCTTTCTATCATGTCATTAACAATATCATCATCATCATCATCAACAGTAATAACGGTGATGACTTTTAACTTTTTGTTATTAACCCTTGCACACTGCTAGATACCTAATAGCTCATTAGCAAATTTTAGATGATTTCTGTAAGTTCTATTCCTAAGCCACTCAAGAACTACTTACAAGTTATCTTTAAATGACTCTAAAGGACCAGTTTCAAAGTTTCTTTATGCTTCTCAATAGAATAAGGGGGAATATTTTTAGACACAAATCTGTCACTGAACATCTTTGAAGGAATAAAGGAGCTGAATATCTTCCTATGTCAGTCTTCTTCTAGGAGTAGAGTGTTTCTGATTATATGTCCTTCCCTGCCCCCATCATCTCTAGTCTGTACTTCAGAAGTAAAACATGCATGGTCTTTGAAGATCTGATACTGGTGCTCACCAGGAATTCTTCTCATTTGCATCTAGGAAATGCTTAAAGCTATAAACTTGGGTAATTAACAACTTGCATAGCTCAAAGTTCTGAATGCAGAGAATTAATTAAAGGCAGTACTTCAAGTGTTTGCAAAAGGGTAAATTGAGGTGAAACCATGACAGCCAAATTTAACAGACTGCAATGTAGATACATTCAGGCAGAGGTGTCCGGGAAATATTTTTTTACCTCTGGGGGAAATACACTAATCAAATTGATCAAATATAATCAAATTATATTTTTCATTAGGATGACTTAAAACCACCACTGTCAGTAATTATATGGATTCTAGCTATTTTCTCCAGTAATCTATTGAAGGAAAGAAAGATGGATATCTCAAAGTCATAATACAATTATAGTTTTGCTAGGGACCAATCTAGAAGTTCCTCGTGATTATGAAAACCCAAGTACCACAAACAGATCCAGCAGAAAATGAAATCTGTGAGAGGAAATCTAGGGGAAAAAAATTAGTAAATGTCAATCAGCAAACACTGATTAAGCCTCTATATATTTGTACAAGACTACGTACTAGGCACTGATTAGGGGAGGGGAGTTACTAAAAAAACTGCCCACATGGAATTCACAATCTAATTGAGAAGATAAGATGTTTAACTATAAAAATATAATTAAAAATATATAAATACAATAAATATATATAATGTATAATAATATAATAAAATATGTAAATACTGTAAAATATATAATAAATGATACAAAATTGTAATTGTCAAGTAATCAGTAAGGATAATTAGTGTCACTAATGGGCAGGAGAGCTCCCTCCAGTATCTCTCTAAATGTCCTTGCAAAGAAATAGAAGCATAGTTCTGGAGCTAGAAAGTCCCTAAGAGATCAGCTAGTCCAACTCCTTCATTTTATATTTGAGAAAACAAAAACTAGGAAGATTAAGTCATTTGTATAACACCACACAGGCACTAAATGTCAAAGGTTGAGATTTGAACTTAAGTCTTCTCTTTTATACATGTACTTTGGCTTCCTAGAATCCCTTGATGTCACACTGGCCCACAACAATTATAAAATAAAATTTAAAGTCTTTGGAAATGAGGGATGGTGAACATATTGAATGACTGAGTTAGGGTCCATGAATGGCTAGACCAGGGTTGAGTCTAATAGGAAGAAACTTAACAGGGATAAATTTAAAGGCATATACTTGAAATCATTGATGTTCAGGTACAAGATGAAAGGGGGATGACTAGATAAGAGTTCATTTGAAAAAAAAACCTGAGAGTTTTAGTGGACTTCAAACTCAATTGGAGTCGGAGGTAAGAGATAAGCAAGAATATTAAATTTCATGATAGACTTCATTAAAAGAGGCATCGTTTTCAGGAATACAGAAGCAATGATTATACGCTTCTTTGTCCTGGTCAGATCATATTGGAGTTGTGTTTGTCTCTGGGTGCTACATTTTAGGAAGGTTGTTGGTAAGTTTCCACAAGGGAAAAACCAAGATGATAAAGATCTTTAGAGTTCACACCCTAGGATTATGTTTGGAAGAGTTAAGGCTGTTTATCCTGAACAAGACTATACCTAAGAAAAGAGGATTGCTGCCTTCAGGGACTTGAAGAGCTGTCACATGGGAGTGAAAATGGATTCTTCTTCTTGGCTCCATTCAAAGGAAAGAACCAAGAACAAAAATTAGTAATTACAATGAGGCAAATTTAGACCAACTATCAGGAAAAACTATCTAACAACTGATGCTATCCAAAGATTCAATGTGATAGCTGGAAACAATGGGAGATCCTTAAGCAAAGGCTGAGTGGCTATTTGAATATTTTTATTCTATGATTCTAGTCCAGGTAAAAGCTAGATGGTTCCGATTTCCCTTTCAGTGCTGGGATGTTGTGATTCTGTGGGGACAGAAAACTCAAGGTTCACAAGGACTTCAGTTTCCTCATTCATTAAATGAGGTTTCAGTTTAAATAGGGAAAGAGAAAAGGAAGGTATAATTTGTTGTTGTAAGAATATAAGATGAATGTCAAATTCAAGTTGATACCAACAGATGTCAGAAAGAGATAACCTGGGTCCTGCTGAGGATTCTCCCCTTAGCAATGAGTCAGCTTGGAAAGCATCTGTCATTTGAGGATGATGATGGTTGGCACTGGTCCTAGAACTTCTCATTATTCACCCTTCCTGAAGTGTCAGATAGGCTGCATGATATCTCAGTTCAAAGTATGAGGAGGGTTCCTGACATCTCACATCCCCTGCGTTTGGAAATATAGTGGAATATTCACCAACAAGATATGGAGAGCCCTAGTTGATGTTATTTATGGAAGCCATCAAATGTGTCAAACCAACAGTATCTGTGATTGGGTACTTATAACATAGAATAAGCCCAGGAGCTGGAGAACACAACTAGCTCATATATCATGCAGCAGAGTTTCTTAATGAGGAGCCTGGTTACCAAATGCACTATAGATGATGGCTGGTCATGGTTCCCCAACTTGGTAGTGCCTCATTAAGTAATTAGAGAGGATGCTCCTCTCCCCAGCCATCTTGCAAAGATTAATAGTGAGTAATTCCCCAAAGGTAATTCTTCACCAACTGCTGCTGGCAAATTAATTTCTTGCTTCATGTGCTGCTCATGCCCCCTTCAAGCTCTGCCTGCTTCTATCAGAGTTCCTCAATCATTGAGTCTTCTTTCCAAACAGACTCTCCAATACATAAGAACATTGCTAGACATGCTGATATGAAACCCAAATGCCCTTTCTATGTATTCCATTAAGAGTTATTGCTTACATAAAGATAACTTCTTTTATCTGGACTACTCAATTATATGACAGATTTGTGTCTCCTTTGCCTACACAAGAATATGACATACAAAGAAGATGAAGTATCTTTCATAGAGAACAGCTAGCTCTGACAAAAAAAAAAATGGAGATACGTGCCCAAACAGAATTACAGAGATGGGGAGCAACATAGGTGAAGAGAACAGAGGCTTCTTTCCCCATACCATGTACTGCTTACATTCAGAATATAAAAGAAGGAACAATTTGGACCTTCACAGCTATTGTTTGAAACAAATGTTATAATTCTGCTAAAGAAGGACATTAAAGTATTAGGAAATGGATAGATGGGACAAGTTGGCCCTCGTGGAAGTGGAGCAATATGGTTGACATTTTTGAATGCTCCTGAGTTTCATTTCTTTGTGTCTAAGGATGTGAGTCCTTTCTTTGGGGTATATCCCCTTTTCCCAAGGAAATCTTGTGTGCTGGCCATTCTAAAGTGTTGCCTAATATTTAAGGCATGGAGACTGCTAAAAGGATATGGAGGAATTGATCTGTATCACAAGGTTGGGAGAATTTATGTCCTTGACAGCACTATGTGCTGCTGTTTTTTTCTTCCCTAGGGTGTGTCAGAGATAGATATGAGGAGACCCTAAAAAAGAGAAATGGGCATTTACAATCCAGAGGAACAGAGGGCAGATAATAGGAAAGGCAAAATTGTTTTTTAAAAGGACCAAAAGAGACCAGCGAGTAGATGATCATTGCTCACTATTACCCTTTATCTCTGGAATCACTGATCTGTGGAACATACTTTGGGACACTCATGGATACCAAGGCAGAGCCTCTGTAGCTCCTTATCATAAAATGCTGTGCCATCTTGGGAAGAACACAGGCCCTAAAATCAGAAGAGAGAATCCTACCTCTGACATTGAGTAGTTCTACAATCACAGGCAACATGCTTACCTTCTCCAAGGCTCAGGTTCCATATTTGTAACGTGAAGATAATAATATCTATACTGTCTTCCACACAGGGTGGTTGCAGGGATCAAATGAGATCATGGCTATAAAGTCCTCTGTAAATTTTAAAGTGATAAATAAATATCAGCTACTGTTCTTTTCCTTCCTCTGTCAATCAAATAATCCATTGGTCAATAAATACTTACTGAGCTATTGCTTTATCTCAGGAAAAAACCAGGCCTGTTGTGGGATCACCATCCAAGCAGCAACAAATATTTTCATTTAAAAAAATATTGAAAACTACTATGTACCAGGCCTATTACTGTGACTTTAAAATGACAGAGTCCTTGCATTTAAGAAATTTATATTATAACTTTGTTTTTTGAAAGGTGGAGTTTGGGGGTTAGAATGATTAAAAAATGTAATAATGCAAAGAAGAACATAAGCTGCATGAGGACAGGGATTGTTTCATTTCTCTCTTTGTATTTCCATTGCCTAGACCAGTGCCCTGCACATGGTAAATACTTAATAAATGCTTATTGATGGATTAATTAATTGAAAGTTAGGACATAATAGTATGGTGAAGAGATAACTCTATTTGAAAACAAAATACTCGGGTTCAAATCTCTTAAATCTACAAAATCACTCAAATCTACAAAATAGTCTAGCAGGCAAAGAACATTTCCAACTCAGAGGAGGAAAGATCAGAAAATGCTTCCAGGAGGAGATGACCCCTGACTTGATCTATGCCTTGAAAGGAATAAAATTCTGGAAGGCAGAAATGAAGGAGTGCATGGCAGGGGCTGAGTGGTTAGCAAATACACAGTCAAGAGGTGGTACATTGAATTCTGAGAATAGACAGTCATTCAGCTTGACTAGAACACAGAGGGAATGAAGGATGCTAATATAAAATCAAGCCAGAAATGCAAGTTGGAATCAGTTTCTAGAGAACTTTCAGATTCAATGTGTCTGGAGACAACTGGAATGAAGAAAACATTCCCTACTCTTAAAAAGTTTACATTATAATGGGGGAGACAAGAACAGACCCAATATATACACTATAAATAAATACAAAGGAATACAAAGTGCTTTCTTAGGGGAGGACAATAGCAACTAGTATGATCAGGAAAGGCTGCTTGGAGAGATGGTGCTTATAAGGTAAATCTCTTTTTTCCTCAATAGTATTTCTTTTTTCCAATTACACATAAAAATAGTTTTAAATATTTGTTTTTGTTAGATTTAGAGTTCCAATTATTTTTCTCCCTCCCTCCCCAAGATAGCAAGCAATCTGATGCAGGCAATACATGCATAATTATTTTATTTTTAATAAATGTATTATTTTTAACATTCTTTTTTTGCAAGACAATTGGGGTTAAGTGACTATTCCAGAGTCACATAGCTAATAAGTGTTAAGTGTCTAAGACTGGATTTGAACTCAGGTCCTCCTGACCCCAAGACAAGTGCTGTATCCACTGCCCCATCTAGCTGCCCCTGTACAACCATTTTAGACATATTTTCATCAGTCATGTTCTTAAAGAAAAATCAGAATAAAAGGAGAAAACTACAAGAAAGAAAGGCAAATAAAAAAATCACAGTGAAAATATTATGTTAAGCTAAGTCTTGAAGGAAGCAAAAGACCTTAGGATGGGGAGATAAAGACGGTGCATTATAGGCCAGTAGGATCCACAGTGCAAAGATACTCTGCCCTTGTTTATCTTCCCAGTACTTAGCACATGATAGGTGCTTACTAAATACTAGTTAACTGAGTTGACTGATGGGGGGTGGGTGGACTATTCTGATTGTAAAACAGAGGGAATTCCTGTTTGGGTTATAGAATATGAAAGAGACTAAGATGAAATGAGTTTGGAAAGAGTTTAAGGTCAGGTTCTGAAGGACTTTAAGAAGAGAAATTTTCATTTCATCTTAGAGGCAGCCACAAGGTTTGATGGAGAAGGAAAGTGCCAGTCAGGTTTGTTCTTGAGGATGATAGCTTTGGCAGAAAAGTGTGAGATTGATTGGAGAGGTGAGGGACCAGAAATGGGAAGATCAATTAGGTTGCTACAAAAGTCTAAGTGAAAGGTGATGGAGACTTGAATTAAGGTGGCATCTCTATGAAAAGTGGACTGAGGGGAGACAGATTTCAGTGGCAGAAATGGCAAGATCTAGCAACTGGTTGGATATATAATGTGAAGAAGAGTGAGGAGTCCACATAAGGGTACAAGCTTAGAAAGGAATCATGATATAATGGAAAGAACTCCAGATTTGGAAAATCAGAAGAGTTTTATGCAAATCATGGCTCTGCCACTTCCTAACACTGTAATCCTGGGCAAGTCCCTTAACCTTTCTAAACATCAGTTCCATCATTAATTAAAAAAAAAGGGACTAAACTCTGAGATCTGGTCCAGCCTCTAAGGCTTCTGACCTTAGTAAAAGCAACAGTGATACCTTCAATGCTCGTAGCATTGAATGCTCATATATTTTAAAGTCTTTTTTTTTGCACACATTATCTTATTGCCTTTTCACAATAACTATGCACAGCTGGTAGGATAAGGTTTTATTAATACAACCTGACAGAAGATACACTGCAGTCACAAAGGGGAGGCTAAATCACTTGCCCAAGGTCATGCAAAACCAAATTCAGATGAGAATCAAGTTATCCTGACTCCTTGTCTAATTTAGTCAGGCATAGAATGAATTTAGCAGCTACTGAAAGGTCAAGTCCATTAGTACTCAAAGACATTGCTGGGCATCTTGGGCATCACGCACTCTGAACAAAATGGCCCGAGCACCTGCCATCTTTAAGTCAAATGGCCATTGAGGGCATCTGCTTTGCAACAATCACAGACAATGCAACTAAAGCACTAGGGAGAGCAGATGGACCATTTCTACCTTCCAGCAGAAGCACATTAGCCATGCCCCGTATTCTCACAGATGATAAACCCAGCAGCAGGGAGAAGGAGGAAAGCATGACTAAACTGCTTGGAAATCATCATCATCACCACATAAAGCTTCGTCAACACTTTTCTGCAAATTGCAAAGTTGGAGTTCTGTTTGGGAACACAGAGGGAAGTGAAAAAATACATTTGGGGGCTTTGCAGTTACTAGTGACTTGGAATCCCCAACTTTTTCTTGTCATGTATAAATCTCTAGCCTGTATAGTTTTAAAAGGGTTTTTTATATATATAGTTCATTTTATACCACCATTTTCTGATATGCCCTCACAACCATTCCTTATGACAAAGAATAACAATTAAGTGAAACTGATTGGAAAAATTTATTTAACTGCGTAAACAATATTCCATACTCATAGCTTCCCACAGCTGTATCAAGAGAAGAAAGATATATTTTACTTGTATTTCACCAATTGTTCAGAATATATTGCATCATTTTAGGAAAGAACCACATTTACTTTTCTGGATCAAGCATTTACACTTCAAAATTTTAAAAATCAGTTTTTATTACAATTATATATTCATACTATTTCTCCTAGGAGTATTTCAAAACTGAGTTCTCCATTGAGTATAATTTAATTCCTGAGGGAGAGTTCAAGATGACTGGTTGATGGATCTCGAGCAACAAATAAGATACTCATTGATGTTTTCACCTGAATGCCTCTGCATAGGAACATTTCAAGGACATATTCTTATCATGGGATCTATGAACTTTTTTTTATTTTATAGCCATATTTCAATATAACTGGCTTCTTTTATAATCCTGTTGTTTTATGTTATGCATATTAGAGCGTCATTCTGAGAAGAGATCCATAGACTTCCACAAGAAGCAACACACACACACACACAGTTAAGAACCTTTGTTATAAAGGAAGTTTTTACTGATGGGCTCAAGAAATAGGTATAGAGACAAATATAGGGACCAGAGGCCAATCTGGCTCCTTCTTTCCATCAATGTGACTGACTAGATGAGCTATGAATCAGTATCACTTTTATTGACCACAAAACCAGAGATGAGTGACCAGATGGGAGAACTTTCTCCCCAAACAGGACATCACAGGGAATATAGTTGGATGAATCACCAGGTGTTTTGTAAAGGGGTTCCTGTTGATATATTCAAGTTTTACTAGAGAACTATAGAAATCACTCCCAACACAGGTTCTGCATGTATCTTAATTGACAGGAGCACAATCCACTTTTTTAATATGTTTCAAAGTCATGAAATTTTCTTTGACAGCATCTCTAAAGTGTGCCTTTTAGCAGCTTCATTCTGGCCCTGTGGCCAAGCAGAACAAGCCAAACCCATCTTCCACATGACAACTTTTCAAATATTTGAACACAGCGCTGGTGTTAATCCACTGACCCAGTCTACTCTTCTCTGCTCTAGTTATTCCTCATTCCAGTACCCAATACTCATTAGATTTGAGTGGGGGAGGCTGATGGGTAAATGGGACCAGGTCTCCTTGGAGGATGACCTGCTACTTAACCTTAATCACTGAATGGGTGTGGCCTTAGTCAAACTGAGACTTATTGAAGACTTAGCTTAAAAAGGATAGGGTCTCTCATTTCATCCAAGGCCATCTCCAGTCATCTTGATCTATATCTTGTCACTGGACTCAAATGGCTCTGGAGAGGAAAATGAGCAGGTGACCTTGCACAGCCTTCCTTCATTTAAATCCAATTCGCTTGCATGTCACAGTATCACCTCCCTGATGTCATGGCCCTCTTTGAGAACAAAGGACAAACAACAACAAGTAACAAACTTGCTGGAGAATAGTTCAATCATAACAGTGATTCCCAAGAAAGCTTGGGAATCACAACCTGAGCCAACCTTTGATGGAGAAAAAAAAACATTAAGGGAGGGAACAGATTTCATTGAGTTCACTAAATTTAAAGGCTCATTTGGAAACAAATATTAGGATAGAAGTTCAAATTCTAGGTTTCCACATTCCCTTCCTAGAGTTTCCAAAGGGTCTACTTTACTGCTTTGTCACCTTTGAAATATCCATCTCTCCAAATCTTGCTCCTTCAGTCTGATTTATGGGGTATTCTACAGAATTCTCTTCTCTTTGCTATGGGAAACTGGAGGGCAACCAAAGTTAATGTGTTTGTGTGTGTAATGTAATATAATATATACATACACATATATTGTATGACACATAGTATGACATACAAGTGTAGTAAATAATAGACATATATGAATTGTGTTTGTATCTGTGGGGATGTATATATTTTTCTTGGCCATTACATGTTAGGTTTTCAAAGTCCTAGAACAATGCAGGGCACCTAGTAGATATGGAGTAAATACATATTGCTTGATTGATTTACCATGAATTAAAGATGCTAAAATTGCCTTCAGTCACATGAATATTAGATTTTGATATCTAGTCATTTAAAAGAGGGAGGGAGGGAGAAAAGAAGACAGACAGACAGAGAAAATATACTAGATCTAGAGATGGAAGGGACCCATGGAGTCCAATTTCTTCACTCTCCAGATGAGGAATCTGATGCCCAGGGATACCAAGTGACCAACACAAGATCACATAGAGAGTAAATGTCCAAGGTAGGATTCAAAGTCCTACTAAGTCCAATTGCAGTATTCTAATGTAAGAGATGGGAGGGAAGAAAAGAGGAAAGGGAAGAGAGAGGGGTGAGGAAAAGAAAGGAAAGCAGAGAAAGCATCCTCACCCACTAACTTCCTGGCCGTGAACATCTCTAAACTTATTTGATCTGGCCCATATCTATGATTTTGCAGCTTGAGAGAAACTAGCCCTTTGTAGAGACAGCCCTTGAGGATCCAGGGTCATCTCTACACTGCAAGAAGGCATGAGGGGAATGGGGGAAGGGTGGCTGGTGAGAGAGGAAGTAATAAAATGTCAGCTCTAAATGTTAAATGTTTACAAGTTCAATACTTGCTCAGAAAGGTGAGTCAGCCTAAAAGGGAAAAAAAATATAAATTAGTGTGGCCCAATAGATGAAAGTGTATCAGAGACAGAGCTGAAGATTGTTTTTCCTTTTGCACTGTTCTAGGAAATGTTAGCCAATATGACTAATTATATAGGAGGTATTAGCTGTGGGGGAGAGGGTGATGTTAAGGACCTCAATATTCAGAAATGTTTTTTTAATCACATAAAGGTTATGAAAATGACATGGGAGTATAACACAGTAAAGTCAGGTTTTAATTAATGTCCAGCTAACCCCAAGCTTTGGGCAGCTGGCTTCCCTTCCCAAGACTATATTGGAATTAGATTGTTTCTTAACATACTTTGAAAGAGAGTTCACAGATTGGGGATAGATGGCAGAAGCTAATTCTAACTGGCATTCCCTTTCATTCTCTTGACTCTGGGAGTACTATTCCGTGAAAAGCACTTTGTCTAGAGCCAACAATAATTCCCCAAAATACAAGAGTAAAAGTATTGGATACTTTGCCACTTTGGGTCATAGTATAGGTTGATAAGTAGCATTGTGATATATAGATATAGATAGATAGATATAGATATAGATATAGACTCTAGAGCTGGGGCTCTCAAAGTGGGAACTTTTAAAAACTGATTTCAATAACTGTATTTAAATGGTTTCCTTTATCATTTTATTTTATGCAGTCAAAAACATTCTAAGGAGGAGTCCATAGGTTTTACCAGACTTGCAAAGGGGGTCATAACACCTACAAAGGTAAATAACCTAAGATTAGGGGCAGCTAGATGGCACACTGGATAGAGTACTGACCCTGGAGTCAGAAGGACCTGAGTACAAATCCAGCCTCAGACACTTATTACTAACTGTGTGACCCTGGGCAAGCCACTTAATTCTGAATATCTGGGGGGGGGGGAGAAGAAACCAAGACTAGAGTCAAGAGGACTTGGATTCAAACATCACTGCAATTTACTACCTGTATGCAACTGGGCAAATCAATTAACTTCTCTCAATCATAATTCCTCATCTGCTGGATCAAAAGATTGGATTAAGTGGCTTCTGAGGGCTATTCCTGACCACTATTATTTTTTTAAATTATTCTTACATGTGTCATTCTTCCCCAAACTCCAACTATCAATAGAATCTATAATTAATCTTTTTTTCATTTTTCCTACAAACTATGAAAGCTACAATGCCCACTTTTCATAGATAAGATTATATTTTCATGCAAGATGAGGGCAAGGCAAATGCAAGTTTTAAACTTTCATACCTAGAAGGTTGATGGATCGTAGCAGTCTGTGTCCATTAGAAAGTCTTTCGGCACCAAAACAAGTCATTGATGTTTGACTCTAGCCAATCACAAGCATCTGTTTCTCCTAATGAAGAGAATCCTTTGTGCAAGACCAAAAGTGTTCATTATTCAAAGGAGTATTAGAGTCCTGCCATAGATCCTAGAACCTCTGAAAAAAACAGGCTTAGGAAAATATAGAGGGGCTCAAACACTGAAAGACTTAATGGAATTCTCATCACCCAAAGCCTTGTGTTATAAATTGTGCCTTCATATCTCCACCAACAGCTCTCCTTAAGAAGATAACCACCATAAAGAAACAACTTCAGACAAGTAGGAAAAGCTACTCAGGTAATGGGAGTCCTCAGGGATTAAGAGAGTCTCCCCATTTTTCCACATAGCCAGTTCTCCAATGTAAAAACTGTGGATTTCAAAACATGAGCCCAATAATTTGAGTAAGTTCACCTTTTATAGATTAGCTGAGATGGGGAGAAAAACAGATGTCTTTTTTCAGGGTTATTGGCAACAGCTGCAGCCTTCCTGCCCCACATATCAATTGCCCACCCATCCTGATTGCAGTAACAAGGAACATACAAAAATCAAGGTACAGTGAGACAAAATGGCTTTTCCAGAGTCCAGCTATGAGCATTCTTAGCCTGCCTTCCCTGACCTATAGATTCCAGGCAAAGAGCAAAGTGTAGAAATTTTCAAAAATGGTGGCCATTTAGATACACAACAAAACATGCTTTATGAGAAATGAAGGTGAAAAAGCTGCCCCTCCACATCCTACTCTTGCAATGTATGTGTAGAGAACAATTCATATTAGCCAGAAGGTAAGCTAGAATTAGACAGGAAATGTTTAACTATTCATCCATATCCAAGCACTCAATTTACTGAATCAGTAAAGGTGAACTGCATTACCTTCCTCGACCCAAAGAAAAACAATCAAAGGGAACAATAAACTAAATTTAGAACAAGGAGAAGAATGAGGTGTCATGTATTTATCCCATTTTTCTTTCATGCCTGGGATAAATAATGACACAGCAATCCTCACTAAATTACAGTGTGAATACATCCAACCTAAATGGTACCCTACAGCTCACCAATTACACTTGACTAATCAGGTAATGACTATGGTGTGTCCTTGTAAATCTAATAATGATTGTGTAATGAAAAGGAAATCATCACCTCATAGGAAAGTAGGCATTCCACTGGAGTCCCCATGGCTCTGCTCATGACATCACAGAATGCTCAGTGCTAGAAGGGACTTCAGAAGTCATCTACCCAGACCAAATCCCAGCTTAACAAGAGTTTTCTCTGTGAAATGCCGGACTCCTAGTCATCCAGTCTTTGCTTGAAAATCTTTAGAATGGAGAAATCCATGTGCAGCCTCCTAAGGCTGTTCAGGCCACTTTCTGATAGGTTCGATTGTTAGAAAGATATTTCCCGACATCAAACATACCTTTGAATCTTGGCAACTTTCTTCCCTTCCCGTGTCATTACTCCTAGTTGTGCCTTCTGAGGTACAAAAATGAAGGGGGTTGCCGAGATCATCTCTAACATCCCTTCCAGATCAAAAGTTATAATTGTCTCATCTTAAATCTAATGATTTCTTTTCCACATGACAGTTCTTCAAATACTTGAAGACAGGTATCATAACATATAAATAATTATGGAATATTGAAATAATAATTGAAAGTGTTTTGCAAACCTTAAAGCATCATATAAATGCTAGCTATCATTATCATTATTGTTATCTTCAGGTTTAAATACCCACAATTCTTTCATCTAATCCACATGTGACATGAAGTCAAGATCCTTCACTATCCTGACTTCCTCAAGACACAATCCAGTTTGTCAAATTCTTCCCTTAAAAATGGCACAAAAATAGCACAATAATTCAGATCTGATGCCATAAAGAATAAAATAAGCATTTATTATGTACCTACTTTGTACTGGATACTGCACTAAATGCTTTATCAATATTTCATTTGATCCTCATAGCAGCCCTAGGTTTGTTGTTCAATCATGTTCAACTCTTTGTGACCCATGGGCCATAGCACAACAAATCCTTCTAAATTCCAACTCTTTCCCGAAATCTGTCCAAACTCATGTTCATTGCTTCCATGACACTACCTCTCCATTTCATCCTCTGTCATCCTCTTTTTCTTTTGCCTCAATCTTTCCCAACATCAGGGGTCTTTTCCAATGAGTCCTTTCTTCTCATTATATGGCCAAAATATTTAAGCTTCAGCTAAATGTTTGACCTTCCAATGAATAGTATGAATTAATTTCTAAGTAGTGTCTAGTTTGATTTTGATGTCCAAGGTACTCTCAAAAGTCTTTCCTAGTGCCACAATTGGGAAACATTGATTCTGTGGGCACTTAGCTTTGCTCTCTTCAACTCTCACAGCCATCAATTGCTACTGGTAAAACCATGGCTTTAACTATACAGACATTTGTCAGGAAGGTGATATCTCTGCTTTTTAGTATGCTGTCCAGATTTGCCACAGCTTTCCTTCCAAAGAACAAGCATCATTTAATTTCATGGCTATAGTCACCATCTGCAATGATCTTTGAGCCCAAGGATATAAAATCTAACATAGCTTCCATTTCATCTCCCTCCATTTTCCAGAAGCGATAGGATCAATTGCCACAATTTCAGTTTTTTTTTTTTCATGTTAAGGTTCAAGTCAGCTTTTACATTTTCTTCTTTCACCCTCATCAAGAGGCTTCTTAATTCTTCATTTTCTGCCATCAGAGTGATATCATCTGTATATCTGAGATTGTTGATATTTTCCCCAGCAACTTTAATTCTGATTTTAGATTCATCCAGCCTGCCATTTCACAGGATGCATTCTGCATACAAGTTCAATAAATGAGATGACAATATCCAGTCTTGTCATACTCCTTTTCCAATATTAAACCAATCTTCCATAGTAGGTGCTTAATGAATGTTTGCTGAATTGAACTGAATGTTCTCCTTGTTTTTCATGAAAGAGCAGGAAAGAAAAGGGTACATAGTTTAGTAAACAAGAAGTGAACTCCCTCCTACACAATCCATCAGCAATTTGCTTCACACCATTTCCACTCACATTCTTCCATCAACTCTATCATGAGCCTTCTCAATTAGCTGCACAGGAATTCAATATTTCTGTGATTAGAAGGGGTGCATTGGAGAGCCTGGGACCCCCACTGCTTCTGGAGAAGGTTTTTGTTTATCTGTTGTCCATTCCCCTAGGATATTGCTCCCAAGAGATACTCTAAACTCTCTTCAAAGTCTCCTTGCTATCAGTAAGAAACATTTCTTCCTGGTTTACTAAGAAAACAAAAGTTATTAATTGTGAATTCCCTGTTGTCCCTCCTCTCCACTCCCAAATATCTATATATTTTTGCCTTTATCCTTAATTTCCTCTCAGATAAAGAGAGTGTTCCTGTCTCCTCTATAAAGTCAACTCCTCCACCTGTGCTCCAGTATTCTCTCTCCTCCAATAACAATAGTATAAACACAGTTATACATTTTGGGGCATCTTTCTGGCACAATGGATAGAAGGCTAGGAAAGTTCTGAGGTCAAATCCAATCTCAGATATTTACTAGCTGAAAAGCTGAGAAGTCACTTCATCTCTATTTGCCTCAATTTCCTCATCTGTTCAATGAGGTTAATAATAGCATTTATCTTTTGGGGTTATGAGAATCAACTAAGATAATTTGTAAAATTCTTAGTATAATAGGCACATAGTATGCTATGTAAATTCTAGTTATTATTATATGATTCTATATGAGAAATATTATTCTTTATTAAAAATTATATATTAATATGCCTAGGATTTGCTAGTGTTGAAACTCATACAGATTGCAAGCACCCTTATATAGCTCAATAAATAAGTATTAGAGTTACCTAAAACCTAAAGATCCCATAGCTATCATGAGAGACAGGATTTGAACAGAGTTTATCATGTGTTCAGCACTCTTTTCATTATATCATGTTTTTTCTAATATCTAATATCTAAAATCCACACATGTGGATTAAATAATTATCATTTCTCTTTACATATTAACATATTACTAGAGGTAAATATCATCAAAAGCAAAATACAAAGAGGTTCAACACTGGGGCCCAGATTGGTTCCTCCAGGTCCCTAAGTCCACCAAAGTTCATTAATTAGCTTAATTGAATTCTTCATTTACTTTCTCCTTTTTTGTACTTGGTGTGTGTGAGGCTGTTTCAGAGGTCCATTCACATTCCCAACATTGCTTTAGCATCTAAAGCTCGAGACATCTGGCCTCTACAATCAGGCTTCTCCTGCTTCAGAGTTATCACGGACCTCACTTTTTCAATGGCAGTTTCATACTGTAAGGCATTAATCATTTTTTTTTGCTGCTAGAATTGCCTATTCGATCCACACAAAAGAAAAAACTCACCCCGCTCATGGCTCCCTGGGCAGCTTCCAAAGCATATCTGCAGCTGTCATTTTTTTCTATACTTTTATATCAGAAACAGAAAAGTTTGAGATAAAACTATATAGGTCCCCTTTTGGCCCCATTTTTCTAAGATTTTGTGATTCTCACTTTAAGATTTGTAACCTGATTTATCATGACCATAACTGCTATCATTCACTAATAATAACTGATATTTATATATCACTTTTACAATTACAAAGCATCTTAAATTCATCACGTTATTTATTCTCAGAAAAACTAAGTGAGGGAATTTCTGCAGATACCATATTGATCTTTTTACAGATGAAGAAACTCAGGTTCAGAGACTTGTTTTGAATTCAAGTCTCTCCTTACTCCTAAACCCAGTATTCTTTCCACTTTATAACAAGGCTTCCTTCACTAATTTTCTTGCAATTCACTGCTTGTTCTTACTCTTCCTTCCTAAACAATGTCTCTTTAGACCACTTATTCCCTCCCTTCCTGACATATTTGCAGAATTGTATGAGGTGAGGAATTGCATATTTTACCAGTTCCCTTTATATTACTGAATATCTCAGCCAAAGACATAATAGTCTTTGCAAATTTATTAAAAATTACAAACAAACTCAATTCAGGAAAGCCATTGCCATCCCTGACGGTATTGCTGTATCTCACTTTATTTGCATAGGCCTGCCTTGATTATGATGAAGAAAGTTTGGAGTCATCAAGATTATCACAGTGACAATGTGATCAATGTGACAATGTGGTTAAGCATTAAATGGATTTTGTACCAAGAACTTCAAAGTGAGTTGGAACAAAGTGGACACCGAGCTGGGCCAAAGACAGATCCAGATGTTATATAATAAAGATGGGAAACAGCATCTGAGATTAGGATGGACAGGAATAGAAGGGATAAAGATCATCAGCAAGAAAGCAGTATTGTAAGAAGAGGTGAATAATAGGAAGTCCAAGGTTAAGGGTCATAAACTAAATCAGGGTCAAAGACAATATTTCTCAAACCGTTGACCTTGAGTAAAGAATTGAGATGAATGGGTACAGCAGCTTAATTCCCAACTCCAATATCCATAATAATAAATTTGAATGGGATGAAGGAATTTAACACAATTAAAATGTATTCTGTATCTGAACTATGAACGTGTAGCTTTCTAATCCAATATACCTAATGCCTTTGACCCACTTTTGACAAGAGACTCAACTATAAGCTAATACAATAGTTGAATTTTCAAAGTTAAATGGTGCTCTTTCTGAAGTTTTACATCCCAGAAACCTATTTCATGTGAAAGAAATTAGGTTTGAAACTAAATTCATATTTCTCTGCAATAATTGAAATTTGGAACCTAATTTCAGATGTAGATCCAAAAGATCAGGGATATATTTAATGCCTCTCAGAACTTCTCAGAATAAAAGTGAAAGCATAAGAGTAAGCGGCAAACTTTTAAAAAATTCACTAGGGGCATCTAGATGGGGCAGTGTATAGAGCACTCTGGTGGACCTGAATTCAAATTTGACCACAGACACTAGTTGTGTGACCTTAACAAGTTACTTCACTGAAAGAGAAAGAGAGAGAGAAAGGAAGACCACTTACCTTGAGTAAAGAATTGAGATGAATGGATACAGCAGCCTAATTTTCAATTCCACTATCCATAATAATAAATTCTAATGTGATTAAGGAATTTAACACAATTAAAATGCATTCTGTACCTGAACTATGAATGTTTAGCTTTCTAATCCAATATATCTGTGCAACAATGATTCATACTTGTTGAGTATCTTCTAAATGAAAGAAGTGTTAGTGTCCCAAGGCTTCCAATTCTCTCTTTTTCCAAAAGAAACTCAAGTATTTTCTGGCTCTAACTGAGATCAAGTAGTTAAGAATAACTAATTTCACTTTGCTTCACTAACTTTACTTTGAATTCCTGTCCCACAGGAACACTAAATGGATAAGAAAAAAAAGGGGAAGTGACACAAACATAAGCCTTTGCTCTAGAGATTCAAGGCTTTTCCCAATCTGGCTCTACTTTACATTTGCAAATTTATTTCATGGAATTAGAGCTCTAGGACTCTAAATTACCTTCTAACCTCTCCCCACCCAGTTCCCAAATGAGAAAACTGAGATCCAGGGAAGTTATCACTTACCTGAAGTCACATAAGTGATTTAACCATCCAAGACAAGACTTGAACACAGATCCACTGATCTATAGTCAATGCCATTATATTAAGAAATCTCTTCTACATTTCAGTCAAACTTGGTTGCTCTCTACCATGCTCACTGCCATTTTTCCTCCTGCTCTCTCTTGTTTTCTCATTCAGGATATCCTCCCATGCCTAGACTCCTCACCCATCTCTGGCTATGGAATTCCCTCTTCCAAAAATCCTCCTCCAATGCTAGATCCCCTAGGGACCCCCAAGTAAAGGTCATCTCTCCCTTCTCAGCACTTTGCCTGGCCTTCTCCTCTACATTTATCTTAATCTCCCTTGTTGCTATGAGATTCCTACACATAGCCTACATCTATATATATCTATATATATTTGTTTTTGTTGTTCAGTCATGTTTAACTCCTTGTACCCTGTTTGGAGTTTTCTTGGCAAAACTACTGGAATGGTTTGCCATTTCCTTCTCCAGCTCATTTTACAGATGAGTAAACTGAGGCAAGATGGATGAAGTGGCTTTATCAGGGTCACCACTTCAAAGTGTCTGAGCTCAGAACTCCTCTTCCTGACTCCACGCCCCCTATCCACCACACCACCTTGATATTTGCATAATGCTTTAAGGTTTGTAAAATTCTTTGTAGACATTATATTATTTGATCCCATACCAACCATGTCCAATTAATATTACAGCTATTATTGCCCCAATTTTATGGATGAGGAGACTGAGATTTAGAGAGGTTCTATCACATAACTGATAAGTGTCTCAGGCAAGATTTGAACCCAGCCCTTTGTTGGCTTTTTTTTTTTTTTTTTTTTTTTTTACTATTCCACACTACCTCTCTATAAGCATTAAGCTCTTCAAGAGTATGATATGTGGTGTTCCCATCTTGTTTCTCCTAGCACTGAGTGTTTTTCCCTAGATCTGTGATTTCATCAGTATAGGGAATTCCCAGTGAGGAAGTCCCTTCTACAAATGTCTATCTGCATCTGTTCTGAAAATTACATCAGAACACACTGCATCAAAATATTTGCCAAAATTTTGATATCATATTCTAAGTATTTTCTATTCTACAGTCTAGAAACCCTAACAAAAAAATGAAATGAGATCAGTCTGGCCTAATTTGTTCTTGCTGAAATAATGATAATTCTTAGTGATCACTGCTTCTATTTCTAGAGGTTTACAAACCATTTGTTAGATCAGGAGTGGGAAACCTTTTTTCCTGGGGCTATTTAGATATTTAGAATTCATTCATGAGCCATACATAATTATCAACTTATAAAACTCAAGCAGTGAAAGGTTATTATATTTAACTTTCAGCTCATCATCACCTGTGGTTACTTTAGCAAATGATTTTGCAGTCTTATATGATCCAGATATTCCCCATCTCTACCTTAGATAAAGAGATACAGAATTTTTCCAGGAATCCAAATTAAATTCACAAGCTTATGGTTTGATGAATGGAAAACCAAGGTATCTACCTTCCTCCTTCAAAGTATATCAATAACTTTCAAAAAATTAACCAGCAGTAGCTCAGAATTTATATAGGTCCATTTTTTCAGTATCTTGGGAAATAGTTCATCTGGGCCTGTTAGCTCAAATTCATTATAGTTAGGGGCTTATTTTCCATCTCTTTGCTTAATGTCAGATGCAACTCAGCCATTTTTGTTCTACCCTTCCTAGTCTAAAGATTATTTTCATTGGAAAAGTAACTATATAAAAAGTAAAATCTGAGTAGTTTTCCTTTGTCTCTGTCATCCTTTATCACCATCCCATCTGCAATGATCAGTACTTCTATCCTTTCTTTGATCTTCCTCTTGTCTCAATACAATCTTTAAATTTTTTTCTGGTTGTCCTTAATATTCAACACTACCCTCTGCTCATTCTGAGTCTTAATACTTCTGACACTCTTCTTATACAACTGTGCCAAGTTTTATTTTTCAATTTCATCTCCAGTTAAATGTCCTTGCTTCCATCTTCCATATGTCTTTTTGAACCTAAGTTAGTTTATGAGTCCATCCAAATTTCTATCTTTAGACATTTTTCTCTTTTTTCCTCATCATGATAAGTGTTTGTATGGTCATAATTGAATCCTAAAGAATATTTTGGGCCAATTTTCGCCCAGGAACTTTAGATTATGAATTTCCTATAATCTTGAAAACTGCTTTCCCCAAATTTTGTTTTCCCTCCATTCTATGTTTCTCTTCTCCCTTCTATTGCAATATCCAAAACAGACTGATCATTTCTTCTTAACATTAATAATAGCTGACATATATAGCCCTTTAAAGTTTTCAAAGAAATTGGCATATCTCACTGGAGCTTTATTAGAAGCCTAGGAAATAGATATTACAACTATTTGCATCCCCATTTTCAGATGATAAACATAGGACTCCAAAAAAGTAAATTAACTTACTCATGATTACACAACTAGGAAGTATTTGAGGGACTCTTTGAACCCAATTCTTTTTGATCCCAAATTCAGTACTCTATCCCCACCCCCACCACATTTCCTCCCAAGTGCCACCATTTATTCTTTTTCTCCTAATATATGTATTTTAATGATAAATAATAAATGGCTACTATTAATTCTTGAGTGACCCGGTCTTTCTTATTAATTCAAAATAAGGTTCAGAATAGCCATTTCTTACATTGTTTTCTCCACTCTTTGACAAATGAAATTATCGTTAAATCAAGTGAAGAATTTATTAATTACTCTACTTTTATTAGAGAGAGAACTTTGGCAGATAGCTTTTATAGTTGAAGATCCCTATTACTACTATACCAAGCTAGATTTGTGATCTCTTTTCTAAACTCATCATCCATTTCCTTCATTTGGATAGGTGGTCTACAGATCACTTGTAGTACAGATACTTTTAGGATAGTAACACTTTTGTTTTTTCTTCACTGATCTTTATCCAGATCCTATTGACCATGCTTTCCATCTCTTCTGAATTTTCACTTAGAATATATCCTCTTAATATATCTTATCTCCTTTGTTTAGTCCATTCTTTTTAAATAAAGTATACCTTTACCCATTCATATTCTAGTCATGAATCCCATCCCACAAAGTCTCAGTGATACTGATAAGATTGAATTTACTTGCTTGCAACCAGAGCTCCAGTTCACCTTGTCTTCCTTCTATAATCTGTGTAATTATCTACCCCTGTCCAACTAATAACAAGAAAGCTTACCTTCTACAGAAATCCTCAATGTACTGTTCAAAACAAAGCAGGAGCTGTTGGGACTTAAATTCCCCTGAGGTAACTATTCAGTAAGAAATAGCTTGATTCCTCAAATCAGAAGTAGATATATAGCATGATTTCGGTAACATTTGACAATAGAGAGAGCCTAACCCAAAATTCAGAGCAGATATATGAGATTTGATTGAGTTGGCATTAACCACTTATTTAAAGAATAGATATTTCTCTTTCACTTTATCAACAACCATCCCATTGATTAGATTCTCTCTGAATGAATGGTTTTACCATTACTCAATAACCCTGTTTGTCCTGTGCTGAGTATAAACTAGATCTGAGATTGTATCACATGGTATTTTGCTGATGATTGATGCTAATTGTGCCCAGTGAAATGCTGTTTAAGTGGTAGCTTTCTTTCACTAATGCAGATGCATTTCTTTAACCTCCTTCAAGGCCAAATGGACTTTTCCCTCCCAGACTATAATCTGGCTATAGCATTTATTTTCATCTTTATGCATGTATCTGAACAGCAACGACTGGACTAGTGGAAGTTTTATTTCAACATTAGGCATTTTAATGATGTGGATAAGAAAGGAAGAAATGAAGCTAAGCCACTTTTTACTAAAAGCTAGAAGGAAATATTCCAGAGAAGCTTTTTTTTTTCTAAAATAATGAACCATCTTTCCAAGGAACCCAATCTGAATAAAATAATGAGTCCAATATCCACCAGCATCTTACTAATCATGATCAACTCAAACTATCCTTTCTGCCTATCATCCAAAGCTTGCTGAAAATCCTAATCAATGTTCTATTCTGCCTCCATGCCAGTTTTGCAATCAGTTACCTAAATCCATCCTCTATTTCCTCATTCTGGCTAGGTGGTCTCTAATATTCTCCCTTTAGGATAATCTCTTCTTTTGTTCTTCCTGATTTTCTTGCTCTTCCTAAACAATGGTGGAGAAAGTAATATCCTACATTTTAGAAAAGGATAAATACAAAACTTTCTTATGATTCTACCTTCCAGGCAGCTGAATGACACAGAGTCATCTAGGTGAAATAATGGATAAAATACTGCACCTGATATCAGGAAGATTCTGCCTTAGGCACTTGCTAGCCCTATGACCCAGGACAACTCACATAGCTACAGTTTCAATCAATCAATAAACATGTATTAAGCATCTACCAGGTTAGCACTGTTGTAATCACAAAAGGTACAAAGGGGGGTAAAAGACAGACTCTGCCCTCAAGGAGTTTTCAATCTAATGGGGGAGATAAGATGCAAACAAAGCAAGCTATGCAGGAAAAATAAGGAATAATTAACAGAAGGAAGACACTAGTAATAAGAGGAGCTGGGAATACTTGATGTAAAAGATGGGATTTTCCTCATCTATAAAATGGGGATAATAATAGCAACTACTTCCCAGAGGTATTTTAACAATAAAATGAGAGAACATTTGTAAGGCACTATATAAGTGCTAGCTATTACCAGCATTATTCTCTAGGCTTCAATTGCTCCAGGTGCAGACAATGATTTGATTTCCTCATTTTACTAAAATAATACTTGGGTAATCGTTCATAAGTAGGCTTGTTCAACATGAAGGCTTCCTCATTCTCCCCCACATATACCACCTCCATACTATTTATGTTATTTTCAAGTATCAGGAATACCCTCTCACCTGTTCTCCCCTAATAAAAGTTTATCATTTTTTTTCTGCTTTGCCTTAGAAGGCAGAATTAAGAATAATAGATGGAAGCTGTAAAAACACAAATTCGAGGAAGAATAGCTGTCTAACAAACAAGTAGCTGTCTTGAAGGGTGGAGGATCCCTCCACAGGAAGTCACAAGCACAGGTTGGGACCACTTGTGTGAAGGGTGCTAAAGTCAAGATCCCAGTCAGATCTGGGTTGGGATAGATAATCGATGATTCCGTGATTGTGTGACATCCCAGTTTGAGCACAGAGCCTTGTTTATATGGATAGCCCAATTCGCAATGACTTCTCCTGTATCCATTGGGTATTTGGCAGCATGGCCTGCTACATCAGGTCTCCTCACCTTCAGTTACTCATATCTGGCTGTAACCCATAACTAGCTCTGAGTTGTATTCCTGCCCCCTACAGCACTTAGAATTTCTGGATTCTTACAGAACTTAGGAAAAAGTGGTTTGTGAATTGGAAGGGGCATTAGCAGTCACTTTGTCCAGGCCCCTCATTTTGCAGATGAGAAAAATGAAGCATAGAAAGGTTCATTGATTTTCCAAAGAACACACTGGCAGTAGATGACAGAATCATAATTAAAATCCTAGCTCCCCAACAATGAACCTAGTGTTCTTTTATACACTCCTGGCCAACTGTCTTTAGACAATAGAGTATTTTTCCATATAATGCCTTATTTTCTCTTTGTTTCACATGCTAGTATTAATCTTTTTCACATACCATTTATCCTACTTAGTCCCAAATGTGAGCCTCTTGAGGAGCATTCTTCTCATGTATCGCCCACATCACCTAAAGCCAGGCCAGCCCCAGAGAAAGGAAGTGCTCAGTCAGTATTTTCAAGTGATTGAGCAATCCCCATTGTATTGAGGAATAACTAGATAAATGATTTTTTTCTCTTTTTAGGAAAAAAAGAAATTTTCCTGAACATTATAGACAGGTTCATTATCTAATAATAACATCCATATATATTTGAAGGGATGTAGAATGATGTCATAGTTTCATCTACAATGTGGGTTTTATTTAGATCTAAGAGATTAGAGTATAAATTCCTGAGCAAAACTACAACCTTGATCCTGGTAACCTACATGAAAAAACTGTAGTCTGTGAATGGGTCCAAGATTCCTTACTCCAAAAAGCAGTAGAGAGAAATGGAAAGAAGACAGCTTTGAAGTCAGGAGATTTGGGGTTACTGTGTGACCCTGGGCAGTCAGTGGACCTTTCCAACCTTAATTTTCCTCTGGAAATATGCAAATATGCAAAGAACCTGTAATTTTTATCAGCATAGAAGATTCATTCTATATCCAGATGTTATTATTAGATAATGAACCTCTCTATAATTGGATGTCAATGATCAGGAAAAAAATTTTTTCAGGAGAAAATTATCTAACTAACCCATATTTAACTGAGTAACTCAAAGGTTATACTGGACTATATAAAAGTTAAGACTTGCCTATGGTCACATAGCATGTGGGTGAATAGAATCTGAACTAAGGCCAGGTCCCTATCTGAAAAGCTGCCAGTATCATTCTATAAAGTGGAGGCAAAAATTCTTAAATAAACACAGTTATCACTCCAAAAGTACTTTGTAAAGATTAAATTCTATAAGAATGAAAGGATTTATCAAAGTCTTCATTGTTGCCTTTCCCTTTTAAACCACCCATTTCACTTTAATCCCACCCTCATCCTGACCACCAAAGAATTATTCCTTCTAACATAGAAATGCATTTAAACAAATTTGAGCCAGCCACAGTCAACCATTTGGAAATAGAGTATTCCATCTCTTGTAAGGAGTATCCACCCAAGGTTTAGCCAGCTCTATTGAAAAATGAGGGAAGGGAAGAATATATATCATTATTGGAATTTTGAGACCAATACTGCAAACTAAAACTCATCAATTTGACCACTTTGGGTATTGAAAACATTGGCAAGACTAGGTACTGCCATGATTTCTTCATACTTTACCATACCAAACATGTCTCCTCATTTTAATAGCTGGTATTTTTAAATATTTTTATTGATACCTTTTATTTTCATATCACATGCATCTGTAAATACATCATCCCCTCCTTTCCTATCCCAGGAGCAATCTTCATTACAAAGATTTAAAAAGAAAGAAGAGAGAGAACATTTCAGTTCTGTGTTTAGATTTTAGGGACATTGTTAATTTATTTTATTTAAAAAATTTAGTGACTACATTTCAATTTTATTGGTTTCCATTCTAATCCTATGTATTTTATTTCATGTATTTAAAAACATTATTCTTAGGAGTTCATAAGTTTTACTAGGCTTCCAAAGGGATCCATGACAAAAAAAAAAAGGTTAAGGTTCATAGCTCAAGGTATTCATCAGATTCTGAAAAATGCCTATTCAAATCTGGAACCTCTAGTCAATTATAAGTTTGGGCAGGATTATGGCCTTGAGAAAGACCTCAGGAGATCAAGTTGATCAATTTGACACTTCTCAAGAACCTTCCACCATAGTATCCAAGTTCTTATTTGTGACTCTAAAAAGTAGCATGTACAGCAGTCGAACCCCAGTAAAACTGTTTCCACAGATAGGCTAGACCAGACTGGGGGTAATTGACAGACTTCAGACCTATGGGTGAGTTAGGAAGGATGTCTACTCCAAGCATATGAAGACTTTTCCCCAACAGAACAGGCAGAGGAGAACAATCTGTTGCAACAGCCATGAAGGCAGCTGAAGCAGGCCCTGTGAAGCACTTAGAACTTGGTCAGTCATCAGTGACATCGAGGTCATCCAATGCATCTTGAGCCATCGCCAATTGTCTTAATCTTCATCTTGCCACTGGACTTTGATGACTCAGGAAGAGAGAATGAGGCTGATGACTTTGTGCAGTTCTGCCTCAGTTCAATTCACATCCAAGTCAAGATATCCCCTGTGATGTTATAGGTTCTATTCAGAAATAAAGGATGAACAACAATAATGAAGCTGCTGTGTTCAACATACTGATGAACCCTCAGGCTGCGACATCCCCCCTGCATCTGAAATCTTAGGACTTTTGGGTTTTCCATGAGTTCTGCAGCTGAATTCCCTTTTTGCATTGTGTTGTCTCCCCCATTGGAACATGAGCTCCCTGAGAGCAGAGGCTGTCTACCTTTTTCTCTTTATATTCCCATAACCTGGCACAATGCTTGCCATATAATAAGTGCTTAACAATTGTTTTAATTTATTCTTTCCCATCCCCCATGTACTTCTTGGTTCCCTGAATACAGCCCCTTACATCAGAGTTCGGAGTGTCAAAATTTTTCTCAAACTCTTGTTCAGCATCTTCACATGGAGAAAACCTGAACTGTCCATCCAATAACCAGTTTTTCTCACTTACTCCTGAACAACTTCTCACCTGGCATACTGAAGACTTATTCATCTGCTCCCTCATGCCACCTTAAAACTCTATTTGGCTCCCTTTACACCTGGATAATGACTGTGGCTGGAGGTGAGAGGCAGTAGGGGAAGACCCGATGCACCAGAAGAATCCTAAGAGATGCTTTAGACAGAGAGAAACTGCTGGGCTAGGATTGGAAACCATTACTCACTTTGTCAATGTGAGGCTGAAAAGCCAAAATGAAAGATTTTTTTTTCCAGGAGTAGAATTTCACCCTTCTGAAGACTCATCCAAGAGGACCACAGGAAAAAAAAATAGCAAAGTAAAGTAGAATTTACTAGTGATTACCAGAGTTCATAGGAGTCAAAGGATCAAAGATTTAGAGCTATATGATAACTCTAGTCTAGCCTTCTTTTTCTAGATAAAGAAATTTAATTCCATGCATATGAAATGACTTATCCATTGTCACAGTTAATGAAGAGGGGGAGGAGGAAATAAGCACTTATTAAGTACCTTCTTATTCCAGGCACTGTGTTAATTGCTGTACAGGTATTATTTCAATTGTTCCTCATAACAATGATGATTCTAGAAAGGGACAGTTTGGATTCTTGGATAGTCAAGGAATAGTGAACAAGTCATAATGGTGTCCAAAAGGAGAATTTCAAATTCATAGAATTCAAGTATTAATAAAGGGGCCATCTAATCCAATTCATACACAAAAGCAATTGCCATTTCGGTATACCCAGTAAATAATCATCCACTAGTTAAAACAACCTGCCACCAAAGGCAATCTGTTCCACTTTTTGTCTGGCTCCAGTAGTTGTGTTTCTTTATCACAAACATAAATTGGCTTCTTCACAACCTCCTTCAAATTCTGCACCTGATTCTGCACCCTAAAGTCAAGAAAAACACGTCTCATTTCCCTTACATATGAGATCCCTTTCCAACACTCAAGCACAACTATCATGTCCATCCAGTTGAGTGAAGAAATGTTGAAGAATACTAAATCTCCTTCAAAATTTTCATTTTGGTGGTCACTTGTGTTTTAAAGCAATTAAAATTACTTTGTAGTCAAGATGAGATTTAGAGAAACTTAGTAATAAGATTATTATTCCCCCAAATGCTCTGGGTTACTTAATGTCTGTCTCTTCCAGTTCAGTCTTAGCACAGAGCTTATTACATAGAAAATGCTTTTTCATTCAGTAAATCACACTCATTGGAACAGATTGACTTATATTAATGGTGAAGTCTGTTGTATTTTTTCTCTATTTATCTCCACAGTTTAGTAGGCATATACAGTAGGTAATACACATGGTAGGCATTTCATGAGTGTTTGTTTAACTGAATAGTAAAATGTCAAGGAAGGGGGAGGAACAGAGAGCATAAATGACATTATTATTATTATTATTATTATTTTGCTGAGGCAATTGAGGTTAAGTGACTTGCCCAGAGTCACACAGCTAGGATGTGTTAAGTGTCTGAGACCATATTTGAATTCAGGTCCTCCTGAATTCAGGGCTGGAGCTCTATCCACTGTACCACCTAACTGCCCTGACATTATTTTTTTTTTTTGATGCAAACTATTTCTCCATCCTGGTCTTGATGTGAAAGTGGAGAGTTGGTTTGTCTGCAAGGCAGCCCTAAGGTGCCTTCCCATCCTTCATATTTAGTCAATATATGAGATAGAGTAATAAGATTTCATATTTCAATAGTTACAAGGTTTGCAAAGTGAATTATATAAATTATCTCATTTGTTCCTTACAATAATACTGGGAGGTCAGTGCTAATATTATTCTCATTTTACAGATGAGGAAACTGAGGCTAAGAGAAATTAGGTGACTTCAAAGTCAGCTTGTATTTTATTTGGGTGTATATCTATATACCCCTGTGTAGGTGCACATGCACACACATGCATACACACATATACTATGCCTACAATATAGATATGCTACATGTATGTATACAAAGTATATATGTGTGCATACACACGTGCATGTATACATACCCAAATAAAATACACATTGACTTTGAAGGACAAGGCAGGGTAGTTATGAGCACTAAGATATATTTCATACAGAAAATGATACTTGACCTGAATATTGAAAGGAACCAGGAATTCCAAGGGACATGGAAAAGAAACAGTACATTTCAGTGAGTTTGGATAGCCAGGATAAAGGCCCAGAGTTAGAAGATAGGACTTGTGAATGAGGAACAACAAGTCAGAAAATAGAGATCATGGAAGAAAGGAATATATAAGTACCCTGGAAAGGGCCAGGTTGTGAAAAACTATATAGGGTCAACAGAAGAAATTACATTTGAGCTTATATGTAACCCTGTCCTCCCATTCCCAACAAATTTGAGTCATTTGAGTTTATGGGGGGAGTGATGTGTTCAGATCTGAATGTTACAAAAATCACTTTGGCAGCTGTATGGAAGATGATGTTGCTACATCAATCCGGGTGGGAGGAGATGACTGCCTGGACAAAAAAATATTTTAGAGATGTTGTAGAGATAGGAACAAGATTTAGTAACTGGATTTGTGGGATGAAGAAGAGATTTATGGGAGTTAAGAATGATCCCAATGTTGTGAATTTGGGTAATCAGCGGTGTCTTCAACAGAAAAAGAGAAGTTTGGAAGAGTTATGGGTTTGGGAAGAAAGATAATGAGTTCTACTTTGGATGAGTTGAATTGGCATACGGTATAGCTAAATCAAAATATGAGGGTGTGAACAAGGGCAAACTAAGTATACTACCTATGATTCAGTTTCCTCATTTGGAAAATGGAGCTATGCTTCAGGGGCTTTTTGGTTATGGTACAATGGAACCAGTACTGACTTTGGAGACAGACGAATTCAAATCTTGCTTCTGACATGTATTGCCTATGTAAACCAGGACATGTCACAATCTCACTGAGACCCTCTTTCCTAATCTATAAAATAAAGAGTTGGGGGCTACATGTTCTTTAAGGTCCCTCTCTTTCAGCTCTGGATTAATAAATCATAAAATCCTGCTGAAAGAAAAGAAATCCTACCAATGATGTCTGTTGCCTGTGAGACTCCAAAAAAAGTTATTCTACTTCCCTAAGTCTCAGTTTCTCTATCTGTAAAATGAGGATGTTGCATTAGATATCCTTGCAGTTCTAGATCCATGATTTTATGTATATGATTACATACTTCCTAGGTCTATGAACTAATCAGATGTTTTTCAATATGATTATCAGTAAGGGTGAGTAGCAATCAAAATGAGTTATGTGTTGAGCCTCCCTCCCCCATCATCTTAGAAATGTGATCATTTATATTTGAAAAACAATGGCCAGAATACTGTTATAAATGCTTGTTTTGTTTGTCCTAGAAATTTTCCTTCAAAGATAGGAAAAGAATATTCCCACATGATCTGAATTTGCTCACTATTTCATAATTCATTTCTTAATGAGCTTTCCAAATGGATAATCCAGGCCAATGCTCAACTGCACACCCTCATGTTATGTGTTGAAAATCATTTTAATTGTGAAGCACTTATTTGATTGGACCCCCTCTCTACACAGCTGGTAGGGGAAAACTTGTCTGTAACTCATGTTTATCTCTTGACTTGTCATAAATGGGCTCATGCTGAGGCAAATCATCCAGTGTTCAAGCGCAGAACAACTCAAGCTCTTAACTCCAGCCCAACCCTATCGCATTTACTAAAGGGAGGAAAGACAGCAGGAGCATGTCAAAGAGACAAGATGAAGGATGGGAGGACACCTTAGGGCCACCTTGCAGACAAACCAACTCTCCACTTCTGCATCAAGCCCAGGATGGAGAAATAGTTTGTCTGGAGAAATGGTTTGTCTGGAGAAAAACAATGTCATTATGGCAGACTTTGCCATTAATCTAAGTCAATCTGTTCCAATGAGTGTGATTCACTGAATGAAAAAGCATTCACTATGTGCCAAATCCTGTGCTAAGACTGAACTGAAAGAGATAGATATTAAGTATCCCAAAGCATTTTCAGGAATAACAACCTTATTGCTAAATTTCTCTAAATTACATCTTGACTATAAATTAATTTTAATTGTTTTAAAACACAAATGATCATCATAATGGAAATTTTGAAGTAGACTTAGCTTTCTTCATCATCCCTCCAACTCAACTGGATGTTTGCCTGGAGAAGAACCACATGATAGTTGTGCTGGAGTGTTTGAACACGTTATTGTGTTTCCTCAATAGAATCCAAGTTTCTTGAGAACTGAGACTTATTTGTTAGGGGATGGTTTGTTTCCCCTGGTACACAACAAGCACTTCATAATTGCTTTCTGAATGAATGCCCATAATGACATGATCTTCAACAGCAGAACTGAAATTAAAGCATGAGCATCTCCATTCCAGTTCATTGCTTAGCCCCCTGGACCAAGGAAATTGTCCAAATCAGAATACAAAGTCCTTGCAAAACAAAGATGGTAGCATCACCATGGTTAGAAACAAGCGGTTGTTGCTGGGCAAATAGCCCTTTTCTAGGAAGTGGGGAGGTCAGGTTTGGGGTGATGCAAGTATTGAAAGGAGGTAAAGTGAGTCCTTCAACAGCATATTCCCTTTGTTCAGAAATGCAATATAGTTTCACAACTGCTTTTCTTTTCAGAAGGAAATGGGCAGCAAATGAGAAAATGTACTCTGTCCTTTCAGCACTTAGATCTCTTAAGAAAAGTGCTTTATTCCTTTTCAATGGCCAAGGTATTTAGCTTTTCTAAGTATAAAATTCCTTATCTACAGGGTTCTTGTGAGGCTCAGTGATATAATGTATAGAAAGCATTTTCCAAATAGCACTATATAAATGTCAGCTTTTATGAAGTGAGGGGCATCAAAAGGGAGCTTTCTGCTGGCCAAATCCTCCCTTGTTGACGCATGAACTTCCCATCATTATTCACTCCTTTGGTTTAAAAGCACGGAAGGGTAACCATGCAGGATGTAACATATTAAGCCGTTATCAGCTTTGGACACTTGGCACTAATGAATTCATCAGATTAGCCCTTGAGAGAAAACAGGAGATATGAGAGATGGGAACATGGAATATGCAAGTTCTGATGGAAGTCAGAAGTCAAGCCTGGCTGGGTGTGGGGGAGGAGAACAGCATAGGACAAACTGAAGATTTCAGAGAGGTAAAGCAGAATGGGGGATTTCTGGAACCCTGAACAATATACAAGAGTCTAGATTATGAAGACAAGTTTCTAAAAGGAACAAATCTTTATTGCTGGTGGGAGTGCTCCCACCTGGGAGTTCTAATATCAGTGAAATCACTGGTGCAATTACCATCCCTATTCCTATCCTACTTTATAATTTACTTCATAATTTTGCTTTAAGGTTGATGAGACTCGAAGGCAGATAGGGTCAATTTCATCCTCAAATGTCCTTACCTAAGCACTTTGTACATTTTAATCCACTAAAGAAAAAGGGGGTGGTATTTGCAAGGTCCTGCACTAGGTGCTTTGATCAAAGCTAGTCTCAAATGATTTCTTTTACCTAAAGCAAAAATAAATTTAAAGATTGGGGGGAAAGCAAATACACACACACACACATGTATATATATAAGATTGGGGGGAAAGTATATATATATATATATACATATATATACTATATACATATATGCTATATATGTATACATACTATGTACTATATAATATATATATACATACATATATATATATATATATACTATGTATAGCTTACTCTGCTGGGCTGATATCCAGCACAAAGGGCATCATCAGTCTGACCACAGGAACAGTCACACCATGAGATGAGCAATAACACAATTCCTTAGCTTTCTAAGGGTTTGACTTGGTAGATTTGCCACTCACTCACTGTTTTTGCCCTCTAAGAAAAAAAAAGATTCTCAGGACACGGAGGAACATTCAGTGTCTCTGAAAAAGGGGCACACTGAAAACCTCTGGTCATTTGGTTGCAGCATTACCCAGTGCTTTCAATAGAATTTAAGCTGCTGGAGGGCAGGAACTGTTTTATTTTTATCTTTACAACTCCAATGCCAGCATAGGGCCTGGAGCATAGTAAACTCTTAATAAATGTATGTTGGATGAGATGTTTCAGGCCAGCTCCAATGATCTTGTAATGAAGAGAGCCATCTGCACCCAGAGAGAGGACTGTGGAAACTGAGTGTGGATCACAACATAGTATTTTCACTCTTTTTGTTGTCGTTTGCTTGCATTTTGTTTTTCTCATTTTTTGTTCCTTTTTGATCCGATTTTTCTTGTGCAGCATGATAATTGTGGAAATCTGTATAGAAAAATTGCACATGTTTAATATATATTGGATTATTTGTCATTTAGGGAAGGGGGTGGAGGAAAGGGGGGAAAGTTTGGAGCATAAGGTTTTGCAAGGGTCAATGTTGAAAAATTAGCCATAAATGTTTTGAAAATAAAAAGCTTTAATTTTAAAAAATAAATAAATAATAAATGTTTGTTGGGGTCTATTGCTCAGTAAGCACACAATAGAAACTAGTTGAAGGGAAAGAAAATTCTTACCACATTTTACTTTTCACTGAAAACCCAAACTGGTGTATAGCAGCCCTGCCTCAAGTAGCCTTCCCAAACCTACTCCAAGATCAAGGTCACCCAAAGGTGGAGGTAACACTAGAGTTCTTTCCCATTCCACTGCTTTAAACATAAGAAATGACTGCATTTCTCAGTTGTGTGTGGAGATTTTGAAATTTAAATAAAAAACTTTATTTTTTTCTCTGAATCCTTTTTTTTTAATCCCATATTCACCGAAGACACCTTGTCTCCTAAAGCTTGAAAAGTAGAGTTAATTACTCAGAAAGTTCAGGAGGGCTGCCTTTGAGCTGAGAAGGGCTTCCAAACAGGCTTCCATTACCATATTCTGAATCCTAAGGATTTCTTTGAAGCCTGAGTTGTTGGTTTAAAACACACACACACACACACACACACACACAAACACACACACACACACAATCTTTGTACCTTTCTTAGAGCAGCTCTCCCGCATTTTAATTAACCACCAACTTCTCAAGTTTTCAACAGTAGTTTGTCATCATGAAAAGAAATTGGCTTTAAATCCATTTATTAGAATAGGCTGAAGAGACACTAAGCTTTTTCTTAAAGCTTAAGTAAAAGACAATTAATTGGAATAAGGATGTCGTTCATCTTCCTTTCTCTGAATTTGTCTTGAACAACAGGAGGGAGGCCATAATGTCACACCTGATACCCAAGTGGAATAAACTGATCCCCACTATCTTCAATTTAATTCAATTTAACTAGCTTTTGTTAAGTGCCTGATAAGGGGCCAGAATCTTTGCTTAGGTGCTAGGAATACAGAGAAAAACAAGAAACGCTGCCAGTTCTCAAGAAGTTTCTGTCCTACTGAAGGAAAACAACATATACACAGATAGTTAAATTCATATAAAATACATAATCTTCCAGTCAATCGACACATTTAGTAAGCATTTAATGTATGTCAGGGACTATTTTGGGTTCTAGGAATACAAACAGGACAGTTCTTGCCCTTGGGAAGCTCACATTCTACTAGAGGAAACAGCATGCTAACAGATAAGGAAATATAAGATGTATACAAAATATTCCATCAAAATGAATTTATTAAAAGCCCATTATGTGCTGTGCACTGTGCTAAAGTACAGGGAATAAAGACAGGAAACAGTATTGGATCTTAGGGAGCTTACTTTCTACTAGGGAAGCTGCCATATGAAATATCAGGAGAGACTGTTGTAGTAAAAAATAGGGGAGATCGGGAAGGAAGGAGAATGTGCTGGTCTATATCAGGTTAGATATGGTGGACTCTCACCATTCAAAAGGGGGAAAGAGAACTAGAGTGCAGTTGGAGGTGGAGGCTAGCCCTCAAAGGCAGGTCACCAGGAAAACTAGAGAGACAAAGTGATTCGATTCCTAAGGAAATGTAGATTGTCCAATAATGCTAGTCAACGGGGAGGAAGGGAAGGCAGGGAGTTTTGCCAGTGTCAGTGGTGAAATATTATCCTCAAAGACTGTCAAACCAATTCTTTGGGAAAGGGTAATTCTATTTAAAGACTTTCCTTGTTTCCTTAGTGCAGACTAATGGACTGATTTAATGTCTGATTTAATCACTGTTCCATTTGATTGTACCTTTTCAAGTAGTTTTCCAAAGTCACTTTTAAAAGCTAGCAGAAGCAATATTTCTTCCCCTACTCCTGGCAAAGTGAGCTCCTTGGCACCCAGATCCTTTCTGTGGTTATTCACAGGATCTGTCAGATGCCCTGTTCAGTTCCATAATATTATTCAACAACGATCTTCACAACAAATGGGAAAAGGGTCTTTTTGCTCTGCCACTCTTATTTTAATCAAGAAATCTCTCGGACACCTCACAATTTTTCTTCATTGACTCATTGCTCTCCTGTTGACTCCAATAGAGTCCCTACCAGAAAGCTTTGAATATTTTTAGCTGCTAACTCTAATCTCTGATTTAGAACCCCCAGGTCCTCACCCCTAATGATGCATTTCATTAACTCACCCCTCCCCATTTTGCTCCCTAAGGCTATTTTACCTTTAGCACTAATCTCTCTAAAATATAGAAACTAAACTGAGAACATTAAATTATAGGATCTTAATTTAGAAGAAGAAGGAAGGGAGGGAGGGAGAGAAGAAAAACAAAGAGAAAAAGAGAGAAAGGAGAGACAGACACAGAGAGAGACAGATAGACAAAGACAGATTCACAAGAGAAGAAAGGAAATAAGGAAAAGTCATTAGTTTTGGCAATTAAGAGATTGTTAGTAACTTTGGAGAGAGTAGTTTCAGTTGAAAACTAGGCTGTAGAATTTGTTTTTCAAAAAAAAATTGTGAGGAAAGGAAGTAGAGACATTTATTACAGATGGCCTTCTCAAGGAGGTCAGACACAAAATGGGGGAGAGATGAAATGATAGCTAGTGGGGATCAATTGATCAAATAAGAGATTTTTTTATGTGACCAATGAAACAGCCATGGAGTAATCAATCCCAGTCTAGTTTGGGAGGCTCACAACTCTGGTTCCAAACTTTAGGAAGTTGGCATTGAGTGACAATTGGAGTGAAGATCTCTCAGGACTATAGACAAATTAAACAAAGCCTGAAGGCCTAAGTTTTGGTTTCTGGGGTGGAAGGGAAACTAGAAAGTAGTCTGATTTATAAGCTGTCAACATTCCAGTTCCTAAATAAGGAAAGTTAAAGCATATATAACCAATTAGAATGTAGGGAAAGGAAAAAAAGGGGTAGGCTTGGGACTTTCTTTGTTCTGGATTGTATAAAAGTCACAAGAATTTACTGAACAGTGGCTCTCCCAACTCCCAACTCTCACAACTCCATTGTGGGACTGCCCGGTACTCTAAGTTCCTGGATAAAGCCTTTGTTCTATACCTTGAGATGCCTCTAAAGTTTTGATTATTCAGATGAGGGCCTGAATATCCCACACAGCATCATCTAAACTTGCCTCAATGAGCTTCTCATTAAAATTCATTCTAAAAGAATAAATTGCCCAGAACTGTCCTTATTTTATGATTTCTGCACAGAAGAGGTCTACATAGGTTTTAAATAAATTTAATGGGCATGTCTCAGAGGAGGAAAAAAAAGAAGAGGAGGAGGAAGAGAAGGAGGAGAAGAAGGAAGAGGAAGAAGAGGAGGAGAAGGAGGAAGAGGAGATCAAGGAGGAAGAGGAGGAAAAGAAGGAGAAGAGGAGGAGGAGAGGAGGACCTGCCATCCATCAAGCAGATGCTGCCAAAGTCACCATTACTATGGACAACTGAAAGGATCTAGTATTCCAGGTGAAACTGGCCAAGCAGACCAAGTGACACAATGAAATGGTGGAAGCAATGAAAAAAGTAGCAGGAATGGATGTGGAGTTGAAAGGTGAAGAAAGAAACCTCTCGACTACATATAAAAACATGACTGGAGCCAGAAGAACATCCTGGTAGAAAATCAGCTACGGGAATGGGAAGAAGAAAACAAGGAAAGAGAAAACAAACTAAAAATGATTCAGAAATATCAGCAAATGGTTGAAACTAAACTAAAATTAATCTGTTGTGACCATTCTGGATAGATGTACTTCATTCCAGCAGCAAACACTAACAAGTCCAAGGTGTTCTATTATAAAATGAAAAGGGACTACCACAGGTATCTAGCTGCATTTGCCACCAGAAATGACAAGAAGGAAGTTGCAGAGAATAGCCTGGTGGCTTATAAAGCTCATAAAGCAATAATGATATTGAAACAACAGAATTTCTGGCAACACACTCCATCCACTTCAATCTTGCTCTCAATTTTTCTGTATTCTATGTGATATTTTTAATTTTAATTAAAAGCAGCTTTTGATAATTCAATTGCAGAATTAGATATACTGAGTGAAGACAGCTATAAGATCTTGACACTTATCATGCAGTTATTGCAGGATAACCTAATACTACAGACTTCAGATATTCTGGGTGATAATAAAGAACAGCATAAAGAAGCTCTATAGGATATGGAAGATGAAAACCAGTGAGAGAGACTTCAAAGCCAATAAGAACTGGCTCCCCACTTCTCTCCCCCCAAATTTCCCATTGTCATTGAGAATCACCAAATTTGACTTTTGGGGTTTTTTTTTTAATAGTTTTCGAAGTTCTTAGAAGCAAGAATGAATTTCTGTGCACTTCACTGATCCCAGCTTTTAGTTCTTTAAGACATTTCTAGGACTACAGAGAGGCTGTTTCATTGTCTCCATGGCAGAAGTAGCAAAATAATCATTTGAAATGGATATTACAATGGAGTGCCATTAGGTGAAGTTAGAATCTAGGAGAAAGGTTTATCTCACTAGAGGGCACATGTGATGGCATTTCTCCTTTTTGTAATTAAACCAAATTTTATACCAATGTTAAAATTAATTGGGTGTTTAGATTGAAGTTACGGGTTGCATTGGGGGTTTATTGTAGTGGTTTTGCTGTAAAAAACGGTTCAAAATGGTACTGTTAACAGCCCAACAATCCTCAGTTGCTCATTCTTGCTGACTTTGACCTTCATTCACAGCAGGTTAGCATTGAAGGTGGTATTGAAAAGCCCACCATGTGTGTTCAATTCTTTGGTTTTTCTCCTTCCCTCTTCCCCTTATCCACTTTTACTCCCTGCCCTCCTTTGCTGCTTGAACATCTTTGATTCAGTACATCTAACTTGAAACTAATTTGTACTACTGGTTATCTGACTAGAACCACAGATACAGAATCTCTATTGTTCTTACTTAAACACAGCATGGAATTAACATTAAACTTTAAACAAATCTAATTTTTTTAAAATGGGGTAGCTAAATGGCATAAGGGATCGATCACTGGGCCTGGAATCAGGAGGACCTGAGTTCAAATCCAATTTCAGACATGACAATTATTAGCTGTATGTGATCCTGAGCAAATCACGTAACCCTAATTGCCACACACACACACACACACACACACACACAAAAAAACACAGGCATGTTTGTAAACAGTAGGAAAATAGCAAATAGACAGGAAAGATTGAAGATAAATCAGAGTGGAAAAGTTGATCTATTGGAGACAAGAGGATGAAATGAGTTGGTCTCCTGCCACAAGTCTCTTCCATCTTCAATTCATCCTCTACTCACCTGTCAAAAAATGATCTTCCTAATAGCAATTCTGACCATATCACCCCATCCACAAACTCCAGTGGCTCCTTATCACTTCCAAAATCAAATACAAAATCTTCTTGATATCAGACCTTCAAAACCTGCCCTAGACACATATACCTTAAATCTTTCACCTTAAATCTCATCCCCTTCACTCTCTGTCATCCAATAATGGTAACCTTGTTGTTCCTCAAACAAGAAACTCCAGCTCCTTATGGCAGACAATTTCACTGGCTGCCCTCATGCCTGAGATGATCTGCCTCCTCATCTTTGATTTTTGCTTCCCTGGATTCCTTTAAGGAGCAACTACAATCCCATCTTTTATAAGAAGCCTTTCCCAATCCCTCTTAATTCTATTACCTTCCTCTCTTAATTATTTCCTATTTCTCCTGTAGATATTATCTTTGAACATAGTTGTTCACATGCTGTCTCCCCAATTAGACTGTTAAATTTTTGAAAACTGAGTCTATCTTTAGTTTATCTCTGTAACTTCAATATTTAATCAACCAGTAAACATTTATTAAGTGACTACTATGTGCCAGGCACTGTGCTAAACTTTGGGAATGTAAAGAAAGTCAAAAACAGTTCCTGTGCTCAAGAAGCTCACAGTCTAATGGAAGGGTCAACACACAGCATGAAAAGGGAAAAGTATCTGAACAGAGGCAAGATGCAATCCTGCAGCAGAATGGGAAATGATGGAAGGACTGCTGTGAATGCTGCCCTTCTTAAATGGAAGGTTCTATACTCTCTAGTTCAAAAGAGAGAGGGATCCTAGGAGCAAGGTCTATTGAGAAGATTTGGGTTTCAGAGTTGACATCATCTGGTAGGATAATGAGTTTCTGGGGAGCATGAAGTTCAGAAGAGCAATTGGGTGTGGGATGATTAGCACAGAGCCCAGTGCAGAGTAGGTACTTAATAGATATTTACCTACTGACTGAAAATGGTTACAAAACATATATGAACTAATTTCATATGAGGGAGAATAAGAAAGCCCACTCACTAGATAGCTGATGTCACTGAGTCCAACCCCTAGAGTTTTAGATGAGGAAACTGAGATGCAGAAAGGTTTAAGGATGTAGTCTAAGATCATGCAAGTAACAACTAGATCTGGGATTTAAAATCAGGTCCACTTTCTCCAACATTTAGGTAAGACTATATAGTACCTGATCTTTCTTGAAGCTGAGAAAGGTTAAATGACTTACTGGAAATGACACAATTCTTTAAAGGGCAAAATTAAGGCTAAAACTCAATTCTCCCACTTCTCACTTGGTCTCTACCTAGTTTTTCTTCCCAAACCCATCCCATTCACCTTCTGTATGATGATTAGTCAAAGACTAACCACTCTCAAATCATAGGTCCATGACTTAAGATATTGTAACCCACAGATTATAGGGTAATTGATGTGGAGCTGGACAGTTCTAGCTCAATCTTTTCACTTGACAGATGGGGAAACTAAAGCCTGTCCAAATTCACCCAGCTTTTAAGTTATAGAGGTAGAATTTCAGCTTCTTTCCTATGTAAACTTGACCTGATTATTTCATTTCTGAGCCTCAGTTTCCTTCTCTGAAAAATGAGAAGACTGTGCTAAAATCCTTTTATTTGCTAAAACTGTGATTCTAGGTCCTCTGGCTCCATACTCAGCTTGCTTCCCATTACACCAGTCTGCCTCTTTTTCTCCCTTCCTTGTGGCTTAGGAAATAATTTTGCATTTGGTAACACTTTAGCACATACTGAGTAGTTCAACCTTCATTCAGCCTTGGATGGGGAACTAAGTCTATAGGAGGATAAATGGGAACAGATGGGAACAACTTGGAGAGGAAGGAGTTAATCCCTAAGCAAGCCATGCACAAAGAAAAGCAAACTTCAACATTTACTCTGCAATATGGCTGGCTGGCTGAGGTCTTTAAGGCACACCTGGCATGCTGCTATGAGTCTCTTAATCAGGAAAAGTCCCCTACATTCAGCCTTTACCACAGCCTGGGCAGGCAGAGAAAGCACTTGGAATACCATGGAGTGGCCAAAAAGAAATCATGCCTGCCAGTTTTAGAGGAAAAGCCCCCAGAATTGTACAGAGAAATTGGGAAGGAGAAATGGGGACCATCTCAAGGGGGCTTTTTCAGTACAAGTCTTGGGATTGCTAAGGCAAATTAATATAGAGAGAGACAGGGAGGAGAGAAAGACAAAAATAAAGAAAGGAGAGCAGAAAGGAGAGATAAAGAGGGGAGGAGAAGAGAGGGATTTAAGGAGAGGAGGAGGAAGAAGAAGAAGAAGAGAGAGATAGGCAAGGAAAGGAGAGAGAGAAAAGAAGGGAGGGAGGAAGAGAGAGAAAAGAAGGAAGAGAAGGAGGAGATATAGAGACCAAGACAGAGAGAGACAGAGAGACAGAAAGAGTGAGACAGAGAAAGGAACAATATTATAGAAAATAGCTATAACATTATTTTTGATCACTGCTCTGGATAGCAGAAAAGAGAAAACACAGGGAGAGGGGGAAAAAGATAATTTATTATCAATCACCAAACATGAGAGGAAAAAGAAAATTATTTATATATATATATATACATATATATATTTATATATATATATACATATATATATATTAACCTTAGTCATCAGAAGTCCTGTCTGATTTGAAGAAAAACTACTGAGTGTTATTGACATTTGATAGAATACATCCCTGTATACCTAAAGCAATGGACTTGATTTCTCCCAGGGGGAATCCAACATATGTTGAAGAGTATTCTTCTCTTCCTAGGTCCTTCCGCCATTATTCACAGACTTCCACCACAAGGAAAGAGCCTTCTAGACATACACCCTCTAAGATGTTTATATGGACCAGTGGCCGGACCTCCTCATCTTATAGACATGATGAAAAAAGGTAAATGCTTCTGGTATCCCTTTAAACTTCTCTTCCCAGGTCATCCAGGAATGAACCAGACAGCATCAGATGGTGGGGAGCTGTGCCGATAGTAAGTGCCAATAGTAAATGTCATATGTGTGTGTGTGTATACACACATGTGTATGTATATATCTATGTGTGTGTGTGTAGTACATACTACGGAATTAGTTACTCAATTTTAAGTCAGGAGACTAAAAAATGACAACCTCTAAGAGAAGACTGAAAGGAGGGAAGCCTGTTACCTGAACTACAAGCATCCCCAGAAAAATGAGGGACACAGAAGAAAAAAAGGAGAAAGGAAGAAAAAGAAAGAGAGAGAGAAAGAAAGAGAGAGAAAAAGAAAAAGAGAAAGAGAGAAAGAGAGAGAGAGAGAAAGAGAGAGAGAGAGAGAAAGAGAAGAAAGAAAGGAAGGAAGGAAGGAAAAAAGAAAGAAAGAAAGAAAGAAAGAAAGAAAGAAAGAAAGAAAGAAAGAAAGAAAGAAAGAAAGAAAGAAAGAAAGAAAGAAACAAAGAAACAAAGAAACAAAGAAACAAAGAAACAAAGAAAGAGAAAGAAAGAAACAAAGAAAGAGAGGGAGGAAGGAAGGAAGGAAGGAAGGAAGGAAGGAAGGAAGGAAG
>JAJPUD010002180.1:94568-251490 GCA_023553655.1 Myrmecobius fasciatus | reverse complement strand
GATGGAAGGAAGGAAGGAAGGAAGGAAGGAAAGGAAGGAAGGAAGGAAGGAAGAAAAAAAAGAAAGATGGATGGACGGACAGATGGACAGATGGACGGATGTAGATAAATATAGATAGATAGATGGATGGATGATGAATGATAGATATAGATAAATGATTGATAGATATAGATGAATGAATGATAGAAAAATGTAGATGAATGATAGCTGAACAGATACACATTCAGACAGATATGCAGATAGACAGATGGATAGATAGATAGACAGATATGGAGATAGATGAATGATAGATACAGATAAATGGCTGACAGATATAGATGCAATTATATAGATGAATGAATGATAGCTAGCTAGACAGACAGATAGATAAAGAAAGAAAGATAGGTAACTACCTGGTTGGATGGATGAATGGATGTGAGGAAAGATGAATGATAAATACAGATAAATGGTTGATAGATATAGATAAATGAATGATAGATGTGATTAATGATAGCTAGACAGACAGACATTCAGAAAGACAGATAGATATGAATAAAAATTCTAAAGCATATCAAAAGTTAATTGCAAAGGACAGATTCAGATTCTAGAATTGAAAGACAATGGGAAAACTGTCCCTGTCCAATTAGAACCTTATGGAAGGCAATCTCACCATCCTGTGAGCACTGGATGGCAATTAGGGAAAAGGATCCAATCAATCAACAAGCACTTCTTAAGCATCTTATGTTGCAGAAACCATCTTTGCATCAGGAATACAAATACAAAAGTTCCTATGTGCCAAGGTATTGGAAGCACAATATATATAATAGTGGTTCTTAACCTAAGATCTATGAACTTTTTACAATTTTGATAACTGTATTTCAATATGATTAATTTCCTTCATAATTCTATATATTTTATTTTATTTATTCAAAAATTTTGTAAATGGGTCCAAAAGCTTCACCAGATTACCCATAGAATCTATTATACAAAAAAAGGGAAAGAACATGATAAATTATATGGAAGTATGAGTCTAGGTAACTTCTATCAAAGATATAAGAGTAACAGGACTCAGGGTTACAAAGGCATCAGAATGGAAAAGTACAACATAAAGGTGACAACAACTGGAGACCAGAGGATCTTATTAAATACTTCCCAGATGTCCTTAAATCAAAGCACCCATCCCACATGGGAAGGAGAGGATTGTATTCAATTAAAAATGCAGAAATATCTTAAAAACAAATCTATTATTTTCAGTCCTATTAAAACAAACTCCAAGAAGTAGGGGGCCATAGCAAAAAGAAGTGTAGCATAGTGAAGAGCTGACCTCAGAATGAGGAAGAACTGGTTCAATTCCCTTTGAGAGCAAGTCACTTAATCTTTCAAAGCCCCCAAGCAAATCTTTTAAGACTATAAACTGCAGAAAATCATTGGCAAAGAAATTTTCTTTACCAGAAATGTCTATGTATCAATGAAATCCAGTCCCTTTTTCCCCCTTCTCTTCTTCCTGCCCCGAAAAAAAATTTTTCATTTGCAAACCAAGCTAAGTGGTTTCTAGATTGAGACTGTTTTTGGTAACATACAAAATCCATGCACATGCTCTCACTGAGAGATCCAGCACATCCTCTCCCTTTCCAGAATATGGAAACTATGTCAGTTTTATTTCTTTGGCTTTATGAGTTTAAGGCCAAAAGATATTAGACCAGGATAGTTCCAAGAATCCATTAAATCTAGGGTCCAGTGCCCATCAGTGACCCATGTCAGACACTAGAAAAAAAGGCAAAAGATGAGTTTTTATGCTACATGAGTTTTTATATGAAAGTGAATAATAAAAAACATCTGCAAGTCCCATTTTCAGAGCCCTCTCCATCCTTCTCTGTTTTCAAAGCCAAACCTTATTCCCTTCAAGCCCATTTCTTCTCTAATTAGAATCTGGATTACTCTTTTCTTTTCTACATAGTCCTTAATTTCCTTTCTACTTTCCTTGCCACTCATCTTAATAATAGCTGCCATTTTTATATCACAACATTTTCCAAAGCACGTGGGCATGTTTACTGGTTTTAAAAGTATGATCTATGACCCCCTGAGGGTATTTAAGGCCCTTTCAGAGGGTCCATGAGGTCAAAACTACCTTCATCATCATCATAAGATGTTATTATTTCTAATATGGTAAATATCAATAGATTTGGTCTTCTTTAGATGTAAGTTCCATACTCTTTTCACTAAGCTATGCTGCCTCCCAACTATGAAATGTTTTCCTCATTATCCATTTTTGTCTAATGGTATTATTTGAAGGAGGAGGATGTTTTGTTTTCTTTCTTAACACCCAAGTTTTTATCCTACTCATCAACTTCACCTGTCATTTTAAACATTTTAAACTTAGAAAATAAGGTAACATTGGGGCAGCTAGGTGTCAAAGTGGATAGAGCACCAGCCCTGAAGTCAGGAGGACCTGAGTTCAAATCTGGTCTCAGACACTTAACATTCCCTAGATGTGTGACCCTGGGCAAGTCACTTAACCTCAATTGCCTCAGCAAAAAAAAGAAAAAAAAGAAAGAAAAAGAAAAAAGAAAAAAAAAGAAAAGAAGGTAACAGCTGCTCTAGAAACATAGTTAAGATATTTCCCCATGCTCTATGAATAATTTTCTTAAAAAAAAAACACATCAAAGGGGAAAGATAGCATTTGGAGAAAAAGAGAGAAGATTCTAACTTGAACTCTGTCAACACATTTCTAAGCCACCAAGCTTTAATATGGGAGGGGAAAAAACTCCAGGTCATTACAGTCTTATCATCTTCCTCATGGATCCTAAATCAACAGATACCTCCCACACATCACCACCCAAAGCAAGAACAATGCTATGGTCCAGAACTTACTCAAATGGTTCTACCATTTGCATGCGATGGAGCAACTCAGTGGCAAAGTTGACAGATCCAGACTATGTATTGACATTTGTTCTGATGAATGTTTTTCTTAGGTTCTTAAAAATTGTAAATAGAACAATCTTGAAAGGTTTTTGAAATCTGCCAATTTCTCAAGAGCACGGAGCATGAAACTCAGGGATCAGTGACTAAAAATAAATTCAGAAAAATTATTTAAAGGGTAAAGAAGAAGTATTCTTTCTTGAGGGACAGGAAAGTGAAGGGAGGCAAAAAAAAGTAATTAAAAAAACCTTATAAATTGGCCCATGGAACTGACAAACCAGGGGGCAGTTCTATTTCTGTACTCAGCTGTACCTTTAGGCACCTCCTGGAGATAGAAGGGCTGCTATCTCAAAAACATTCTGGCCACTGCAGAAAAGTTTAATGGGTCTCCCTAAGCCCTCCTTGCTCCTGAAGATATGGCAGTTCACCCTCTATGGTATATTGATAAAATGTGATGTTCACTTGAGAATTATTATTTTCAACCTCAGAAATATTTACCAAAAAATCAGGGACCACGACCTTCTGGACAAAAGGAAAACAGTCACTGCTCTGAAAGCTGGAGAGGACCGAGCCATTCTCCTGGGACTGGCCATGATGGTCTGTGCCATCATGATGTACTTTCTGCTAGGAATCACACTCCTGCGCTCATACATGCAAAGGTAATTTTCAATGTTGTTTGTAAACATCTAGTTAATTGACTCTACATTCTTTTTCCCGAGACTCACACTGAACCATCCTACCCAACAATCCTAGAACAAAATCAGGATTCTAATCATCATAAGTAGGATCACCATCAATCTAGAACTGAAAGAGATTGTAAAGGCCAAGTAGTCCAACCCCCTCATCTTAGAGAGGAAGAATCTGAATCACAGGATGGTTAAGTCAATCAGCAAGTATTTATTAAGTACCTACTATGTTACAGGTAGTTCGGTAGGAACTAGGGATGCAAACAGAATAAACAAAAGTAGGAGCTTACACAAGATCATGCATGGAGTAAATGTCAAAGATGGGATTTGAATCCAAGGACTTATTCTCCAGGCAGTGCTCTTTCCACTGTCTCCAGATTTATATTTGCCATAGGATAGCTAGCCATAATGCTGAGAGCAGCCGACTTGAAGTCAAGAAGACCCATTTTTGTGAGTTCAAATCCAGCCTCAGACTCTAAATGTGTGACCCTGAGTACTTAGTCCTACTTGCCTCAGGTTCCTCCTTTGTAAAATGAGCTAGAGAAGGAAATGACAAACTACTTCAGTATCTTTGCCAAGAAAACTTCAAATGAGATCATGAAGAATCTCACGTGAATGAAAAAATGACTTAAAACTAAAACTAAATTGAATAGAAAAGGGCGTAATGGATAGGATGCTGACCTCTCAGTCAGGAAGACCTGTATTTAAGTTCTGCCTTTGACACATATTGGTCGTGTGACCCTGAACAAGGCATCTAACTTCTCAATGCTACAGATACCTCTCTAAGACTATAAACTACAGAAAAGTTGTTCATTTGTGTTAGTTAAGAGAGTTTTCTATACCCAAGGTCTCACATATGCAGCCCATAGTACTCCCAAGAGGGTCAAAAGAAGATTAAAATGTAATTGGGAAATATTTGACAAAACAAATAAAAATACAGTAAAATACAAGTATGTGGTTTTCTGAGTCAATATGTGGCCCCCAGAGAAATCCTAATGAATAGTTTAATTTCCAGTTAATTTGGCATCATTGGGCTACATCAATAAAATTATTAATCAGGACAAAAAAATTAATAGGAGAAACAGAAAGTGTCTGGCTAAACCTAGTTTTACGAGATGTGGTCATAGAATCCATTCATTCTATCAAATCACGAAGAGCTGGCTATTGTCCATAAATTAAAGGATCAGTTACCACAGCAAAACAGAAACACCTGACTTGTTCAAGTCTCCTGGGAAATCATGGCAGTCTTCAGCTGCCTGCTGAAACAAGATTTTCTCTCATGAAAAATGGAAGTTTAATTTAGAACAGGGAAGCAAGCTATTTTATAGCACCCATTTATCCATGTAAATTAATACCTTCATTTTAGAAACAAAATCCAACTGAAACACAGCCATTTGCTGAAATTAAGGCATCATCTTTCACAGTTTCTAGATTTCACTAAAATCTGCTAATGGTCATCGCTAGATTCATTCCCCAGGAAGGAGCCTAGATTTTTGGATTGGGGCATGTACCTTGATCTGAAGGAGCTCCAAAGCCACTGTGCCTGCCCAGGACCCACCTAAAGTTCCCTGAAGATGTATCAGCAAAGTCCCACCACTTCCCACTCAAGGAATCACAGTTCCCTTAATCTAATGGGATGGACTTGGTCTACCAACTTTAGTATCCTACCACCACTTTTCTTATAGAGCTATACCCTTGGAAGGGCCAAGAATGGGAGTGAAGGAACCCTACCAACAAACTGCAAAACTCCAAGTTAATAAGCGCCAGCAGCCCACAGTCGCTAGGGTAATCAGTTTATACCCAGAAGCTGGAGATTGATTGAGCTTCTGTTGTTTCCTAATTACAAACGCAGCCATTGATCATCAAGCTCAAAAACAATTTTCTTTTTTTTAAATAACCCTGACCAATCCAACTGGCAGCTGGGGAGAATTTACATTCCTCTTTGTTCTAATGTTGCAGAAAATAACTAAGGGCAAAGTTATTTAATCCTTCATTTTCTAGAGAAAGACTGCTTCTCAATTGGACATATATGTACACACACAAATAAATAGTGTATAGTGTGCATACATGTATGATCATGTAAACATATATGTGTTTATTAATTTTATATTTGTTATACATATTTATATACTTGTTTCTCCCATTAGTTCATTATTAGTAGGGATCTTTTCATTCTTATATCTCTTAATGGCTGGCAAACTCCCTACCTCAGAGTAATGGCTTAATAAATGCTTACTGGATCAATTGATTGACTTGCTGAAAATTACTCAAATCGGGGTTGTTTCTGAACTTTGAAAGTACTGCCACTTACCCATGTCATATAACTAGGCATGTACAAGGTAGAATTTGAATCTAGGTTTTCCTAAGAGAACGAGGCAGCTAAATAACTAGTGGATAAAGCATTGAGCCTGAAATCAGGAAGACCCAAATTCAGACATGCACTAACTGTATAACCCTAGCCAAATCACCTAATGCTATGTGCTTTAATCCACTGAAGAAGGAAATGGCAAACCATTCTAGTATCTTTGCTGAGATATAGTATGATGAATAGTCAAATATGACTGAACACCATTTTCCTAAGAGAGAGACACTGCTTTAATCCAGTGCTGTCAAAATCAAATTAAAATGAAATAGATTTTTCCTATCACCTACTGATTTAGAAAACCACAAGTCAGCATTATCTCTGTTATATTGTATTTTTAATCATATTGTTAAACATTTCTCAGTTACATTTTAATCTGGTTCAGCAGCACTCAAGAATCACAGACTTTAACTGGAGTTTGACACTTTAGGCTCAGTGGAGAGGATACTAGACTCAGTCAGGAAAACTTGGATTCAAATTCTGTCTCTGATGTTTATTCCCTAATTGATGACAAGCAAGTCACATCATCCCAGAAGCCAGTTACCACCTCTGTAAAATGAGGGGGTTGGATCTAGATGGTCTCTAAATCTAGGAGTCTGTGAACATTTTACTGTACAAGGTGTGTTCCTGGCCCATGGGGCTCTTGAACTTAATCCTGACAAAGACAAATGGTGAGAGAATAGAGAAAATTAGACAAATGAAAGGTAGACTGGGATGGCAGAGATTTATGATTTCTTAGACATTAAAGATGTGAAAACTTCCTCCAAATCATCTATAACCTGCTGAAGGATCTCAGCAGAGTGCTAGATGTAAGTCCTGAGAACAAATTCTCTTCTTACATTTACTATGAGATTATGGACAAGGCTCTTAATCTTTCTCTCTTTTTTTTTTCAGTGTGTGGACGGAAGAGTCTCAATGTATGTTGCTTAATGCTTCCATCACCGAAACGTTTAACTGCACTTTTATTTGTGGTCCAGAATGTGAGAAGAACTCTCAGTATCCCTGCCTGCAGGTCTATGTTAACCTGACTTCTTCGGGGCAAAAGCTCTTACTTTACCACACAGAAGAAACAATGAAAATCAATTCTGAGGTAGGCACATGGCATTCATTTCTTCTCAGGCTGATTTCATGGGGACAACTAACTCCTGACTCTGAAAATGAACCCTCAGTTAGCATCCTAGGACCAAAATTCACCCAGGAAGACAACTCTCCTCTTATCCATCAAATTATACATTATCTATATATGGCTGATTTCCTGAGTGAGGTATGGATTTCATTGAGCTGCTACTTTGTTCTTCATCCCTATTTGGAAATGGAAGCACTCCATCCTTAATTATTACTCTCATGGAGATAGCCTTTCCAAGGACAGAGACCACAGCTACAGAGTAAAAGGTGGCAGGGATTACCCATCACATAGTGGGCACAGATCATGGATGTGTTTGGGGGTTCAGATGACTTGAATTTCTGCCATTGGTACCGATTCTTCACCTATGCTTTGGTTTGTTCAAGACAACAATTAAAAAACCAACAAACATTAATAAGTATCATGATGTGTCAGGCACATTCGTGATTAGGGATAGATGCAAAAATTAAATAATCACTGCTTTCAAGGAGTTTATGTTCTATTTGGGGTATAGATAAATACATACAAGCACTTATAAATATATGTACAGACATACATATGTGTATATGTGTGTACATATACATATATGCACACACATGGGCATATAGCTTCTATATATAGAATAAATACAAGAATAATTAGGATCTAAAGCAATACTGATAGAGCTGCTGATCTTTTTCATTGACCCTTTGCAGCTTTCCTGTAGTAGAATCGGGGAAAGTTAAGCACAGGCTTTGAATACTAAGATCAAGTTTTCATTATAGAAACAAAAATTGCCTGATTACTTTTTCTTCAAAAATCATTCCCATTCAGATTGATCATAGAAAGTTTCTTTGAAATCCTTCTAACATACCTATATTTTAATAGTATTTTTTTCCTCAATCTCATGAGAAAACAATTTTCAACATTTATTTATGCAAGATTTTGAATTCCCAATTTTTCTCCATCCCTCCCTCTGCTTTCCTCTTCTGAAAATTATAGGCAATTTATAAAACATTTTCCATATTAGTCACAGTTATGAAAGAAGAAGCAGATCAAAAGGGAAAAAACATGAAAAAAGAATAAAGTAGAAAAAATTTTCTTCAATCTGCTTTCAGAGTCCAGCAGTTCTTTATGTAGACATGGATAGCATTTTCCTTCATGAATCCTTTATATATGTCTTGGATCAGTGATATTGAGAAAAGCTGAGTCATGATCATCACATAATGTTGATGAAACATCACAAAATGATGATGTTTTTCTGGTTCTGCTCATTTCACTTTGCATCAGTTTGTATAGATTTTTATGAAATCTGAATGATGAATGTTCATCATTCTTTATTGTACAATGCCACAGTTTGTTCAGTCATTCCCCAATTGATGGGCATCCTCTCAATTTCCAATATTTTGGAAATTATTGGAATATAGCAGCCCCACAGAAAAGCTGCTATATTTGTTTTGCTCATCAGGCCCTGTCCTCTTTTTATGATCTCTTGGAGATACAGAGCTAATTGTGGTATTGCTAGATCAAAGGGTATGCACAGTTTGGTTGTCCTTTGATCATAGTTCTAAATTGTTCTCCATCTAGCATACCTTTAAAAAAAATTAAAGCCTCTGACATGGCATTAAGAACATAAATTAAGGACTGGAAAGGACCTTGGAGATCATACAAACCAAAACTTTTATTTTATAAACGTGTAAAGTGAATCTCAGAAAAGGAAAGTTACTTATTTAAGGTCACGCACTAGTAAGTGGGAGAGCAAGGTCTGAACCCAGGTCTTCTGACTCTAAATCTTCTGCTCTTTTGACCACATCGTTCTTTTAACCTTCCTCTAGAGATTTTCAAAACCAAAAGTAAAAATTAATATCATCTATTTATTAGATTATTGAGGTTACAACTAACTAGAATCAGGGATTTTGATATGAAAATTCCCTTTTGGCTTCCAATGAAGAGGTAAGAGTCTTTCAGGTTTTATGCTATAGAGGGGAAAACCAATGGACCTAGAGTGAGAAAGACTTGGATCTAACACCTACTTACTACCTGTTTTACTACTATTTGTACCCTGAACAAGTCAATTTCTCAGGACCTGATTTTCCTCATCTATAAAACAGAGATGATAATAGTGTTCAAAGTGTCTACCTTCCTGATGTAGGGATTCCTGGTAAGGAATTCCCTCCATCAATGCTTATCTAGGACCTGCTTGGCAACTAGACTGATGCCTGAGAATTGCCTGAGGTGCTGAGAGCTTAAGGGGCTACCCCAGGGTCACACAGTCATTCTGAACCAGAAGTGAAACTTGAACCCAGATCTTCCTGAATCCAAGATCTGTCTCTATACATTATGAAATGGATATTAACCACATTACTGCAGTTATTTATGAAGAAAATGTAGTACATAGTACTATATACTATTTACATAGTAGGTACTGCATAAATGCTTTTTGTTTAATTGATTTAAATCACATTAAAGCGCTATTGAAATATAATCTTGTATGTGAATAATATACATTTATCTTTTAGTCACAAAAATCAGTCTTAACTATTTTGATACAAAACTTTCACAAATGCAATATATAGAAATGGTATTCATAAAAACTAATTTGATCAGTCAAAAGGCACACCATGCTAATAATTTTGAATTAGCTGTATTGCATTTCTAGCCTGTGCTGGTAGGGATGAATGAAATACTTATAACTTTCCAGGGGGAATTATTAACACTGATGGCTGGGATCAGTCCTGGGATCAGTCCCACCTGAATTCACTTCTTTTGTATTTTTATTTTTCAACTTTTTCTAATTCTGAAATTGGCAAATACCAACAAACATGAGCATTTCTACATACAAAAAAAAAACATCAAAAGTAGATTACATATAAAACTGGGACTGTCTAGATAGAAAAGCTTGCTTTTTCTACTTTGGGCAAATACTATAGCTATTCTTTGAGCATGTGACCAAGAAGAAGATTTCTTCAGCCAAAGGCAGAGAAAGCCAACTGCATTTTGGTTACAACAGCTCAAATAAATTATTACCACCCCATATGAGAACTCAGCCTCCTGAATATTTCAGAAGCAGTTTTTGAAAACGTCTGCTCCAGTTCCCCCTAATCTACAGGAAGCACAAATAATGTTCAGTTGCCTCAAGGTTGTTTTATCAATAAATAAAAGTGAACATAGTCTCAGTTTTTTTCCAAGATGTGCTTGTTTCTGCCATCAGCCCTCCAAACAGGGCTAATGCTATGGAATATGAAACTCTCAAATGCTGATGAAATCGTAAAGTTATTCATTAGCTCAAAATTCATCAAACATTTATTATGTGCCTACTATGTGACTATGGTCAGAGTGTTAGGGGCTGGAATTTAAAAAAAACAAAAACAAAAAGGAAATAATCCCTTCCTCTTCCAGAAGCCTACCTTCTAATTGGGGGAGAGAACAGAGAAAAGTACATATAAAGCACATACAAAGTATTTTTTTTTGTAGAGAGTACTATCAACTGAGAGATCAGCGTTTGTTCCCTGTCAGAGAAGGTACTTGAAAGCTCACATCAAATGCATATCAGCTGAAGAAACTGGGGGCATTTAATTTAGAGAAGACCTAAGAGAGACATAATAGTTGTCTTCAAATATTTGGAGGGCTGACATATGGAAGAGGAATGAGACTTTTTCTACTCAGTCCCAAAAGGATGAACCCAATATAACACAGGAAAGTTAAAGAGATCATTTAGAATTGATATCAGGAAAAAACTTTCTCACAATGAGAGCGGTCCAAAAGTGGGATGAGCTGTCTTGAGGCTGGCTTCCAGCAGAGACTGGATTTCCTCTTGGATATGTTGGGTTTTTAGGAATGAGCTAGAGTAGTTGCTTCTGAAACCCCTGCCAATTCTAGAAGTCTTCAATTTTGTTGTATAAACTTAAAGGAGAAATAAATATCAGCTGTTATTGACTTTCCTTCTATCCAAATGATAGGTGTTTTTATATTCTTGCATCTTGTAAAACAAGTTCTATGGAACACTCTCCAACAATATTTCTGAGCCTTCGTATTTGAGTCAGTGTTAAATGACAATATACCAAGATCCAGAACATGCTCACAGTCTTTACTATGTTACTGGTGGCAATTTGGGATACGTAAGGGAAATTTATAATGTTTTTGTTAAGCTCCTATTATGCATCAGGAACATAGGATTTAAATGGAGAAAAAACTTGGAGAAAATCTAATCATCATTTTAGAGCTAGGAAACTGAGGGCCCGTCTCTTACCCACAGTCACACAGCTGCAAATAACAGAATCAGACACAGGCTGATTTTAGAACTAGTCATTTTTCCACTGTACTGTAACTGCAGAGCTAGTTCCCATAATTCTGTGCACTGGCTCATTCATTTGTTCATCTCCCCACTTTTCTCTGTGATTGAAACTCTTCCCATTGGAAACTTGCTTTTGTGGAGAAAGGGGGCAGATGGGCAGCGGCAAAAAGCCCAGATGGGAATTACTACTGTCAAACCTTACAAAGCTCTTCTTAATGGTCCGAATGGCTCCACACCCCAGAGAATGGAAGCTGAAAATAATTGGACTTTTCACAATGTTTCCTTCGACCATAGTTGTCATTTCTTTCTGCAGAGTTGAATTTCTGAGATCCCAAGTATCAAAACAACAGTACTTGGGCATGTTGTGCTGCATCTAAACCTGACACCACTGAAGAGGAACCAGCACTTTTCTTTTCAGAGGGTCACCAGACCATGACCTTATAAAGATCAGCTGGTAAACATGAGCAAAAGCTAGTGCTGGGAAAGCTGCCAGGAGAACCCTTCCATCAGTTCCTCAACTCATTCCAAAGATCTTTAGTTCCTGATCATTCTTTCCTTGTTAGCATGATCAAGTACAATTCATTTCCATTTTGACAAGTTAGCAGCCCATGTGGTCAGCAGGGTATAGTAGTTTCAGAATAAGGAAGATTTACTTCAAACCCCACTGCTGGCAGAAACCTGCTGTGTGACCATGGGCAAGTCATTAATTTCTCACTGCCTACCCAGCTCTCCAAGACTATGGCTAAGAGTAAAGTAATTGATTTGCATTAGTAAAGGGAGTTTCCATACCAGGAAATCCCTATACTAATGAAATCATGGAGCTCAGCCTTTTAAAAAAAATTCTTCCCTTAAAATAGCCACATTTCTAAAAGTTATAAAGAAATAGCATGAAATTGAAAGATGATTTTACTGAAATGTATAATACATAGCTGTCAACTTTTGAGTTAAGTCAACAGGATGCAAGTGGGTCAATCATGATATCATATTCAAAGGCACAAGGACAATTTTCTTTCATTTTTGTTCCCTGCTCCATGTACTTTTTTTTTCTTTGCCTCTTAAAGCTAAAGTCTTTCCAACATTCATACAATCAATAAATATTTCTTAAGCATCATCTATGCACTAGGCACTGAACATTAGGGAAACACACACAAAAAAATAAAATTTCCACTACCCTTTGTAGTGGCAAAAATGTTCAGCTTGATGTTAAATATGACCTTAATTCCAATCTCACGTAAAACTAAATTAATATGTGACCTTGGGCAAGAAATTCCAACTGGAGCCCCTGTTCCTCATTTGGAAATAATAATACCTGCAGTACCCACATCAACATGAAGTGCAAGTAAGATTGTAAATGTAAAAGCACTCCACAAACTCTGATGTAGCACTTAATGCCATCCACCCCCACCATCATCATCATCTTTTTATGTCCTTTTATGTCAATACACAAGTGAGGCAATGCCAGAGTCTGCTGTGTTTCGAGGATCTCAGCATCAGGACATGACTTAATACCAATGAAGGAAAAATTAGAACCACAGGAAAATAGAATGGGAAAGGACTTCAGAGTCAACTCTATCACTTTTACAAATGAGGAAACTGAGGTTTCAGCAGAGAATGTGAGTTGTCCAAGCTTACACAGATACTTAAAGAAAGGGCCATGGAATCTCCTACCTCCCAGTTCAGAGTTTGGTTTTGGTTCTGTTATTATATTCCATTTCTTATGGGGGCTTTCATTCAATGTCTATACTTTGTGAGTTCAAATACACTAAGACCAACTCAGTGAAAATATCTGTAGATCCCCATCCTCGGTAACTTTTTTCAGATTCACAGGATATTTCACTACTTTCCATTCAATTTGATAGTTTTTTTTTTTTATTACACACCTACAATGTAACAAACACAATCCAAGATATTGAGGATACAAAGTCAATACCAAAACAGCCCCTGTCTTCAAAGAACTTACACTCTTTTGGGAGAAAATAATATTTATCCATGTAAGTAAATGGGGTAGCTGGGTGACATCCTAGTGCGTAGAGTGCAGAGCCTAAGTTCAAATCTGGTCTCAGACACTTAATAGCTGTGTGCCCCTGAGTAAATCATTTAATCCTGTTTGTCTCAGTTTCCTCTTCTGTAAAATGGAAATGCCAAGAAAATCCCAAATGAAGTCAGGAAGAGTCAATCACAACTGAAATGGAGCAACAACAATATAAGTAAGCATAAACTATATATTCAAACTCATTTTAGGGAGGAGAGGTCAGAACTAATATCGATTGTGAATAATAGAACAGGAATTCCAAAGCTCATTGAAAAGGCAAAAAAGAGTGGGATAGGTGTCCTAAGAGATGGGGCTGACGCAGATGAGTCTGGAGCAGCAAGGATAAGAGAGCTCTGGTCTGCGGCACCTCAGAGCTGAGAATCAGAATTCCAACTGCAGCTGGACAGGACAGTAAATCAGCTTGTCCTTCAATGGCAATGGTTAATTTGATTTTCTCAGCTCCACAGTGTACAACCTGTGTGATCTTGGACAAATCACTTAACTGCCTACCTAGCAATTTCCTTGTGTTTAAAATGAGGGCACTAAACTAGGTGATCTTTACGGCCACATTTGGCTCTAAATCTATGTACCCCTGATCAGTTCCTGAGCAAGAGAGAGACACAGAGCAGGTGGGAAATAACCACTCTGAGAAGGAGACATAGAACTCTCCCAGATTTGACCCCCATAAGTCCCATAAGTAGAAGTGCTTATTAAGAGGTAGCTGAGACCATCTGGAAACCAAACTGTTTGGGGAAATGTCAGTTGTAGGAAGATAGCCTCTCAGCCATACCTCAACTGAATGGATTTCAAGAATGATGTATCTCTCAAGAAAGCATAATGGGATATCAAATGGCAAGAAGGCTACAGTGGACATCCAAGAAAGGTGAATAGAGGGAAGAGGAAAACAGGAATTCTAGATACTCACATTCTTCCAAACTCACTGGAGATATCAGATCAATTATTATTTAATTGAGTATTTTCATAATCAGCAACAGAAAATTTATATCCTTAGATCTACCTGGTTCAGACAATTGTAGGTGTTTGAGCATCCTTAGGTACCAAAGTCTTTCATCTCTTGATGTTGATCCTTTTCTTTTGCTCCCTTTTAAGTACCTTAGCATGCCAGAATGCTATAATAAATGTGAAAATGTGTAAGCAAACAGAGCAAGGATAGGGCGTGCTCTGGATAGGGCCACACGAGGATGCTGGCAGGACCGTTAGTGTGTAATTATGGTAGGATATTGTTTCCCTTTGCTCTGCCAAGAATTTTAAGCAGCACAGCTTGACAAATACTAAAAACTGAAAGGAGAAACCAAGTAACTTTCAAAAACAGATTTAAAGCAGGAAAAATGCTGATAGAATGCTGAAAGTCAGGAGAGGTGAAAGAAAATGAGACTCCTGTGTACTGGAAGACCGTCTAGCCATCACTCAAATCAGACAGAACGCAAAGTTTTCTTCTCCAAATCATCCCTTCCCTCCTAAAGCCAACATTCTGGGAAATCTGAAGAATTCATCCCTCTATGGACCTCTTTAGAGAGAAAACAAGACAGAGTACTCAGAGCCATAACTAGGGTAGTACAGCTGGAGCGTTGCTCTAGAATGCCAGATTTTAGAGGGCACATCTAGTAGCATCGTCAACATACTTCCCCTTGTTAACCAAGCAGTTCTAGCATCACAGCAAACTAGTTCTCTAGGCTAGAAACCATCAGTTGGTTTGGGGTACACTTCCTCAGCCCTGGTACTCTCTCTCCCACCTGCGATTCCTTGTCCCTGGTACAAAAATTCCCAACTACAATTCTGCCTATATTTCTCTTCATCCTATACTTCCAAAGATGTTTTCCATCACCTTCTCCTCTCTACCCATAGTCTCCTGTGGATGCTTCCCTGGTAAGAGTCTGTGGAAAGTGTACAAAATTTAGGAGTCAGATGAACTGGCTTCAAAGCCCAAATCTGTTGCTTGTGATGACTATGACTGAGTCACTTTTCCCTTCTAAAACATTTTTTCCTATGTAGAATGAGAGAATTTAACTAGAATGGTCTCTCAAGTCCCTTATGGCTCAAAAACTATTCTGTTTCCTTTGACTCAGTTTCCTCATCTATAAAATGAGCTACTATTAAAAAAAGGAGAATAAGCTGTTAACTGGAGGTTATTCAATAATCTACTTAGTATAATTCAAACACACTTTTCACCATACCATGAGGGGTTTTTATTTAAAAACTATGAATTTAGTTCTTTAAGGTTTGTATGTACTTTATATACAGTATCTCATTCAATCTTCAGGACAATCCTGTAAGGTAGATATTGTAATTATTCTCTCCTTTTTACAGATGAGGAAACTGAGGCTCTAATCAGGATCACACAGTTCACAAATGATTAAAGCAAGAATCAAGTCCAGGTCTTTCTGACTCCATGATTCATGACTCAAGTATTACACCAAACTTCCTATTTTTAAGTCATTGCCATCATGTCCAACTCTTCATGACCCCATTTGGGATTTTCTTGGTAAAACTACTTGATGGTTTGCCATTTCCTTCTCCAGCTCATTTTAGAGAGGAAAATAAGGCGAAGAGGATAAGCGGCTTGCTCTGGGTCACACAGCCAGTAAGTGTCTGAGGTCACATTTGAACTCATGAAAATGAATCTTCCTGATTCCAAGCTCAATGCTCTAAGCACTGTGCCATCCACCTCCCCTTTTCAAGAGGCTATTCACTTACAACCTTACAGTAAAACAAATGGAGTTTGCCTCCAGAAAGTACATCCCATTCTATCCCCACCAAATTACAATAGGCAATTTCTCAAAGTGTCTAAGCAAGTAGCAGTCAGAGTGGCTGAGTTCACCTGGAAGACATTTAAAGCAAAAACAACTTCAGCCATTTTCAAAAGTGAATGGGGGGATCTGATTTCTGGGTCAAAAGTATATTATGGAACCAAAAGGACTTATGAAATCTCAGGTGAGAGAGAGATGTGGTATGCACAACTAGAGAGAGGACAATCTTACTGTCCTCTGCCCTGGTCAGTCTATATTGTCTTCCATTTTGGTCATCACAATACTCCCATTGTAGATATATAATATCCATAATAATAATATAATAATTAATAAGCTAGAACATATAATATCAATGCTAGCTAAATATTTAAAGTTAGGAAAATACCATAGGCTATCTCATTTGATACAACTCCTGTGAGTTGTGTTATTATCATTCCTATGTTATAGATGAGGAAACTGAAGCACAGGGGTGAGATGATTTGCCCAGGGTCATACAGCTGGTAGATGTCTGAGGCAAGATTCAACTTCAAGTCTCCCTGACTCCAACACTTCATCATTTTCTCCACCTCTCTAAAAACCCTTTTTTTAAAATAATTCAACCAGGGGGCAGCTAGGTGGTGCAGTGGCTAGAGCACCAGCCTTGAAGTCAGAAGTACCTGAGTTCAAATCTGGTCTCAGTCACTTAACACTTCCTAGTTGTGTGACCCTGGGCAAGTCACTTAACCCCAATTGCCTCTGCAAGAAAACGAAAAGAAAGAAAGAAAAAAAATTAAAAAATAAAATAATTCAACCATTTCAGAAGAGAATGGTCATAAAAGGACCACTTTTTAATGAAGTTTCATTTTGTTTTTAACTCTAGAGATCTTTTGATCTCTAGAACTGACACAGAACCCCATTGCAAGGGAGGTTGTGCTCATAAACTCTCCCAGCCCAAAACTGGAAAAGGTCTCCATGGATCTGTTATCTAAATTGTAAGTAAGGGTTTGACCTTTCCTAAATACAACTATTTAGGGTTTTTTTTAATCCCCTTGAATAAAAAATTTTCCTCTGTGTAGCTGTAGGGACAGAAGCAAAATTAAAAAAGGTAACTCCAAACTTCTCCAGAGGCTACTTCTGTCCCATCTGTCCCCAGCAAGCATCTAACTGGACTGCTTCCAATAACTGCAGAAGGAAAGAAAATGTTTGTCTCAGCCAAGAAGATCAAATAGTCAATGGTTAGTTTTTAACCATATGTTCTTAACTCCAGTAGAATTTAAGCTTTTTGAGAACTGGAATGGTTTTAGTTTTGAGTTCTTCTCTATAGTACCTAGCATATAGTAGGCACTTAATAAAAGCATTTTAATTCATTTGATTGAATTGAATTTCATGAGAAACTAGACCCTTGTAGAAGTACCTTCAGGCCCTCAGCTGCTAAATGATGTTGTTGTTGGGCTTGCTATTTTTCCTCATTCTCTAAGACGACCAAGACATTAGGGAGGTGATACCATGATATACAGCTACAATTGAGTTGGATTTAACTGGGTAATGGCCATATTCAAAATCATTCTCCCCTCCAGAGCCATCTGGGTCCAATGGCCAGATATAGATCAGGATGGCTAGAGATGGCCCCGGATACAGAGGCCACTGCTCTGGCTAGCTCAGCCTCCTGGCTACTGATCCATCAATATCCTTAGTTGATTAATGGATATTAGATCGAGAACTCCTTGAGAGCCAGAACTGTGTTTTGCTCTTCTAAACTTAACACAGTACCTGACACAGAGTTCAATTGTTCGGTCATTTTTGAGTCATGTCCAATTCTTGGTGACCCCATTTGGGGTTTTCTTGCCAAAGATACCAGAGTGGTTTAGCCATTTTCTTCTTCAGCTCATTTTACAGATAGGAAAACTGAAGCAAATAGTGGCAACTGGTTTGTTCAGGATCACACAGCTAGGAAGTGTCTGAGGATCAATTTTAACTCAGAAAGATGCTGGAACTCTCTCCATTGTACCATCTAGCTGCCTCCTAGGGCACAGTAGGCATTTAATAAATGTTTGCTTTATAACTGTTAAGGTTAGAATCAAGATACATTAAGATAGACTACATCTCGGGGAATGTGTCTGCTGATCAAAAGCAAAAGGCTCAGCATTCATTCTGGTCCAATGAAGGGGAGATCCTCCTGGTAAAGGTCAAGCCCCTCCATGGGACCACAGTCCCTCAGTCCCACCAGGAAAGTCAGTGGAAAGAGCAACCAAAATCATCACGTTTTTCCTTCCAGGAAGCATGGTATAGTAAAAATAGAACTAGCCTTCCAGATTGGAATACTAGGGTTCAACTCCTACCCCTGAAATATATTGACTGTGATTTGGGCCAATTCTTTAAGACGATGGGTTGAAAATCCTGTATCAACATGCTTTGACAGAGTTTTCTATTGAGTAGCTTCTTACATCAATAAAATTAACTACACTGATCACAAAGGAAAAAAAACATATTTTTTATCCTTGAGCCCACAAACTAAAAGACAAAATTAACTATGGTCCATGCTAAGGTCATGAGCTCTTTCTGCTTAATCCACAGGCTCATTTCATTATTTTATGGTTGGTTCAGGAAAAAAAAAGGAAAAATTATTTGGCATTGTGTAGACTAGGTTGAAAATCCTGTCTCAACATGCTTTGACAAAGTTTTCTCTTGAGTGGCTTCTTACACCAATAAAATTATGTATCCTGATCACAAAGCAAAAAAAAAACATCTTTTTTATCCTTGGGCCCACAAACTAAAGTTTGTATAGTTATATAACTATAGTTATATATAACTATATATATAAAACACTATATTTAAAATTATAGTGATAGTCCATGCTAAGGCCACTAAATTTTCATGCCTAATCCACAGGCTCACTTCATCATTTTATGATTGATTCAAAGAAAAAAAGGAAGAAAAAAATTGTTTGGCATTTTGTAGAGTAGGCAGGGATAGAAAACATTTTTTCTCACCAACCCAAAGGGGAGGACATCAAGGAATACACATGTAAAAAATAACATTTTCTTCTTAGAAAAACATAGAATACTTAGGTAATCTGCCTTTAAAAATTAAGAAACAGGAACATGAGATTTGATTCAGTAAATATAATAAGTGCTGTTTCCACCTGATAAAGGCAGTAGCATTGAGCATCTTGAAAATTGAAGTGGAGGAGGGTGGAGTTTATCCCTTATATTCAAAATAGTATATCATGACCAGTTGTTAAAGAACAGAAGAGAAGAGGAAAATAAGAAAGATAATGGCAAAAGAAAGGCAGAGATAAAGAGAAATATATTTAAAAAGAAGGAGGAGGAAGTTAGAAGGGAAAGAAGGGAGAGAGAGGGAAGATATAGGAATGGGGGAACAGGAGATAGAGGACAGGAAGACAATCAGAAACAGAAAGAGAAAAAGATGTAGAACCTAGAAATGGAAAGATAGATAGAAATAGAGAAAGACAAATACAGGAAGAGAGAAGGGGGAGAGAGGGAAGGAGGGAAACAGGAGACAGAGGACAGGCATACAGAGAAAGAGGGAGACAGAGAGCTGGAAAGATAGACAGAGATAGAAATAGAGACAGACAGAAACAGAAAGACAGAGGGAAGGGAGGAGGGAGGGAAAGAGAGAAAAAGAGAGGAAGAGAAGAAGGAAGAGATGGGGAAGGAGAAGGGGAAAAGGAAGAAGGACAAACAGAAACAGAGACAGAGGTGGGGGATGGACGGAGGGAGGAGAAAGAGAAGGAAACAGGAGGCAAAGGACAGCTAGACAGAGAAAGAGAAAGAGAGCTGGAAAAACAGACAGAGAGAGAGACAGAACAACAGACAGACGGGGGGAACGTGAGATAGAGGAAAGAGATAGAGACAGAGACAGAAAGAGACAGACAGACAGAAGTAAATGAAGCAAAAAGGTAGAGCTTCTCAGGCTCATGTCAGTTGAGTTAAATTTTTCTTACCTTGACCTATTGCTCATTTGGACCATGCTAACAGCGACAGATCACTTTTTTATGGAGAGGTTCATTAATCGCTCTCCATAGGTCTTGGGAATACTCTTTAGCTTTCCCTAGGGAGCATCCACTATAAATGGCCTATTGGAAGTAGCCAACCAGGGGAAATTGGACTTACTTTCTAAAAGTGATACAAAAAAATAAATTACCATCACCCCAAGGGCTAAATGAAAGTCAATTCAAAGCCAAAGTTATTTTTCCCGTGAAACAGTTAAAACAGTCTGATTTTTGTCTTTAAACTTGGTTGCTTTGATATTTTAGGATCCTAGAACTGGAAGAGATCACAGAGGTCATGCAGTTCAACCCCTTTATTTTACAAGTGAGAAAACTGAGGACCAGTGAGATTAACTGATGTGCTAATACCAGGCAGGCAGCAACAGAGCAAGGTTGCAAGTTCAAGGCCTCTGACTCCCAATCCAGCAGCTTTCCATGCTGCCTCTTAGCCCAGTCATGCATTGTCCTTAGACTGTAGTATAGCAGAATGAGAATTAGACCCAAAACCCTGGATTCTAAGCCTGCCTGTAACATCAATTTGCTATGTGACCTTGGACTTCCTATCTCTGCTCCTCGTTCTGATTCCTTGTCAAATGAGGGCCTTGGACCACATCATCTCAAAGATGTTCTCATGTGTCATGATTCTCTATTCAGCCGGTGATGACAGAAAGAAAGAACCAAACACCCCTGTGTGACAAAAAGCGTTAATGTGGAGAGATGTGAATTAAATCAGTAGCCAGAAGGTAGACCTTTTATATGACACACATTTTTTACTTGAAATCTTGAGCGTTTTAGAACAGAATTATCTCCTAGAAATTCTACCAATAGAGATGCTAGTGTTAAAGAATGAATTAGACACTGGTATTGCTTTAGAATAGCTGACATTTAGATAGCATTTTACACACAGTATCTGATTGAATCTTCAATATGTGAGAGCACAAATAATTACACCCATTTTACATGCAACCCAGAGTTCAGGACCACCTAAGTCCTGGACTCACATGAACCAGATTCAATCAGAAGGAAGTGAGCTGAAGAATCAAGATTCTTTAATGCGGAAAATGTAATCTGTGAAATATCTGAATATGCTTGTGTCTAGTTTCCACACATGTAGGGAATAAGCTCTTCAGTTCCTACAAAAACACACAAGGTAACAAATGCATATAGGGAGAGGGGAGGCCTTATTTTGCCCCACAGAAAATATAGAATGTGAACATTATTCTCAAGAGCCTAGAAAGAGATCCTGAAAACACTGAACACAGTCTTAGTAGTTCATACTCTCTCCTTGGAAAGGAAATAAACTTAGGGGTCAAGACAAGATTTTGATGGGCTCTTTCTTAATATTTTATAGAGACTCTCCCAGGCTTTTAGGCTTCAGCTAAAAGACAAACAGAATTTGGGTCTATTGGACCAGCACTTCCTTTTCTATCAGACTTCTACTGCCTGAAAAACTCCCATAAAACAAGGAACAAAATATAAATCTTCTTTTCCCTTTGTTTGCCCAAACAAGTGGCCCAAGAACCCAGAAAGTCCAGACAGAGGAAAAATCTCTCTCCCTTCACTCAGACTACTCACTGCCCACTGTGGATGGACTAAGGATCCTGAAGGAGTAGGTGTTGGAGAACCAGACTCTCCTCTCCCCCACTGGAGCACCTATCGCCCAGTTCCCACTAGGGACTGAACAGTTGGATACTGATTTTCTCCTTCCTCCCCCACCCTACTGGAGAAATCTACTCCTAAATAGCTAAAGATAACCCAGAGACCTACTCTGCTTTAGTCTTTGTGCCCAGCAGCCATTGGTGAGAGATACATCTTTCTAATGATCCCAAAGGTGTACAAGATCTCATTACCTGTTATGTGCAGTTATCTCCCCTATTTTGAATGGAAATTGATTTAGACCAGAAGCTCTCTCCTTTTTCTATTTGTAACCCCAGCTTTTAGCTGGCACATCGTAGGTATAGGTACCAGAATTGTGATTTAACCAATATAGGAAACTTCGTGATGAGGAATCTCCTTGAACAAAGGCAGGTTAGCTTCTTCTCTGAAATTTAAAACACTGCCTAAAGGGCCCAAAGATTGTGACTTGCCCAGTCACAAAGTCAGTGTGCTGAAGATGCAGGATCCTAACTCTAAAGTTGGCTCTCCAGTGATCGTGTCTCAGCTACTTCATAGAAAATACTTAATGGATGCTTTTCCACTCTCTTCCTATGTCCTAGTCTTAACTCCCTCATTGCCCCATCCTACCAAATCAACTGAAGGCAGCTGGAAATGCAGGCACTATCTTTGCCTTCTTAACAATGGTTACATCCATACTTTGTAGAAAGAAGGTCTCATTACATGTTCTAAACATTATCTTGAAAGCTCATTCAAAAGAAATTATCAAAGAAACCTCCTTTTTTAATCTCCTTTCATTATATAGTGATGAAGAACGTGAAATTCAGAGAAATTCAATTATACATTCAATGAGCTTTTATAAAGCTCCCACTATACATAGGGCACTGCAGTATATGCCAGGAATACATAGACAAAATCAAAACACTCTTACCCTCAACAAGCTTACATTCTCCTGGAGAGATATAACATATATTCCAATATGTAAGTTAAGATAATAATAGTTAATATTCCTATAGTGTATACTAGGGGTCAGGCACTGTGCTAAGCACTTTGCAATTATTATTGTCCCACATGATACTCACAGCAGCTCTGTAATGTAGATGCTGTCAATAAGCCCATTCTATGGAGAAGGACATTGAGGAAAACAGGGGTTAGATGGCTTGCTCAGGATCATATAGCTAGACCTCAGTTCTTCCTGATTTCAGCCCCAGTGGTCTATCCACTGCACCACCTAGCTATGTTTATGTGTTTATACATAAGAGAGATATACAGGAGAGATTTTATATATATATATATATATATATAGGCACATATATACACGCAAGATATTTAGATAAGATAAACAGATATACAAGAAATACAAGAAACATATATACAAGACAAATACAAAATAAATAAGAATAACTTTCAGGGAGTGAGGAGAGATGGGTACTAAAGCACTAGCAACTGAGAAAGATCCCAAAAGGCATTACCAATTGAACTAAGCCCTTAAGAGAGTTAGAACTTCCAAGGAAAAAAAAGAACTTCCAAGAAGCAAAGGAAAAAAGGGAAAGCTTGTGTATGGAGAAAGAGAACGGAGACAGATGTTTTTGAAGGGGAACAGCAAGTAAAGCAAGATGACTAGAATGTAGAATGGGGAACAACATGGAATCAGATTGGAAATTTACAAATTAGATTGTGAAGGATTTCAAATTCCAAACAGAAGAATTTCGATTTTCATTCTGGACATATAGAGAACACAGTCAGACCTTTTAAGTTCAATGATTTGTCCATTTATTCACAGAAGCAAGTCTTTAGCCATGGCTCTCCTAAAGCCCAGTGCTTTCAACTCTAACTTTACAGCCATATAATCAGGGAAAAAATGGGGGTATGGGAGGAAATAATGCATTTCAATGAGCTTCCCTCCATTTCTCTACAGTGTTCTTATATCCCCAAGTGTGGCAAGAACTTCGAAGAGTCGCTGTCCATGGTGAATGTGGTGATGGAGAATTTCAGGAAGTACCAACGCTTCTCCTGTTTCTCTGACCCATCTGGCATCCAAAAGAACGTCATCTTAACCAAACTCTACAGTTCCAACGTGCTGTTCCACTCACTCTTCTGGCCCACATGCATGATGACTGGGGGGGTGGCCATTGTTGCCATGGTGAAACTCACGCAGTACCTCTCCTTGCTCTGCGAACGCATCCAGCGAATCAACAGATAGAGGCCGAGCCAGCCGGGACGAGGTTTTTCTTTAATGTGCAAATACTGGTTTCTCTCATTCTTCACCAAAGAACCTTAAGTTTGTAACGTGTCGTCTGTTATGAGTTTCTTAATTGATTCCGATACATAGAGCAATAACGCAGCTGCTGTTTGATAAGCAAACGTGACGTTTCTATTCTGTAGAATATGGGGTGGAGGATCCCCACAGTTTGATGTTAGTTGTTTTCATCCTCTTGGGTTCGTTTGTTTATTCGTTCGTTTGTTTTTTTCTGGTGATACTAGGATTTCTTTCTTTCCTTCCACTGAGATAGGATGCGGTGAATCATTTGTCAAGCTTTGTCAATGAATGTGGTGTGGTGTATTCTGTGTTCGGAGTCATCATCTCTCTCACAGACATCTCTTTGATGTATTTTGTCATTCGTTGTTTACCAAAGCTGCAGCCAAAAACAAACAAAAAAATTCCTTTTCTTTTTTTCCAAACCGAACCCTCTAGCAAGAGATGGGACCAGGATACCTTCAGCAAGGGTATTCATCATTTTCCTTGTATTGCTACCATATCACTGTAAAGATGAAATAAAAATGGCCACCTATTTTTTTTATTATTTTTTACTCACAACAATGTTAGCTTTTTAACAGGATTGAAAATGGAAGAAGCTCTGTTCTCACTCATCATTTTATTGTAACCACTATCCTTTAGGGGGAAAAAAGAATAGCTTTGATCCCAGTCTTAGACCTGCTATGAAGGGAGGAGATGATACCAACAAAGGACTCCCTGTCTTAAGATTTGAGTGAATGGCGACAGCCACCTTCAAAAGACCTGACTTGAGTGCACCTATATTGGCCCTGGAAGTCTTCCTTCCTAATAATTATCAACATCTCTCAATGGAGCTGTTCAACAGTTTACACTGTTCTGGACACTAAGATCCTGGTTAGTAGGCAAAACTTATTGGAATGATTTTTTTTAAAGAAAACTAAAAAGTAGATTGTTAGGAAGAAACAGTAAAAGATTTATAGGCAGGCAAAAGAATGTGATGTCTCTTGATCTGTTTTCTCTGTGGGGATCTTAAAGCAATGTACTCAGAATGTTTCTCTCCTCTGCATATTTTATTTTTCTATTTACAATCCCTTTCTTTTGTTATATTTTATAACCAGTCGAGATCTCTTTTTCTTAACTGACACTTGAACTGAATAACAGATTTGAGATTGTTTCTATTAGCACCCTGATTAATTGCTGTGTTCTGAGAAATCAATAAGAGATTGATTCTAAATGAGAATGTCCTGCTTTTTCTCCCCCAAGCCTCAATAACCAAACAGAGGGAAAACACCATCTTCAAACAGTCTCATCCATATTTAAGTACTTTTTTGTAACATAGTATTGAAAAGTTTTTAGCTAATACAAGGTTTTACAAATCATACTTGTGAAGTGAACAGTAAAATTAATCTGATGAGGTGGAAATTAATCTTCAATCTTGTAATCCATAGTTTGACTTTTCTTAAGCAAATAAACCCCTGAGGTGTAATCAAGGCTCTGATGTATAATTAAAAATAAAAAGAAAAAATCCATTAAAGCTGCTAGGTTTGAATAGCTCTTGTGTCTGACTTTGCAAACAAATTTTTAGCCACTGAAAAGTCCAAGATCCTATGAATTTATGGTATTGACTCTTTTTTATGGTTTTTAATAAAAAGTCCTTTTAACATATACACATACCAACACCATAACTTAGCATTTAGGGACCCAAGGTAGGTACCACTAACAGTACCCAAGACTAGAATCATGAAGCTTACCCTCAATTTACTAAGGGATGAAGTGGGGGGGAGGATTCCCTAGGACACAGGAGATAGAAGAAGAATTTACTTTTGTATTTAGTAAACTTTAATGTTACTATTGCTGAAGGATTACACATACACAAAGAACTGGGGTAATATTCCAGTTGTCCCACTCTAGTTGTTGCTTTGATCTGTGTGTATGCAGACACGCTCGCACACACACACACACACACACACACAATATTGTAAATAGTTGGGAAATCAGATTGAAACACTTTTATTACATAGAAAGGAAAACAGTGATGATAGATGAGAAATTTTTATCACTCTAAAACAGCAAGAAGAGTTCAAAAGAGTACTTCTGAAGATGTCTCAAGTACCAGATGTGCTCTCCTACAAGTAGACCAAGAGTGAATAAGATGTTGGTGATATTGAAGAAAGACTTCTGCTCTAAGGTCTTTTTTTTTAACCAAAAAGCTTTCCAGTTTGTGTTTTATGTCAGTGTGAAGTGATCTCCAAGCAATTGCACCAAAAAAGAAAGTCCAGATGAGCTAATATAATCTTACTCCATTACTAACCCCAAGGGAACTCTCATTTTCGAGAAGTTAGTTAGGTGTGAAAAACAATATGGATATAATAAAAAAGTAGCTTATTATGCTATGGAAATAGACATTGTCCTTGATAAAAAATGTTTTCAGTCAATCGCCAAACATATATTAAGCACCTGCAATGTGCCAGACATTATATTAAATGTTAGGGATATAAAAAGAAAATTTAAATCTCCATCCTCAAAAAGCTTGCATTTCTGTGGCATCTGACAGATAAAAACATACACTAAGAATATTTTTAAATTGTGAAAGAGTTAAAAGGAACTAAATCAAATAATGAATGAGAATAAGGGTTCTAGTCTCAGCTTTGCCTCCAATTACATCACCATGGACCATGGCGTCTCCATCTATAAAACAGAATTTGACCATTTGGCACAGTGAATAGAGAACTGGCTTCAGAGTCCAAAAGATTTGTAATCAAATCCTACCTTAATAAACATACTTACATGGCAGCTAGGTGGTGCAATGGATAAAGCACCAGCCCTGAAGTCAGGAGGACCTGAGTTCAAATCGGATCTCAGACACTTAACATTCCCTAGCTGTGTGATCCTGGGCAAGTCACTTAACCCCAGTTGCCTCAGCAAAAAAAAAAACAAAACATACTTATGAAGAAACCTAGGCAAGTCTCAATACCCTTCATGAAACCCTCTTAAGATTATCAATCAATTGTAAAAACAAATTAATGCCTTCATTGACAGTTTCCTCTCCTGGGAGTTCCCTATACCAATGAAATCAGGGAAAAATAGGTCATACTTGGTCATCTATACCCTTTTGTCCTAAACATCCTAACATTTTAAATGTGTGTGAGATACTCTAAGGTTCTTAGTCTGTACTTAGCCCTAGAAAGGGCTATGTTCCGTTCTCAAACACTTGCCCAAACTTCAGGGCACATGGTGTTCATTTAGATCTGCCAGAAGCAATACCTGGACATCCTCATGATTCCATAATGCTGACTCCCCCACATGATATAGAGAGATGTCTCAGATTCCAAATTACCTCCATTATTCAGTAGGCACATCCTATCTAATACCTCATTGATTTCCACTTTCCCAGATGCAATCATATCAAAAACCCAGGGGAAAAATTGTAAATACACCAGTGACTGTTAGCAAATGGTGGTAAGAAAAATGAGATGGCTCTCAAAAAAGCCACTGGCTAAATGTTGGCTGACTGTAATGACTAGAAGAAATAATGACAAAATTGCTCTTATGCTGAGTAGCTGACATTTGGAGGGCCAGAATGTGCCCCCCATTTTCTGACGACAATGAAATCAAGCAGTTGCACGTGACATGGACACATCATGTACCTATTTTCCTATGTCCTGGCTGTAAACACTCCACCAGCATTCCCGTGGGTGACGCATCTTGACATTAAACTGTAGACTAGAATCATCTCAGTGACATTAACAGAGAGATCTGTGGGATGGGAAGTCAACTTGAGTAATTGGATGAAGCCAGGTTAAAGAAAATTAATTAGAAAGGAATACTCAGCAATAAACTTAAAGGGCTATTATTCCTCATCCTTGAAAAGGAAGTTTCTCACATGTAGTTTAGGCAATAAAATAAAGGAGGGGAAGGGGGGAGTGGAAACTGGAGAAGGTTCTTTCTGTCCTTAGGAGTTACTTGGTTCCTTTTTATCTTTTATTCGAATTTAACAAATCAAAGTGAGATACTATGCTTGGGAGCAGTTGGTGTCTGTCTGGTGATCTTCACAAATTTTAATCTAGGATTTCACTTATATAAGAAATCCCTGAAGAAAGAACTCTACAAAAATTATGAATTAACAGCTTTGTCTCACATCTACTACACTTATTCATTATGTGAACTTGCCCAAGATCACACAAGATCCTATGTGTCAAAAATAGGGCTTGAATCCTGGTCTCCTGTCTCTAAAATCAGCCTTTAATTCACTATCCCAGCACCTTCTGGACATTCACCAGTCTATACCCAGATTTATAGATAGGAAAGGGAATCAGGGCTGATTGGTTTATTATCTCAAGACTCAGCATTGACTACACAGAAAGGATAGGAAATCTAATTATGCCATGTCCAAACAATGAAGAGATGTAGGAGAGAGAAGTTTACATTCATTTAAAGCATAAGACCTTCAGGAACACCACAATGAGTCAAAGCAGTGGTTTTCAGAGCTATAGTTAGCAATTCTGGAGCCTCGGCAAAGCACAAGTTTGAATGGAGTGGTGGGGTTGACAAGGGTAGATCTTTGTAGGAATTGGAACCTATGGGAGAGAGACCTCAGGATACTGAGACATCATTGCTGGGGAGATTGCCACCAAGGAAAGGCTGAGGAAAGGAGGAAATTGTCCTTCAGATGTGAAGGTCTATTGTTCAGGGACAGTGGAGGATCAGGAAGTTTGGGAGAGCAACGATGTGAGAGCAGAAGTATGACCCTGAGTTTCAAACACCCCAGAGCAAAACCCCAGGAAACCCACTCTAATTAAATCTATAAGTGATATATCTTGCCCAAGTCGGCTTTGACTAGAATCAATGCATAGACACTATAGATTGCTATAACATTGGTTGGCCATATCATCTGAATGCCAAATATACACTCACCAAAAAGACTATATTATGGAGAGCTCACACAGGGCAAGCTTTCACAAGTAGTCAGAAAAAATGATACAAGGACACTCTCAAAGTCTCTCTTAAGAACTTTATGCCATGGGAGATACTGACACAAGACCACCCAACATGGTGTGCCCTCATCAGAGAAGGGGCTGTGCTCTATGAGCAAAGCAGAAGTGAATTAGCTCAGAAGAAACACGAGATGCACAAAATTAGAAAGTCCATCCCAAATGTTCAGAGGGACTTTTTGTGTCCAACTGAGCTTGTATTTGGTCTGATCAGCCACAGTCAGCCACATCAACTCAATTGTAACAGAGTGATTTTGTTTTAGTCCTTTTCGAGAACAAAGGACAACAACCAACAACTATAATAAGAAATACTGTCAAGACAAAGATAGAGTGCTAGTCTGAACAGAGGAAAACAGAGGTTCGGATATGATCTGACCCTTCCTTACTGTGTGTCCCCAGGCAAATCATAACTTCTCAAATGTCAGTTTTTTTCATCTATATATTCAACCAGCATTTATTAAGTCCCTACCATTTACCAGGCATTGTGCTAGATCTTGGAAATACAAAGATTCAAACTTCAAACTTCAAACAATTTTGTATTATATAGGTGAAAGGAATAAACATTTATGTAGCACCTACTGTGTGCCAGATACTGTGCTAAGGGTTTTACAAATATTATCTCATTTGATCCTCAAAACAACCCCAAGAGGAAGATCCTGTTATTATTCTCATTTTACAGTTGAGCAGACTGAGGCAGACAAAGGTTAAATGACTTGCCAAGGATCACACAGCTAGCAAGATTCCACATTTCAACTCAGCTCTTCCTGACTCCAGCCCCAGAACTCTATCTGCTGTGCCACATATATTTATAGCAACAGTAAAAATACAAAGCTTCCTCAAAAAAAAATCCTCTCTTCCCCCTTAGTTTTAGAATGGTCTCAAACTTAAGGCAATTTTTATTTAGCATTTGCCACTTTGTTTTGCTGAAGAATCAAGTGATACTGAAGGGCAAAAGTGTGAAGATGGAATGAAACATGAAAAAGAAGGAGTGAAGGGGGGGCAAGGAACCAGAGACTAGGACTTTAAGAAAAATGAGAGATTGTGATGGCAGCATGTGGAAAGGGTGCTAACAAGTTAGAAGCACAAGTGCCAATTAGAGGAAGATCCAAGAGGTAGTGGGACCCTGTGGAAAGCAGATTAGCTTGCCCCAGACTTGGAGTCAAGTAACCTTGAGTTCAAATCCTGACACAGGTGCTTATTCACCACCTAATTCTAAGAAAGTCATTTGACCAGTCCTAAACTTCCTGGAGTTGGATTCATTTTCAAGATTTATTCTAGCTCTCAATCCTAGGAGCCAAATGATCTTCATGTGGCCAGAGGGACTACTTCATGTCAGCCTTTCAAGGAAAAATTTCCTCACAGAGCTATCTGAAAGGGCTATTTCAAACTCATGGTATCATGGATTAAGAGCAAAAAAAAGAGGCCATTAAGTCCAATCCTTTCATTTTTCCAAATGCAGAGATCAAGATCCAAATTCAGAACTCACTAACAATTGTGCCCCCTGAGATCGCCACAACCAAATGATCCTTAAAGCTAGGTAGACTATGGACCACTACTTCTGTTGAAAGAAGGTCCCTGGGCTGTTGTTCCATGGTGGAAAATTAGAGCCCTTAAATCTATGGCTTGCAAGCTTGTCTCCAAAGAAAGGAACGATATAATACCAGATTGGGGAAGAACTCAGCTAACATGCAGCTGTAAGAGCCAGGGAGGAGAGGAGGAAGAAGAGGAGAAAGAAAAATTCCAATTTTAACTAACTAGTTTTAGTTTTGTTTTGTTTTAAGATACCAAGTTTTTTCTATGTCTCCATCTACAAGTCCTTCTGGTACTCACTAAATTTTGGCACCCAAGAGCAAAACCCTGATTGCCCTCATTGGTTTTGTCCCCATCACTTTTGCCCCCACCACTTAACACAAAGGAGATGCTTAATACATATTCATTGAGCATTAATTGATTGATAAGACTCTCCAGCTTAATTAGGCTGGCCTCTGAAAATAAATGAAGGAGTCAGTTTATCCTCAAGGTCAGGTTTAAAGCTTTTACAGCATGGTAAGGTCTTCAATAGCATATGATGCACTGACCTGGCCCTTGAGAGCCCAGGACCATTTCAATGCTAAGATGAAGCAATGAAGTGGTCACAGATGCTCCAGATGAAAAAAAATTCCTTTTTGTCCAGAGTGGAAGCAAGGATGGTTTGCATAGAACATGTCAAGTGGCAGCATAATACTATTCTAATGGAGGCAAAAGAGCTGGGTTCATATCCCACCTCTGCTACTTTCTACTTATGTACTCTTGAACAAGTCATTCACTTTCTATTCCTGAGACTATTTTCTCCTTTAAAAATGAAAGGGTTGGATTTGTTAAATCTCCAAGATTTCTTCCAGTTCTAAATCTATGATCCAAGGAAATGATAGATCCTGATGAGTAAATATAAAGATACTCAAATATTATGCATTTGATCTTGTTCTTCTAATTTGGAGGGGATGATTAGGTCATTCAAGGAATAGATTTATAGGCTGGGAGTCCAGGATACTCATCTTCCTGTGTCCAGATCTGGCCTCAGACACTTACTTGCTGGCCTGATCCTGGGCATGTTGCTTAACTGTTTGCCTCAGTTTCCTCATCTATAAAATGACTTGGAAAAGGAAATAGCAATCTATTACAGTCTCTTTGCCAAGAAAACCCCAAATGGGGTCACAAAGAATCAGATATGATTGAAATAACTGAAAAACAACAAAAATCTTGAGGAAATCTGAGAGCAACTAAATTCCCCCTTTAAGTTGATTTTTAACTGCCTAGGAAATTCTGCACAAATATTTAAACTGGAAAACCAAAGACCTGAGCCCTCTTAAGAGACATCACATAAAGGAGGAATTGGTCTGCTTCTGCTGATCCCTAAGAGCACAACCAGGAACAATGGGTAGAAAGTGGAAAAAGGGAGATTTAGGCTTGATGTCAAGAAAAGTCTCCCAAGTGACCTGTCAGGAAGAGCCATCTAACATCATAAGACCATAGAGTTAGAGCTGGAGGAGAACTAAAAAACCATTAAATTCAATCTTCTCATCTTTTTGAAGATGAAGAAACTGAGCCTTAAATGAGTGAGATGAATATCCCAAAGTCATACAGGCAGTAACTGGTAAACTAGGATTTGAATCGAGATCCCTTCATTCTATATATTCATGCTCCTTCCACTATGTCCCATTCTTCCATTAGTTTTCAAGGAACATCTTGATGACCACTTGTTATGTTAAAGAGGGGGTCCTTGTTCTAGTCTGGGCTGTATCAGATAGTTTTCAAGGCCCTTTTCAATGCTAAGATTCTGCAATTGTCTTCCCATCTGGCCCATTCCAATAAGATTTCCAGCCTCTGAAGGTCCATCCAATAAGATTTCCAATCTCTGAAGTCTCCACAGAAGCATTACTCACCATCTGCAACATCGCTCCCCATCTGTGATGCTATGGGTACTTCCACCTCCAAACATCCATATAATATCCTCACTCAGTTCAGTCCAAACCCATCAACCTCCTCCTGGTTTTAGAGTAATCAAACCACAATCCTTTTTATCTGTTGGGCTTGAAAGCCAGCAGTTTGTACAAGGCAGCTGCAAGCTTGAACTGTTTGAGACTGCCCATGCTGAGCAAACACAACAAGCCCTCACTGTGCACCCCCAGAACACAGCACAGAGAGCACAGGGGCACAATTATGAGGCTCTGTCTCCGAAGCAAAAGCCTTCAGCTGCTGGAGCTAACCTCTAGCAAACCCAGGAAGTAAGCAACGAAGAGGAATTTATAGTGTGAGCCAGAAATCCCTCAGTTTTAGACACAGATGACATTTTACTTAATTCAACAACTATCTATCAGATTCAGAGATGCTAGGATGCTATCAGGCAGGAACCAGAAAGCTGCATCCAGAGTAGGAATGTGGGAATCAGAAAATCATAAGCCTAGATCCAGAAGAGATCACAGAGATAAATTAATCCATTTTACAGATGAGTTGGTAATGGTTCGGGGCTGTAAGGGACCCCCGAAACTATCTAGTTTGGCCCCATTCAATTTAAAAATGAGAAAACTGAATAACTTATCCAAGATCATAAAGGTAGTAAATTTCCAGCACGATTTGAAACCAGGCTTTTCAAACTGTAGAGACAGGGCTTCTTCCAGCCCTGTACAGTACAAAACACACTCAGCCTCATTATCCCTCTTTCTGTTGCACGGACTCCAGGGGTCACTCAGCTTAAATTTGGGTCCCTATGGGATGGTTAGTTACTTTTCTCCTGCAGGATCTAGGGGTAACTCTGAGGGGTTAAAGGTTTTTTCTAATATTAACAGTTCACAAGTCCCACTGATGTCCTCTTTCCACTGATTATCAATTAATAGTAATTAGCCAACCGGACTTAATTAGCTTTTAGAAAAGGGCATTTACTAAAATGGTATAAGGACATTTGATACAAAACATCTCCCCAAACCAAGGGCACACCTTCTTAGACATGCATACGAAATTCAAAAGAAAATGTCCTCAAGCTCAGAGAGCATATGTGGCAAGGAGGTAATTATGTCTCCTGATTGCTACTAGTAGATTTCTCATAAAAGTACCCTGAATTATGGTATAACTTTCTGTTGGACTTCTCTTAATGTCCTCAGACTGCCTTTCCTCAGGGCACCTAGTTTGTTCTTGGCTCCTAATAAACATTGCCATCATGTGTTCTAAGACACTGCTAGAATAGCCTTCAGTCTATCTTCTGAACTTCTCAAGGTCATTTTGGGGGACAAGAAGGATGTAAGGGAAGAGAATTCAGGGACCCCTCTCATCTCCTTTCTCCCCATAATTTCCTTCAGGGGTCTGGCTGGCCAACTCTCTATTTTAGACCAATCCACTACTTGAATGCTTAGTTCCAGCCAGACTTACTATTTTATCCAAGAGCCACAGGGCATGACTGAGCCTCTTCAACCAATTCTAATATACTTCACTTGCCAAGTCATTCATTTCATCCAGTGGCTTTCATTCCTCCTAAATTGATTAGAAACTTTTCACAGTCAGTTTAACACCTTTTAAAAGATTGATGCAATAGTAGCATTCTCACCTGATAAAGGTATCAGTATCTTGTTAGGTGCTTTGAGTGAGATAGGATCATTGATTGATTTATTGAGCTTGCCTTCTATATAAAATGAGCATCATAAAACTTTTAGTTTCTAGCTCTCTGTGATGGAAATATTTTTGCACATTTTGCAAGTACTAAATTTGAGTTATTGATCAAACTGAGGGACATAGAAACAAGAACAAAACAGTCTTTTGCCCTCAAGGAGCTTACAACTTACTGGACAAATCTAAAGTGAGGGAACAGAAAAGACCTCTCAGCTGATGTCCCAAAGGTTTTTCATGTTTTTTGTATGTTTCCAAAACATTAAAGTGCTTCTCACAACAGCATAGGTGTCTGCCACTAGAAAGTACTGTACTTTAAAAGATGTTTGGCGAGGTCACTGATTTGGATAAATATCATTCCCATCCAGGCCAGATCATTAGCTCTTGGTCATAAGAGTCTCTAATGTACTGAGTATCCTGCTCTTCTCAGGATGAAAAAAAAAACAGCCTTTGATCCCCAGTGGTCCCAGATGCAGGTGGCAGATTTCCAGAGTAGTGAGGAATAATCCACTCTGAGTGCACAGGAAGGCACTGAAATGCAGACCACAGTGAGAAGCCACCACTGTCCCTGGCCCTGGAAAGGAGGCAGCATTTTAATAATTGAGTAATTTAAGAGTTCTTGGCAGCACCATGATTCAGAACTCTTCAGAGGCTGCCAGTGTTCACAACAAAACCCATTCCAGGAGAAGCCCCCTGTGGACTGGATCAAAGGAGCTCTCTGGGAACATGGGAATGGGAGCCACCTCATTTGCCTCTGGTTTCAATAAAGTTAGATTTCCTGGAACATCAAACATTGCCTGGAAATGAAAAGACATCTTGACAAGGTCATTTCTCCAACTCCTGTTTCTAGAATATAGATAAACAAAAGCCAATTCTAACTCTAAGATTTACCCTTTTCAGCTGACCATAGATTTAGACTTAGAAGGCAATTCAATGGTCAACATGTTTTTAGTAAAGAAAATAAAGACCCAAAAAGATAGCCAATCGTCTCATGTCATACAACAGTTCAGAGACAAATTTAGAATTTGAACAGATCTTTGGACTCGAGTTTTTTCCATTGTGACATAAACAATATGAAACAAGAAAGCATTTCGTTCAAAAGAACATTGTGTTCTGGTAGATTTCCTGTCTTTTTAAGAAACCTGAACCTCCAGGGAGGTGGATGGCAAGCATTCTCTGACTAAAAATTACTTGATATTGGGATTACCTGGGACTGGCCTCCTGAGCAAGTTGGCTAATACAGTAGAATGAACCCAAGGATTGGGGGTCAAAGGATGAGAGTTAATATCCTGACTCTGTCACTTAACTGAGTGATCTTTAATAGATTACTTACTCTCTCTGGAGCTCAGTTTGCTTGTCTCTAAAATGAGGGTGATTTTCTGAGATGACCTCTAAGGTCTCTGCCACAGTCAGTGAAATTCCATGACTTGTTCCCATTAGGCAGAGTTTCTGGGAGGCCAGATGTGATTGTTGAGTTTTCAGCTCTGAATGGGATCCCCAAGTATATAGCACTGTTGTGGGCATTCAATTATGTCTGATTCTTCATGAGTCCTTTTGGGATTTTCTTGGCAAAGATACTGGAGTAGTTTGAAATTTCCTTCTCCAGCCCATTTTACAGATGAGCAAAGTCAGGCAAAGAAGGTGAAGTGCTTTGCCCAGGATCACATAATTAGTAAGTACCTTAGGTCAGATTTATACTCAAGAAGATGCCTTCCTGACTTCCAGGTCAGCCCTTTATCCATTTCATCCCCTAGCTGCCCAAAAGTTATACCACTAGAACAGGCTAAATTTGAACCAAGTTATCCCAAAATAGAAGAGAATAAAGTCTAAAGACAATAGTCCAGAGAGCTTGACTTCAGTTCCTGAGACAATCCTAGAATGTATTATGAGATAATTAATTATTCAACATCTAGAACAGTAAGTGGTGATCACAAAGAATCAGTATGTTTTCAGCAAGAATCAATCATGTCAAACTAACCTTTCTTCCCTTTTTCCCCAGTTAGGGGAATACTGTAAGTCTTGTTTATCTGGATTTTAGCAAAACACTTTTTAAAAAAATATCTTATGTTATTCTTGTAGGCAAATGGGGGAAAAATGTAAGCTATATGACAGCAGAATTACATGAATTCAAAACTACTTGAATGGCTCGATTTAAAGAATTATCATTAACAGTCAATGTCATCTTGAAAGGAAATCTCCAACAGAATGACTGCCTCAAGGATCTGATCCTGTACCATTTCATATTTTTGTCAATAACTTGAAAAGGGACACAGATCAGACCTTCACCAAATTTTAAGCTGACAAAAGTCTTGGAAGTATGGCTACCACAGTGAATAACAGAATCCAGATCCCAAAAGATCTTGACAGACTGGAACAGGGAATTGAATCTAATTTAATCAGAATTCAGGCAAAATTTTACCTTTGGGCTCAAGAAAATTGTCTTCACAAACACAAGGTAAGAGAGACATAGATAGTAGTTCCTCTGAAAATAATTTAGAGGTTTTAGTAAACCACAAGCTCCACATAGCAACAATGTGATGTGACTGTCAAAAAAGCCAATGTGACCTTTGGTTGCATTAATAGGTTCAGAGCTTTCAGGAGCCATAAAACAATAGCCCCTCCTTATCGTTTCCTTGTCAGATCACACCTATCTACAATGTTATACTTAGCATAATCCATGGCACATAGTAGATGTTTCACAAATATTTATTGCTATATTTGTTGGACAAAACAATTTAGGAAGAATATTTGTAAGCTGAAAAGTGTCTAGAGGAACAAGATCATAATAATGAAAGGACTGAGATCATGCCATATGATGAGTAATTAAACATAATAAAGGGTTGGACTTGGAAAGGAAAAGACTCAAGGGGTAGTAGGGTAGTGAATTATACCTATCTTCAAGTATTCTAGAGACCATTATTTTGGATAAGTCATATTTCTTGTGTTTACCCCAGAGGGAAAAACTAAGAGTAAAGAATGGAAATGGAAAAGAGATAAACTTGGGCTGTTGGATTTTCCCAGCAAAAGCAGAATGGGCTAATTAGAGAGCTAGTGAGTTCTTCCTTGTTAGAAGTCTTCAAGCAAATTGAAATGTGTTAGTAAAGATTCATTCATGAGTATGGTTTGTAGTAGATGGCCACTGAGGTCCCTCTAACTGATATTTTGTTATTCTGTCTATAAAGTTTGTAGAGAAGGTGTCAACCTTTTTCCAGAGTTTGGTCCAAGAAAGACAAACAGAATTAGGTTTTACATGGACCTTTAATTCTCCTAGGTAGGCAGACATGCATAGGAACAACAGTTAGAGTTGAGCTCAGGATGGGCTTAGGCAGCAAGGGTTATGCAGACAAGAATTACAAATCAGGGGGGAGAGTTGGGGGTTAATCACATAGATCTGATCAGATTGGGCTGTTTCTCAGAAGATATATTATGACCTTATTTGGTTCAGCCATCGGTCACCTGGGCTGGGCTGTTTCTCAGAAGTCTTATCAAGACCTAATGAGACTGGACCACAGGGCTGAGGGTTGACATGAGCCAGACTGAATTGGCTGTAGCATAGCAGAGGGAGTTCTGGGTTCAACAAGACAACATTGCAAAGGATTTCTGATATGCTCAGTTTTCCTCCTACTTGGCTAATTCTGATTCCCAGGTCAGTCTGGCTCCACTAGATACTAGGATAGCTCAAGCAAATGAAGGTGGTCAGTAAAATCATTAACCATTCCATTTTACATTCCCTCCTTCTGATAAAGGTGTTCCCCACAGACCATGAGAGAATGACCACAGACAGCATTATTTTGTTCACTAATAGAAGTAATAGAACATTTATGGGCCAGAGCTAAGCTAAAACAGGGGCTGAGATGGATCACTAAGAAGATATAAAGTACTCTGGAGAAAGAAAAAGAGACCAAAGGAGACCTCTTAGCCCTGGAGGGAAGGAGCTTAAGATATTATACCACTGGGTTGCAATGGCCTTCTCCCTTAACTGAATAGCATTATGCAGAAAGTCTCTATGCTATCTAGTATTTGTTGAGATTTGTTGACTTAAAAGCAATATTCCTCATTAATAAAAGCACATCCATCCTATTTAGCAGCAAGAAGGATGTCCAGTATCCATTGATTTTGCAAGACTATCTCATCTGGATGTCAACTGCTTTTGGGTCCAGAGTAGATGAACCTTGATGTCCCTGGAGGGTTCTGCCATTCACTCAGGAATAGGGACTTCCTTCAGAGGATCCAGGAGTCCAAACCTGCAAGACTATGATGCAAAGAACTTCATTAAGAATCCAGGTTTATCAATTACAGTACATGAAAATCAGGGAACAGCAACCAAGAAAGCGAATGTAATCTTGGGCTGCAATAAAAGGTGTAAGTGTTCTTTTAGGAACACTTTTAAGAAGGACATTGACTACTCAGAGAATATCCAAGATGATGGTACTCTCAAGTTCAAGTCAAATAAGGATTGGCTAATGAAAGCAGGGAGGGTTGGTCCAGAAAAGAAAAAAAAAACTGAGAAGAGGGATAGGATAGCTTTTATCAAGTGTTTGAAGGGCTGTCATGTGAAAACCAGGTTAAAGTTGCAATGTTTACTCCACCCCATTCCCAAGGACTGCTGTTTATCCTTCATAACATCTGGAGGTGACAAAATGAGTTGCAAGTGAATTGGATTTAAGTGAGGAAGGGCTGTGCAAAGTCACCAGCAGTAATTCCTCCAGATCATCTGGGTCCAGTGGCCAGATATAGAACACAATGACTGGAGATGACTCTGGATATAGTGGAAAAAGCCCTTAACCTTTTCAAGTAAAGGTCCCAGCTTGACTTAGGCAATGTTCATTTAGTGATTAAGGCTAGGTAAGAAATGAGACAAAGAATGACTTCTTTTTGTCTAGTCTAAGAGGTGAAGACCCTCATGTTTTGGCCAAAACATTAACAATTGCTATTTATACTCACTCTAAAGTGGGGGTGAGAGGAAGGGATGAAACAATGACCATCTCCAGTCATCCCCAGGGGGAAGAACCAGAGCTATGAGTGGAAGTCACCCAGAAACTAATTTTGTCTTGATCTAAGAAAGTGTTTCCCAGAGGGTTTATGCTAAAAAAATTCTTTAATAGTATCTTAAGCAATAAATAATTGCAGAATATGATTAGTATATTAAATTGCCCTAAGGGTTCACAACACATTTCTTTCTTGTTGTTAAAGGAAATTCTTAGAACCAAAAACACTGAGAACCATTAATCTAAGGAAAAACTTACTAATAATTAATGCCAACCAAGTATAGTTAATATTTATATGGCACTTGAAGATTTGCAACATGCTTTTCACATGTATCCCATTTGAGTCTCACAATAATCCTATGACATAGGTTCTATTATTACCCCCATTTTATAGATGAAAAAAATCAAGTCAGAAAATTTAACTGATTTTTCAAGGATTTCATAGTATGTTGTAAATGTCTAAGATAGTTTTTGGAATTTGGATCTTCCTAACTGCCACTCCAACACTCTACTCACTGAGCAACCTAGCTGCCAAAGGAGAAAAGTCCAAAGGCCTCAGGAAGTAGTGAGTTCTCTGTTACTAGATGCTTCCCAAAAAGACTGGTTGATGTGTCAGCTATGTTGTACCAGGAATTCTTATTCCAGTGGGTGGAACAGAATGGCTTTTAAGGAATCTTCTGAATCTGAGACTCACCGATTCCATGCACACAATGTTTCATTAGAAGGGGAGTCTTCAGATTGCAATCAAGGGGTCCAGAGCGTGGATCTGAGAGGAGACTCCTCTGAGAGAGGAGTTAAAATACTAAGCTAATTAGTTCAGACAGCTTAGAGTTTCCGAGCACATACACCCAGGAACAATCTAATATTTACCTTGAAACGGCATAACTGCCAGATCTGAAGATGAAAAAAGGGGGTTTGGAGAAAATTTAGCCAACTAAATGTTACTGATCCCCCATCCTTTGCTTCGATTCCTAGCAACACCCACAGGGTAAAGAGAAATAATCTAAGACCATGTTTGCCAAGTGCTTCATTGCCCTTCATCTAATTAAAAAAGATTTATGGCTCTCAGAGGATATCCATTCATTCATGAGAGAAACAAGCAAGGCCAGCATTTTTCTCCCATTTTTTCTAATAATTTCTGTATTCAAAGAGGCAATATGACTTGGTAGACAGAGGGCCAGCTTTGGAGTAAAAAAGACCTGGGTTCAAGTTGTAACATCTCCCCCACGGGGGTTTTGTTAATATATTAAAACATATTAAGCACTTACTTGATATATGCCAGCCATCATACCATATGCTAGGGATACAAATAGATAGTCCCTCCCTGCCTTCAAGGAGCTTACAGTCTAATAGGGGGATGGGATGTGCAAATAATGTGCAAATAAATATATATAAAACAAGTTATATAGAATAAAGAGGGAATAATTAACAGAAGGAAGGCACTGCAATTAAGAAAAGATGGGAAAGGCTTTCTGAAGAGCAGATTTTAGTTGTGACTTGAAGGAATTCAGAAAGGTAGGTAGTTGGGATGGAGGAGAAAGATCATTCCAGGTATGAGGGACAGTCAGAATGTCTAAGAGCCAAGAGATGGAGAGTTTTGTTCATGAAACAACCAGGAGATCAGTATCATCAGTGCATGTTGGGAATTAAGGTATAAGAAGACTAGAGAAGTAGGAGGGAGTCAGGATATAAAAGACTTTGAATGGAAAATAAAGTTTTTTGTATTTGTCCTGAAGGCAACTGGGAGCCACTGGAGTTTGTTAATTAAGAAAGTGATATGATCAGACTTGTATTTTAGGAAAACCACTTTAGTGGCTAAATGGAGAATGAATTGGAGTGGAGAGTGATTTGAGGCAGATAGACCCAGAAGCAGGATTTTGTAGTAAACAAGGTGTGAGCTGATAAAGAATTGCTCTAGAGGACTGACAATGTCCAAAAAAGAGAAGAGGATATCAGGAGACATTGCAAAGGTGAAATCAATATGCAATAACTTTGATGAAGGGAGAGTGGGGAAAAGAGATAATAAGGAATCCAGGATGATTCCTAGCTTAAGAGGCTGATGGACTGGAAGGATTGTGTTGCCATCTACAATAAATTGATATTATAGAAAGAGGAAAGGGTTTAAGGGAAAAGATATTAAGATATATTTTGGACATATTGAGTTTACTTGTCTACTGAATATCCAGTTCAAGGTGTCTGGAAGGCAATTGGAGATTGGAGAGAGACTGGGACAGGATAAGTAGATTTGAGAAACAGCAGCCAAAAGATGGTAATCAAAGACACAAGAGCAGATGAAATCACCAAGTAAAATAATATAGAGGTAGAAGAGAACCAAGACAGAACCACGAGGGACATATATCATGAGAGATGGTGATTTGGAGAAGGAGCCAGCAAAGGAGATAGAGAAGGAGTAGGCAAATGGTAGGAAAAACGCCAGGAGTGATGTTCCCAAAACCTAAAGAGTTTCAAGAAAGAGAATGTGATTAACAGTGTCAAAGACTACAGGGAGGTGAGGGAGAATGAGGATTGAGAAAAAAAAATTGGATTTGGTAACTAGTAGATCAGTGGTAACTTTAGAGGGAGTCATTTCGATGGAATTATAAGGTTAGAAGCCAGATTAGATGGAGTTAGAGGAGAGAAAATGGAGTCAACTATTGCCATTAGTAGCAGATTAGCTACAGAAAGCAGAAAATAAATTGGATGATAGCTTGGGATGGAAGGATCAAGTGAGAATTTTTTTCAGGATAGGAGAGACCTGGGTTTGTTTGTAGGAAGTAGGGCATGAGCTAGTAGAGAGGGAGATATTGAAAAAATGTGAAAAAGTGGGAGTGACAGAGAGGGCAATCTCTTGGAGGAGACAGAACAGAATGAGATCACTTGAATAAATAGAATATTTGTAAAGCTTAAAGTGCTATTACTATTCTTTTCAACTTCCTTATCAGTCAAGAAGCATTTATGAAGAAATGATCACCTAACACCTCACAAGGCTAGTAAAGAGATTCCTAAAAGTATAGAAGCCATTTCCCAACTATAAGAAACTGACAGTGTCAATGTAAATGCAGAGTAGTGGAGAGAAAGCTAAACTTGAAATTAAAAAAATCACTAATTTTGCCCTTATATTTAGTAACTGTATGCTCCTAGCTGTCAGTGGCCCTCTCTGAGTCTATTTCTTTGTCAGCAAAATGGAACACCCACAATATCTACCTTCAAGACTGTTGTGAACGTGATTTATATGGAAATGTTTTGTATGATTTCATATGTATAATTAATATCACATTATTTGATTTCTCAAGGGGAGGAGGAGAAGAGGTAAGAGGGGGAGAATTTAGAACTCAAATGTTTTTTAATGAATGTTAAAAAATGTGAGATTCAAATGTGATAATATATATTATATGTATTATGTATATAATATATATTATATTATATATATAACATAAATGCAAAGAACTAAAGTAAGTACTGAGGATACAAATATCGAAGCAAAATAGTCTCTCCTCTCAAGGAGCTCACATTCTAATAAAAGAATAACAGATAAACTGATAAATCAATCAATAAACATTTAATAAGTACCTACTATGTGCCAGGCAATGTGCTAGGCACTAGGGAAACCAAAAGAGGCAAAAGACAGCCCTTGTCCTTGAGGAGCTTATAATCTAATGGAGGGGGAGTCAGCATCAGGACAGATGAAAAACCTGATGGTGCTTAAGGAACAATGATAAACTAATGAAAATGCCTACTAGTGAGGATGATATTATCAATTAATACAGTTTGAATGGAATATAAAGAGAAGACTAATATAAAAAACATTTCTTCATCAGTGTAATTTCAATAAATAAAACCCTATATCTTTCTGTTGCCCCAGAATTTGACAATATCCCAGACTTTGGCAAAACTATTTTTCCCAGTCTTCAATAGCTTTGACTAATGTTATCTTTGAAAATATAACAAAAAAAACCAAGGACATTCAGATAGAAAAATCAGAGTGGAAGACTGTTTTTCCCCCCTTCCTCCATTATCTCAAAAAAGAAGAGAACAATTCATTTGCAAAGTTGCTAATATCCCCAGATATCAGTACAATTTAACAGAATTTAGTGTAAATTGCAGACGGCACATCTTAAGGGAATTTTTCCTATTGTGCACTCACATTTCTCCACCATTTCTACTTACTGTATGCTTAATGAGGCAGGTGCACAAGGTACAAGCATAAGAGAATGTTTAAAACCCCCTGGGTTTGCATTATGCCTCAGGCTACTTCAGCTATTCCTATATATGCCGCCACTATATAGAAGTGTTATTTTGTTTTGTTATGTTGTTTTGTCATGTCAGTACTTCACTGGCTCTGTGATCACAGAGAAGGAGGAATATCTTTGGTGATGCAGTTCATAATTTATCATCATTTGAGGGGAAGGAGAATACAGAGTGAAGAAGAGGGCAAGAGTAATGGGGATATTCTAGAGGTAACATAGTGGATGGATATTACAATGCCCTGCTTAACACTATGACTCTTGAGTCCCCACCAAAATGGTTTTATTTATTCAACCAGTCACTCATAACAAGGACACTTCTAGATCTTAAAAAATAACTATTTAGCTAACAATAAGGCAGAACAAATAATAAAAAGTTATAATAATACTGTAAGTATTCACAAAGTAAAATGAATAGATAATTAAAGACATCACAATCCTCACACATGGGCAGGTTATATTTTCCTATGAATTACACTCAGTATTTGTGGGTAGGAGTGGTTATACCCTGAGAATCTCAGACAAAAGCACATGAGGGAGGAAAACTCATCAACTCAGGGAAACTTGGAACTCTGTATTGCAGGTTTTATTGGCTCATTTAGAAACATCTGTATTATATGAAGCTACTTCATTGCTCACTACTTTTCTACCTATTCTCTCTGCTCTCTAGCTTAATAAATCCTCATCTTGTCCATGTTTAAGCAAAGCATGTACAATCTCTTTCAATTTACAACCACTTCTAAAAGCTCTTTAGAAAGTGATGTCTCTTAATAGCATTTTGTTTTAGGAAAAAGAACCTCAAAACTCACCAGATTGATTACTTTAGGATTAAACAGATCCAGAGCAGGGATGCCATGTTGGTTCAGTGGGTGGAATACCAAATTTGAAGTCAGGAAGATCTGAGTGCAAATCTGGTCTCAGAATTTAACAAGTTCTGTGACCCCAAGGAAGTCATAAAACTTCTCTTTGCCACAATTTCCTTACCTGCAAAATGGGGGTAATAATAGCATCTACTTTCCAGGACTATTGTGAGGATCAAATGAGAGACTAATTATAAAGTGCTTAGCACAATACGTGGTTCATAATAAAGTGCTACGTGAATGTTAACTATTATTATTACTAGTTATTAACTCAGCAGGATGCTACATTTCCAATCAGAACAGAGCTTGCAGCAAATATTTCAGGTTGACACTTTATCTAAGGCAAGCCAGGCTAGCCATATCTTCCTGCAAAGTAGCAAAAGTATTTGTCTTCCCCTCCCTTCTAATTTTTTCCTCTCAAACCAGAGAAAAACAGTAAAGAGTACCACAAATTTCAAAGAAATTTCACCTCTGTTATGCTAGAAGAAGTGCTAAAGAGCTATATCTGGAAAAGAAACAATAATCTAATGAAGTTGAGCATCTCTCAAACTAATCAGCAACCATATAGTTAGAACCTTTGGTCAGCTGATGATCCCTTTTCTGTTCTTTTCAAATAGTCCTCACATGCTGCTCTTCTGACTTCCTGCTATTTCTGCAATCTTCACTGGACTCACCCTCAGCCATCCCATTTCCTAAATCTCTACTTTTCAGGGATTTAAATCAGAGCATCCTGGTTTCAGAGACTTTTAAAAGGTAACAAGTCTCTAAATTACTCCTGTGAAATCTATAGTTCTCTTTTAACATACCTGTCTCCAAATAATTTATAGTTTTTTTGGTTTAATTCTCTTTAATCATAAATAATTATAAACAAGTGAGCCAAAAGATCATAATTCTCTATAGCTCTAATGCACTCAATCATTATCTTCCATCACTTGAACTCTATCTTCCATCCTTGAACTGAGTCTTCATTTTTATTCATATTTTTCCAGTCTTTATTAAATAAAATTTCTTTACTCCTTTAAGCTGTCAAATGTTTCTCATCCAAGTGAAGCATTATCTTGAATCTTCCATGAGATAATTTCAATCTTTACATTAATTGCATAGGTCATTTTCTATTTAAAATTGCCTATCATCTGAAAGCTATATTTCTTCACAGATATATTTAATAGGTTTTTTATTAAGCCAAAGTTTCTTTTCTGATTGCTTTTAGACATAAATGTTCATATATAAGAAAAACAGAGACCAGAAAATATGGGGAAGCAGCAGGAAATAGTATGGATCACGTCCCCCGTAACTATGCCAAGAAAGCTCTAGTGATCAGATAATTTAAGGAGAAACAATTGCAGATTATCTTTCTGGCGAATGATCATAAATTCCACCAACAGACAAGCAGCCAGGACAAGAGCTATAAAACAAGAATGGGCTGGGATCAGGGTCTCAGATCCTAGGCTCAGAATAGGGATGCAGTACTGTGGCTCTGATCCAAGAATAGAATCTTGGACTCAACCCTTAGGATCAGAACAAGTTTTTAAAAAGCAGCATTGTTGCTCTGAACTCATAAAACCTTCCAATTAACTGACAACTAGCTATCTACCCAAACTCACCTATGTTGCCTAAATGTAAACCGGGATCTAGAGCCAAGAAAGCCCAGGAATGCATTCAGATTGTACCCTTGATCAGACCACAGTGAGTCCACTAAAATTTGCATCTTTCTGGCCCAAGCCAACCCTATGATACTTGAAGAACACAGCACTTAGTTATCAAAAAACATAGTGGCACACTCTCAGATAAAACAAAATAGTACCATACAAAGTCCTGCAAGTGTCACCAGAAGTATACAGTGCCGGGCCCTAACCCAAAGTTCCAGTCTAAAGAGGTAAGGATGGAAGAATGAATAAACAATAACAAACTAAGGGATATCCAAGATGGAAACCTGGAAAAAATAATAATTCAAAAATTCCTACCAGCAAAGCCTCATAAAAAAACATAACTTGGCCACAGGATTAACTAGAATTTCTATAATTTTGAATTGATTGATTTAAATCTTTTTCTTTACACAAAAGTACTGTTTCTGCCCTTTTCAGTACTAAACTGCTTAAAAAGCCTTAGAGATAGTATATTATATATTATGATTCTATAATTTTTCATTCTCTGTATCTTTTCATCAGTTGTATGACTACAATAATTTTCTGATATATACACACACACACACACACACACACACACACACACACACACATATATATGTCTTACTGGATGCAATACTTCTTAGTAGTCCATGTAACTAACAGAGAAGATGTTGTCTTATATTGGTAGAGGAAATTCCTCCCTGGGAACTTCCTACATCAAAGATAAAATCTAATCTTTATTTTTGATATCCATAGCAGGACATATAAGGCTTCTTTAATCAGTTTAGTAATTAAAAAAAATAATAATAACATCTTCTCTGATAGTTACATGGACTACTAAAAAGTATTGTGCCCAGGCTGACCCTGAATCCATTTATTATTGATTCTATCCAAACACGACACTCTGCTTCTCATGCTATCATGCTATTTCTAAAGCCCATCCATTGCTTTCTCACATCTTCATCAAGTAAATCCTCAAAACTCATGTATGTTATTCTTATAAGGTTTGTGAAAGAGGACAAAATAGTCACTTTGTTTGGGAGTTAGGATATTTTTATCACATTTTTAGAAGTAATAATGGCCATGATTTTTTTTCCTAAGCAAATGATCACTTCTTTTTCAGGTACCATCACAAAACTTGAAGACTCTCATTAATTTGAGTCATCCTGCATGGACCTCTTCTTGTGTACATTGGGTTTTTTAATGCTATTTCTGCTTCTTTATGAAACTTATTTGGCATTATGATCTTGGATGACAAATGTAGTTGTTTCATTTTCAGTGATGGAGAAAAAAAGTTTATGAAAAAGACTTGGCAGATCTTTCCTTTTTTCAATTGTTTGTGTTCTTCTACCCAATTTCATTATTTAAAATTCTTGGAATGATCTTAATTGAGTCACTTGACAAGCTTTCTGTAAATTTGTTTTTCTGTCAATAATTTCTCATTGGTTTATGAGCAGTCATGCTCATAATCTTCCACAATCCTCTTCCATAGAATTTTTAATTGATGAGTTTACACTCTAAACTGGTAATTGTTTCTTTTGCCTGCCATAATCAAGCAAAGGAGCTCAAGTTTTTCTGCTTCAGGCAATTTTCTTGGCCTTTTTGTAGTATCTACTGAAGTATCACTTAAATTTTCTCAGTGAATGCATTCCAATATTTGTTTTTTTATCCATTTGCTCTTTTCCAGAACTGGTAACTTGTTCAAATAGGTCAGATTGAATTTCTCTTAACTGCAGTCTATATTCATCTCATTTTTATTCTTTCCTCTATTCTGGTGATAATTTAAACCTTTACTCTAGCAATTCAATGAGCTGCCTATATATAAGCAACTGAAAAATTATTACCACATAAATAGCCAATTATTTCTTGTCCATTAAGATTTATTTATTCAATCTAACTTTTATGATTTTATTTGGTTATTGCCATGTTTAACACTTCTCAACTCTTCTTGAAAAAACTGCTTAGCCTATACGGGTTTCTGTATAGACTTAAGGCTTTTAACCTCTCATTTCTTAATCCTAAACCATTTTTTCCACCATCCTCCCCTATGTCATTTCTACACGGAAGTTGCCATATGATAAATATAACACTAACTTTGGAGGAAGGGGGAGGAGGAAGGGAAGGAGGAAATTTACCAAGCACTTGTGGTAAAGTGGATTAGAATACTGAGCCTGGAATCAGAAAGACTCATCTTCTTACTTCAAATCTAGCCTGAAACACTTATTAATCTGGATGATCCTGGCAAAGTCACTTAGCTCTGTTTGCCTCAGTTTCCTCATCTGTAAAGTAAATTAGAGAAGGAAATGATTTGCCTAGAGGCAAACTACTCTAGTATCTTTGCAAGAAAACTTCAAATAGGGTTATAAAGAATTGGATATGATTGAAAATGACTGAATAATGATCACTTTTGACAACGAGAGAGATAATATCAAGAAAATCAATAAACATCAACTAGGACAGACTTTGAGAGATAGTAGAGGGTAGAAGGGACTAGGGTGCCATGGGGTTACAAAGATTCAGACATGACTGAATGGTTGAACAATAATAACAAAAGTGTATCAACAACTGACCTAAGTGCTAAGTATACTCTCCTTCTCTCTCCCTCTCCCTCTCCTTCTCCTTTTCCCTTTCTCCCTCTCCCTCTCCTTTTCCCTTTCTCCCTCTCCCTCTCCCTTTCTCTCTTCCTCTCTCTCTCCCTCTCTCTCCCTCTTCAAGTGTAAGCTAAATCCCCAGCTTCTGCAAGAAGCCTTTCCTGGTTTCCCTTAATGTTAATGTCTTACTTTTGTTTCAAATTATCTTGTATATATCTCCTGTGTATACAGTTATTTCCATGTTGTCTTCCCTTTTATATTGAGAACTCCTTGAAGGCAAAGTCTGTTTTTTTTTTTGCCTTCCCTTATAATTTATAACCCTTAACACAGAGCCTGGAACCTAGCAAGCTTTTAATAATAATAAGTAAGTGCTTGTTGACTTGATATAATTACATTCTAAAGGGATAAAGAAGATTTGGAAAGGAGGAAGGGCAGGGTTGTGACACTAAGACACTAAGATATAGAATAGAAACAGGGATCTATGCAATAAATAGTGAAAGCTGCACAACTGTAGCTTATGTTTCTAAAGTTGGAATCCAAGGTTACAGTGGAGAGGACATGAAGATGATAGTTCAAGCAGAGATGAGATATCAAGCAAATTATCAGGAAATCAGTGAATTAGTGAGATCTTCCAAAGGATTTGTCTATTTCTTCAATCTTGGCAAAAGACAGTGTTTCATTATTATAACTTTCAACTATCTTCATCTTGATCTCTTAGCAAATGCTTATTGTGGCCTATGTAATATTTAATATGAGAAACCCAAGTGTCCTGTGAAGACATTTCTTATTTCCTTTGAACACATTGAAATCAGATCCATCAGCTCCTTCATTTTCATTTTCAAAGAGATCCTATGAATCATTCTTCCAATGATTTAAAGAACCCTTCTGTCTTTTGTTTTAATTTATAACAAGAATATCAAGATTTATGTGGTTTCTTTTTTCATTAGTAAGTCAGTTTTTTTGGTCTTTGGACAAGAAATATTCACAGGCCCAATGGTTTAATTTAAGCTTACCAATAGTATACAAATCATATTGCTAATAATACTAAGACATTCTGCTGCTATCATTGCCAAAGAAAATGGGGGGAGAAGATTACAAAGGACTGAGGACCTTTGGCTGTTATTCTTTGTTTATTGGATTGCCACACGCCATAGCCAAAGAATTCAGCATCAAGTGGCCAATCTGCAGGTGATGAGCCTGTCTATACTTATCTAAGATGGTCCTGGAAAAAGTATGGCCTGTCTTCAGGACCCTATTCAAAGCCTTTGTAGTTTGACAGAAAATACTAGAGGTTTACTCTGCTGTAGGAGGTATAACTTTCATGGAGTCAGACCCCACCATGAGGAAGCATCAGAAGAGAATGGGAGTATGAAATTGAGATGATTCCCATCAGGCCTTCTTCACAGTTCTATTATGAGACTAACATGAGACATTGTGTATAAAGAACTTTGCAGATATTAAAGTAAGAGGAAAATGTCTATTTTTCTTCAGACTGGATCTCTGATAAATTATTACTAAGGAAACTCTCTCCATCAAGGTTGGCAAGCATCTCCTCTGCAACTTAAAGACTTGAGAATTTTCTGAGGCATTGATATCAGACCCAAATATGAACAAATATAAACCAACCTAACAGGATAAATATTGACTTATAAACCATATATAATCATTACCTATACTTTATCGTATTTTTATTTATTTTCCCAGCTTTGTGTTTAATGCTACTTGTCTACAAGGTTAAATTAGTTTCCCACCATCACAAACTTAGTATGTGAGAGATTCAAGACTTGGACCTTGATCTTCCTAACTCAAAAGCCATCTCTCTACCCACTATTCAATCTTACCATCAGCATCTCTCTATTATATCACATGCAGCTAAGTAGTGCCATAGAGTATAGAGTACTGGGCCTGGAGTCAGAAAGATTCATCTTCATGAGTTCAAAGTTGATCTTAGACACTCACTAGCTAGCTGTGTGACCCTAAGCAAGTCACTTAATCCTGATTGCCTCAGTTTCCTCATGTGTAAGGCAAACTGGAGAAGGAAATGGCAATCCACTCCAGTATCTTTGCCAAGAAAGCCCCATATTGGGTCACAAAGAATCAGTATGACTGAAAATAACAGAATAACATTATACCATGCAAATTACATCTTAAATACTTTCCTAAAAAATAAAATAGGAACCAAAAATTTAAAAGGAACAAAAATATGCTGTAGAAAATGTTTACTCTGTCCTGGTCTGTGTGGATTAATGTCCTTTTCAGACAGGACTGATAGCCTTGGTTTTGAGAATACTTCAGGCATTTATCTCATAAAAAATCAGCCAAAAATGTTTGGCAGCTAAAGGCATCAAGGGCATCTGCTGAATAAATGTTTCTTAAGACCTTGAGTTAATTCCATAAATTCAGATCATATGTTCAGCATACAGATGCAAAATAATGAAAAAGAAGAAAACCATGGTGATAAGGGATACAGAAGTGAATTGACTGAGAGGCTTATAGGTAACTTGCCTTTGAGTGTGCTGAGAATTCATCTCCCAAAGCACAAACTGATTGAGAAAAAAAGAAATGTGAATAAGAATAAGAAATTTCAGTGATAAATCACTGAAATAGGAACTTCAAAATGTTCAGTAATCATTTTCATTATTATTTTTGTCACTAGTCTAGCATGGTCATTGAGATATAATAATAATAATAGTATTTATATAGTACTTAGAAGTTTGCAAAGTACTTTATAAATATTTTCCTATTTTATTTTCAAAAACAATTTTAGAGGGGGAGGTGTTGTTATCCCCATTTTGTTGATAAGGAAACTGAGGCAGACAGAAGTGAAGTGACTTGCCAACATCACATCAGAATAGTAAGCCTCTGAGTCTGGAATTTTAATGCAAATTTTTTGACTTTAGGTCCAGTTTTCTATCAACTGTACTACCTAGTTGCCTCTATGATATAAAAGATATAAAAAAACAAGAGAAGAAAGCTTCCAGAATACAGGGTGCAAATAAGAATCACAAAATTTCAGAACTACAGAGAACCTCAGAGACCATCTAATCCAACCTGCATCTGAAGGACCTTCTATAATATTTCCAACAAGTCTTCAGCATCTCTCATCTGACCTATTATAAGAATTTCCCATTTGATCTCTCTGACTCAATTCTCTCCCTATTCCAATTTGTCCCCCAAACAGTGATTTTCCTAACACAGAGATTTGACCAGGTTTTACCTGCTCAGTAAACTCTGGTATCTCCCTATTACCTCAAAAATGCAGTTGTCTCTCTAACATTGAAAGCTCTTTACAACCTGAGCTTTTCCCAGTGTAGAATATAATTTCTATTCAACAACTGGACTTACTATATCATCATCTCTCAGGGCTGCAAAGGAGTACCCTAGGACATTGGGGTGCCTCTTCCCCACTGCCACCAGTGTGAGTCTTCTTAGAGTCAAGAAGGCTTGAATTGGAATTCTACCTCAAATACTTACTGGCTTGTGTGATACTTCTGAGCAATTCACTGAACCTCTCTCAGCCTTGACTTTCTCATCTTAAAAGGGGATAATAATAGCACTGCTCTTCCAAGGTGGTTCTGAAAAATCAAATGAAATAATATATGTAAAGTGCTTTACAAACCTTGAAACCACATGTCATGGTTCCATCTCTCTTCTCTGTGCCTTTTTTTGGCCATATAAATGTTAATGATGATGAGGAGGAGGAGAAGGAGGAGTATGACAATGACAATGATCACATTTGTCTGTAGAAAAGATGATCTTGGCAGAGGTTTGATAGGTAGTGTGGGGCAATGAGAGGTTGGAGGTGGAAGATGTGTCTATTTCAAAAGAGCAGGATGTATCAGAACAGTGCCAATGAAAATAAGGAAGAGAGGACTGATAGGAAAGATGGTGTTGAGGTGGAATTGGCAGGACTTGGTCATTGATTGGTGGTGAGAGAAGTGGGGAAGAAAGATGATAATCCCCAAAATGGGAGACCGGTTACATAGTAATCTCCAAAGGAAGATCAGGTTTGGAAAGAAAGGTAATGAACTCACTTTTGTACATATTGAGCTGGTGAAACTTTTCCACAGTATAATCCTGTAGACAACTAGAGAAATCAGTCAGAACTGAAGAGAGAAACTGGGGAATCAAATGACAGCGATTTTCAGCCATACAATGATTCATGACGATTCCAAAGGATTCATGGCAACAAATGCTAACTACTTCCAGAGAAAAAACTGGTAGAGTCTGAATACAGAACAAAGCATATTATTTTTCACTTTACTTTTTTTCATTATAGTTTTTGTCTTTTTAAAAGAAAACATATGTAAATATGTTTTGCATACTTGCATATGTATAATCTATATCAATTTGCTTAGAATCTCAGGGAAAGAAAAGGGGAGAGAGGAAGGAAGAGAATTTAAAACTCAAAATTTTTTAACTGAATGTTAAAAATTGTTTTGCAAGTAATTGGAAAAAAATGATAAAAAAATTTTAAATAAATTTTAAGGAAAAGAAACTGTGGGATTATCTGCACAAAGGTTGGAGATGAAATCATAATATTAAAGGAAATAGCTAAGGGAAAGAATGTGGAGGAAAAAAGGAAGATAGCCAAGGTTATAGCTGTGGTATAGATGATCTATGGGGAAATTCATGGTAAATAAGGGGCAAACTCTGCCTTTGTCACTCTCTGAAGAGAAGGTATGGGATGATTGTTATGGACAAAATATTTATATTGAGGAAATCATGGAACATTTTAAGTATTCACCAAACACCTATAATTTATTTTCCAATTAAATTTTATTGATTTTTGTTGTTTTTACATCACCTCCATTTCTGATTATATAGCCTTTATCTCTCCTCTGCCCAACAAGCCATCTGTTGAAATCAAGAGTAAAAATGAAAAAGCTAATCAATATATCAAAAAATTCTGACAACCCACATCCAGATCCTCCCACCTCTGCAAAGAAGGGAGGGAGAAAGCCCTGGATTAATGGATTGTTGACTAAGTCAGCTAATGTTACCAAGCAAACCAGTTTCTTCCTTCTTTCTTTCCTTCCTTCTTTCCTTCCTTCCTTCCTTCCTTCCTTCCTCCCTTTCTCCTTCCTTCCCTCCCTCACTCTTTTCTCCCCTCCCTCCTTCCCTTCCTCTCTTCCTCTTTCCTTCCCTTCCTCCCCCCTCTCACTGTCTCTCTTTTCCTTTCTTCTTTTTTTCTTTCCTTCCTTTTTTCCTTCCTTCCTTTCTTTTTCTTTCTTTCTTCTTTTCTCTCTTTCCTTCTTTCTTTTTTTGAGGAAATTGGGGTTATGTGACTGGCCCAGAGTTATACAGCTAATCTGAAGCTGGATGTGCCCTCAGGTCTTTCTGTTCTATCCACTGCACTACCTTGCTGCCCCCAGCTTATTTCTTATTCATGAGTCATGTGCTGGTCAATTTTTTTGTTTTTGTTTTTGTTTGTTTTCATAGTATCCTAAGTATGGGAGGTAGCCTGTTGTAGTGCATAGAGAGCTGGTCTCAGAGCCAGGTAGACGTAGGTTCAAGACTTGCCTCTAACACATATCTGTTAAATGATCTTTCTTAGCATCAGTTTCTTTATCTGTAAAATAGAATGTTAATGGTAACATACCTTCCTCATAGGGTTTTTGTTTGATTCAAATAAGGTAATATATATAAAGGCCATTGGAGACTTTAGAACTCTATATAAAGGGAGACTACATCATACAATGGAAAGAAACCTGGATTTCAAATCAGATGATCTGGGTTCAAATCTCAACTCTATTACTTCCTATGTGACGTTAGATAAGTCATTAAAGCTATATAGGCTTCAGTTTTCTCAAAATAATGGATTAGATGATCTCCAAAAGTCTCTGCCAGTTTTAAATCCACAATCCTATAAAGAATCTGCTGCTCTAAATGTTAGTTTGGGAGGAGAAAATTTATGGGGGTCCAGATCTATGAATTCCTCAGCGTAGTAGACATCCAACATGGAAAATTCTTACACTGATACAGATTGTCTAGTGGTCTATGACATATAATCCAAGGACTCTCAAAACTTCTTGTGTCATGGGTTCCTCTGGGAATCTGGTAAAACCTATAGACTCCATTGTTGGAATATTTTGTAAAATACTGAAAGTTGAAAAATGTAAAAAGTGGAAAGAAATGCTCCATTTCAATAAGAGGTCCTCAATAGATAGCTAGTCAAAGTATATGAACAGTCTCTTAAATAAAAAATTGTAAAATATTAACAACCATATAAAAGAGCTCCAAATCATTAATAATAAGAGAAATGCATATCAAAACAACCCTGATATTTTATCTTACACCAGAAAATTGGTAAAGAGGGGAATAGTCAGGATTGGAGAGTTATGAGAAGATAAGCACACTAGAATCATTTTGGCAGATCTATGAATCAAAATTACTATTTTTGGAAAATCATTTGGAATTATGTAAATAAAGGGACTAAAATGTCCAGGCCATCTGGACCAGAGATGTTACTGCTAGGCTTATACCCAAAGAGGTAATGATGAGAAAGTCTCCATATACAACACCATGTTTATAGCAGCACTCTTAGTGGTAGCAAAGAATAAGAATAAAAGGAAATGCCCTTCAAATAGGAAATGGTGAGCCCAATTGTGTTATATGAATGGAATATTATTGTGTTGTAAGAAACCACAGAAATTATGAATATGGAGAAACATGAGAATACTTATATCATTTGAAGCAGAGTGAAGTAACAATAAAGAAAACAATATATATACACAATGACTACAGCAAACGAGCCCAAAGCAATTAAAAGTAAATTTATAAAATTACAAGGAATAAACATGACCCCAAAGAATAGATATGAGAAGACATCCCATTCTACTCTTTTGCAGAGGTGGGAAGTCCACAGGTATGGTATATTGCATTTATTTTCAGACTTTTTTGATGCATTTATTGATTTGCCTGATTTTTTTTCCTTTTGCTTCTTTTTTTTTCCTTTAAAAAATGTGTTATATTAGAGCATTCTCTGGGAAGGAGAATAGAAAGATGCTGAGAGAAATCTTATAATTTAAAAAAAATCAATTAAAAATTTTTGATTTGTTTTCATTTCTGTTAGAAGTTAGTGTAAAGAAATATGACATTTTCTCATCCAAGTTTGTGGACCCCCTCTCTACCCATGGAAATTTATCCACGAACCCCATGGGATATACAAACCCCAGGTTACAACCCTCATATATAGTCTTAATGGAGTGACTGGGCAATGAGGATTGATTTATTTACTCTTCTTCAGACACCCAGTATGCATCTGAGTCAGAATCTTAATATAGATCATAGGATTAGAAGATAATAGATTTAGAGTTGAGAGACATATTAGCACTCATCCAAGGAATCCCTTTGCTTTACAAATGAGTAGACTCCCAAAGAGTTCAAATGATGTGCTTAAAGTAACACTGTTCTAAGTAGCTACCTAGGATTCAAACTCAGGGCCTTTAATTCCAAGTCCATTGCACTTTCTTTTAGCGTCAAAGGTCCACTAGATCAAACTGTCTTATTTTTTATATTTATGAATTATAGTACAAGAGCCAAGAGAATAGAATTTTGGTACTTCCAGGAGATGGCATTTCATAGGTCTCACAAAAACAATTTAGAACATTTATCCAGAGTGGAGCTGAAGGTTCTGTCTGTCCAGGAAAGATAAGTAGACACAATAAAAAGAAAGTCACCTATCGTCCATCATCAATTATCTAGAATAAATTATACAATTTCTTCTGGGGACAGTCACTGGAAAATATCTTAATTCTGTATATCAAATCAGAACTTCTTGAAAAGTAGAAATAAGGGTATTGTGAGGTGCATTCTTTCTCCATAGCCCAGCTCCAGGGCAATCTTAAGCTCCATGATGGAGAGAAATTCCAAGGATGACTCTTTTTCCAAGTTTGAAAAAGTGACCTACCTGGAAGAGAGATAATGCCTTATACTCCGCATAAAAGGAGTGTTTCCTCCTTATATGGTCCCTATGGCTTCCCATAGGTCATATGGAACAAGATTCTTACCCCAAGGTCCTTGGATGCCTGCTGGCAGGGTTCTCAATTTGGTAGTTGGCCAGAACAGCTAAATGCATCCTGTACAATCCCTGGTTTTATGAAACGAAGGTGAGCACACAGATCATTCCTTCTCCAAGGAAGAGGACAGTCATTGAACTACATAGGTCTCCCTGAAAATACAAAGACCTGCAATGGGAAACACCCCAAGTTTAAAATAAGAGGACCTGAGTTCAAAACCAGCTGTGCTACTTGCTACCCATATGACTATCATAAAGCTTTAACTTTATGAATTTCAGTTTCCTTATCTATAAAATAAGGGCTTGGAATAAATCTGTAAGGTTTCTTAAGAGGATGCACACAGCTAAGATTTCTTTTGACCAAATAAACAGCTCAGCTCCATGGACTCTCAACACAATGAATTCAATGACAAATCTCAGTAAAATGTTGATTATTCTTTCCAATTAGGGAATAATGTCTTATATTTACCACATTATATTCAAAAATTTCAAAATCATTGCTCACCATGAATGGACAAAAGTCTAGAATACTCCAGAGTGAGAATGTCTTGCTGCCAACCAAGCTCACTGACTCATTTACCAAGATTGAACTTTGACTAAAAGTCTTTGCTCAGATCTGGCCTCCATTTCCTAAATCGCAATATCATGGACCCCTTCACATGTAGTGACCCAGAATATCTTTCAAGAGATTTTCTTTGGTTCATCTAATTTATGGTTCTTATCATAACCTGTCATTCTAATTCCCTATTCACCAGACAGGCAAATCATGTCAACCCTTTAGGGAGGGCACCAATGGATACACAGCGATCAAAAACTACCCCAAACAATGATTTCACAAACAAAAAACCAAGAGCTTTTTGGCAAGCTCCTGATTGATTGAGGTTCCTGTTTTCCCTTCTGAGATGTGCAAAAGCTATACAAGATTTATTGCCTAATCCAAGACTTTTAAGGTTACAGTATGCCAAATAGCAAACAGGATCACGTTCACCATGCCAGAATTAGGAGTGATAAAGCTTTGGATAGTGACTGGAAACTCAGGTGCAACTAATAGCATTCTCAATTATGCTTCATTTCATGATATGCTATGGCCAAAAAATATTGCCACTTAGTTCTATTCTACATGTTTAAGCTCTCTGTGTGCTTAGCTTAGACTGCAGAAATAATCTGTCACCCATCACTCAAAAACTGCAAAAGAACCAGAGGGTGATGGAGAGATGCCTTGTCAGCACAAGCTTTACCATATTTCCAGTGTTACTTGTGCTTCATTAAGTGGAGAAAAAAAAATGTCACCCGAGAAATTCACAATCAAAAAAGGAAGGGTGCTAATCACATAACAAGAAGAAAGGGTAAGAGGGAGTCATTGAATTTCATGGGTATCCATGAAAATACTGAGACCTGCAATAAGAAATGCCCCAAGTTTAAAATAGGAGGACCTACTTAAGTTCAACACCACGTATGATACTTGCTGCCCAAATGATCATCAGCAAGTGACTTTAACTTTTTGAACCTTGGTTTCCTTATCTACAAAATGGAGATTTTATAAAATAGGTCTCACAAAAATCTCTAAAGGTTCCTTAAAAGAATGGCAGACAGCAAGTAACTGAAAAAGGCTTGTTGATGGATTCTAGACACAAATCTATGAGATTGTGGGATTATGGGAATGTTTCCTTAGGGAATGTCTCCAGCACATTAAGTAGATTCTAAACTCATAAAGGATCTGGAGCTCAGAATTATAGCTCAAAATAGAGACTTCTCTGGGGCATTGATACCATTCAAAACAAGGATCGTTTGGTGAAAGAAACTGAGTAAAAATCTCTAAGGTTAAATGAAATCTCTAAAGGTTCCTTAAAAGAATGGCAGTGACTGAAAAGGGTTTGTTGATGGATTCTAGACACAAATCTATGGGATTATGGGATTATGGGAATGTTTCCTTAGGGAATATCTCCAGCATATTAAGTAGATTCTAAACTCATAAAGGATCTGGAGCTCAGAATTATAGCTCAAAATAGAGACTTCTCTGGGGCATTGATACCATTCAAAACAAGGATCGTTTGGTGAAAGAAACAGTAAAAATCTCTAAGGTTAAATAAAATCTCTAAAGGTTCCTTAAAAGAATGGCAGTGACTGAAAAAGGTTTGTTGATGGATTCTAGACACAAATCTATGAGATTATGGGAATGTTTCCTTAGGGAATATCTCCAGCATATTAAGTAGATTCTAAACTCATAAAGGATCTGGAGCTCAGAATTATAGCTCAAAATAGAGACTTCTCTGGGGCACTGATATCATTCAAAATAAGGATAATTTGGTGAAAGAAACTAAGTGTATGGGGAGATGTGTAACCTGTGTAACCTGAATAAAGGAAGACTTGGAATAGAGAAGTCGATAATAGCTATCTCCAAGTATTTGGAGGTTATGGTTGTGGTTGTTATGGTTATTGTCATTGCTGTTGTTGTTTGTCCTTCGCTCTAGAAGAAGACCATGATATCAGGGAGGAATATTTAAAGAGCTGCCTTATAGAAGAAGGGAAGAGGAAAGGGAAGGAATAATCCTTTATTGAACACCTACTATGCAGAGGATCTTCTCTTCCCAGACTGATTCCTTAGTGAAGACAAAGTAGATCATCTTTTGCCTCAATTCCTCCCTAGAGTTGAACTACTGAATGGGTGTTGCCTTAAATAAACTGGAAAGATCTTACCTTAAAAAGGCCAAAGTCTCTCTGCATCTGGGACCTAATCACTAATTATCCTGACCTATTTCTTGCCACTGCACCCCAATGACTGGAAGAAAGAATGAGGCCAATGGTTTTGCACAGCCCAGCCTCACTTAAAATCTAATTCACTTGCAAGTCAAGACATCACCCTCCTAAAGTCATTGGTCTTCTTTGAGAATAGAGGAGGGGCAGCTAAGTGGCATAGTGGATAGAGCACCAGCCCTGAAGTCAGGAGGACCTGAGTTCAAATCTGGTCTCAGACACTTAACACTTCCTAGTTGTGTCACCCTGGGCAAGTCACTTAACCCCAATTGCCTCAGGAAAGAGAATAAAGGATGAACAATAAATTCTGTGGCACTTTACTGAATATTATACAAATATTTATCTCATTTGATCCTGACAGCAATTTTGTGAAGTAGATGCTAATTTAGTTCTCATTTTATAGTTGAAATTGAGACAGAGATCACACAACTAGTAAATGAGGCAGTATTTGAATACAGTTTTACATGTCTATCCACTGAACCACCTAAGGGTTTGGCCCCAAGGATAAGAAAAGTAGCAATGGATAGAGGTGGAAGAGAAGAAGACTTAGACTTGAGTTCAAGAAAGTCTTCAGAAGCATGAGATTATCTAAACTGCTTCTGGGAGGGACTAGATTCCATTTGCCAAAGGAATCCAAGCAAAGACTGAAAGACTTATAAAGCATACGGACAAGAACTGTTCTAGATGAAATTTATGAATGTATAGTTCTCTACCATACTTTAAGGAACACCCATATCAGTGAGATCAAAACACTTGTTTCCTTCTGGAATGTACCAGGTCCTGAACCATGGTTCTGTGGCCCTAAAAGAAATTCAAGAAGTGCCATATGTAAAAAATAACTTGGGAGTTTTAGTTGATCTCTGGGAGAGACAGAGAGACAGAGACGGAGACAGACAGAGACAGAGACACACTTGTGATGTTGGAGAGAGATATTCATGTGTCGATATCTGATGAATTATATGACTCCTAAGGTCTTCCCTAATTCTCATATTTAATGATTCTTGGAAGACTCATAAAGCATATGGATAAGAACTGTTCTAGATGAAATCCATGAATGTATAGTTCTCTATACTACTTTAAGGAGCACCCATATCAGTGAGATCAAAAATCCATTAGAACACTGAAATATTATGCTTTTTATTTGAGGTGGGTGGGAGGAAGCATTGACCTTCTTAGTGCCTCAATATCCCTGATTGTGAAAAAGAGACAAAACTCGATTTCTTCTCAAGATATTGAGAAAGAACAATAAACAAAATCAGATCACAGCAATATGGGGAGAAAGAAGTGCATCAGGGCAAAGAGACAAAAGAGAACAGGTGAGACTTTGCAGTTAATTCACAGAGAAATTGCTTGGGGATACTGCCAGGCTGCAGAGGCTACTGAGAACAGCTGGGGCTAAGCTGGCTAACTGCACTAGCGCTTTTGCCCAGGGCCCCTGTATCCAGGGTATTCAAGGAAAGCAAAGAGAATTAAGAATCCTGGCGCTTCTTTGAACCAAGCTGATTGTTCAGTCTCTTGGCAAGCTTCAGAATTGTGCGTGTGTGAAGCTAGAATACAGGCAGAGCAGAGTAAGACCCTGAGGTTTCTCCCATATGTGTTGAGGGGTTCTCCCAACTTCCTGTACTTAGGAAAGAGCAGGCAGGATAGCAATATATTTGTATCCTTGTGTCCTTGGGTCTACCACCCAAGCATCAGAAACATTTGTACCTGAGATGTTGGGCAGTGATGAAAACCATATCCACATTATTGCTATGGCAGCTACCTATGGTTTTTTGTATGTGGGCACTCCTTCCCTCAGCAATAACCCCTCTATAAGTTACAGTCTCAGAGAGCTGCCTAAGGCTCCAACAGGAGACATTTAGGTGTCAGAACCAATAAAACAATGGATCTGGAACTGGAAAAACCTGAAACTAAATGCTGCTCATAGATTAATTAGCTGTGAGTCTGGATAATTCATTCCACCTCTTTCAGATTCATTTTTTCATCTGTAAAATTATGATAATAATACCTACTTTTTAGAATTATTTTGAGGATAAAATGAGAAAACATGTAAAGCACTTTATAAACCTTAAAGTACTATTAAAATGCTAATTATTTTTATTAGGTTACTTGCCTATAACCCTAGTCAGAAACAGAATTTGAGTCTGAGTCTTCCTATTTCAAATTCAGTACTATATTTACTATGTCACCAATAACAAAAAATAAAACCTATTGTCATTGCTATTGTTCCTTGTTGATAATTATTTCTAATTAATAATTGGTGATTATCAATTTGTAGTGTTTATTATTGATCATTATAATTAGTAATAATTTGGGAGAGAAGGATTGAGTTCAAAGTCCATCATTAGAAAGGTGCAGTTTGATTGTGATACGGACAAAAAACAATTGTAGGCTGTACTAGAGAAGCAAAATATTCAGGATTGGGGAGGTGAGAATTCCTCTATATTCTAAACTGAAAGGGATCAGAGAGAGCATCTATCCAAACTACTGATTTTTTTAATCTGAAAAAAAATTACCCAAAGTTACATGGGTAATAAATGGCAGTGTTCCATGACTTTAAATCCAAAAGTCATACCATCATTGCTCAATATCTCCACCAATGGAGATTCCCATAGTAATCTCAATGGTTTGTAATGGTGGTCTGTCTTCTTCCTAACAAAAAGAGCCCTGAAGTAAAAGTCAAATGACCTGAGCTCAAATCTCAGCACTGAAGTTGACCCTCCTGTGTCATTTCAGGCAAGTTCTTTCACATCTGAGTCTCAGTTTCCCGAGCTGTAAAATAGAGACAATTCTATTTGCTATTTTCCTAACAGAGAGGAAAGAATCCACTAAGGTGATGTAGTATACCCCAGAGAACATTCTTGTGGCAATTAGAGGGTTTGCCAAGAATCATAAAGCTGTATACAGATGGAAGTTGGTCTCATTATTCCACTATAAAGTTTCCTCTACTTTCATTTAAGCCTATTTTCCCTTGCTTAGTCTTCTGTTGACAGAGGAAACCACTGGTCAGCATCTTCTTCATAAAAAATGCTTCATTAACCTTGGAACAAACAGTTAAGTCACTTTTTAAACTGGCCTACCTTAAAAGTAAGATGCATTTACAGAGAGATTTCTAATTAATAAGGGCAAAATGTTGTCCAATTAATTGCAAGGAGCTCATTATTGGAGTCGAGGACAACATGAACAAGGGATCATCTTCAAAGCATTCCCAAATAAGGTTTGGTCCCCAGCATGAGGTCTCAATAATAGGATCTTGGATGAATGGATGAATGTTCCAACAAATGAATGAACAGCCATTTATCAATTGTTTACTCTGTGCAAAAGCACTGTGCTAAGTGGTGGAGGATACAAAAAAAAAAAAAATGAAGACACTTTCTGTTGTCAGAGAGCTCCATTTGGGGGAGATAATTCATATATAAGTAAAGTGGAAGTAAAGTGAAAAGACCTTGTGGTCTTTAGAGCACAATGGGAAAAGCAGGTATTTTGAGTTGATATTTACTCCAATAAAACCTTGTTGGTTTCTGACATAGAACCATTCTGGATTCTGAATCTTTAGTAGATTACTTTTTATTTATATACTTTTTTCTTTATACTTTATTTATATACTTATTTAGTACTTACTGAGAAGAGAGGGGCTGTGGCACCTTAAAGGGCAGTTGCCAGCTCCTGTTTCCACAAGGGTTGCTTTCTTGCAGATGGGTTGCTATTTCTGGGGATCCTGATCCAAAGTCCCTGAGTAGTTGAGGGAATGTGGTGATCCAGGTGATTATAAAGATTTGATTTACTTGATATATATTGTCTCCTCTCTACCAGATTACCTTTCTATTCCAGTTTGCCTTTCTCTTGGGTGGCAATTGGTCAACTGATGTTGTTGGTGAGGGTAAGAATGATTGGCTTCTTTGCCACAAAGATGGCTCTCCTGCATTATAACTAACAAAGCTAAACTGGAAGCAGGATTAGTGGTCTGAGGAAAACTGTTTGCCCTATCCTCTCTGGCTATAAGCCCATGATGGCAGCTGATTGTCTCAGATCTAAAACTGAAGATGTTCAATCTCTTCATTGCACAGATGAAGAAAATAAGATCTGGAAAGGACATAGAATGACAAGAGCATAAAGCTAGTACTCAAAAGTCAACTGTCCTTACCCTCTGATCTTACAGATGAAGAAATGGACCAAGAAAGGTAAAGTACCTGTCTACAGGTTACCAGGGCTCAGTCAATAGAGGAAAATGTTTTTCATATCCTTCTTTCAAAAAAAGGCTGTCAAATCACTAAGATATTATCCCACACAGAACAGGAGAAAGTAAAACTATCTACAAACATTTCCTTACACTAATCAATTCACATTCAATCCAATTCAACAAAAATTTTATTAAATACCTAGTATGACACAAGTAATTGTGTCAGACAATGGGAATAAGGATAGTCCCTTCCCCAAAAGAGATCAAATTTTATTGAGGAATATAACTTGTACACAGATAAATAAATACAAAATAAATCAGAAGGAAATGGGATGAATCTAATGTGGGATTCAGGATGGGAGGAAGGTAAAGGTAAAGACCTGGATAAGAGGCATTTGAGCCGATTCTTGAAAGAAACTAAGAATTACAAGAGGTGGAAGTGAGGACAAAACAGATCCCAGCCCTAGAACCAGCTGGTGCAGAAGTAAGAGACACAATGTTATTTGCATGGAATAACAAGTTCCTTTTTCTGAAACCTGCTGCCTGTGCTGGGAAACAGTGGGAGATTGATGTGGAGAGAGAGAGGCAATAGCCATATTCAAATATTATTTATCTTATTCAGGGATAGTGTTTGTTGCTGAGTGGCTAGAAGCCTGAATTTGGAGTCAGGATATCCCCAGATATCTGACTCTTAGTCATTTTGACTGGGATTCTTTCCAAAACAGCCTTTCCCAATAAGATCTTCTGATCTTTCCAGTTGGGCTGATTGAGATACCCTTTCAGTGGCTTGTCTCAAGTCTTGTCATTAAAAAAAAAACATTATGTAGAATACACATATTCAAACTAATTTTAAACAGTCACAAATAATAGTGCTTAAAAGCCTCAACTATCCCCTTCAAGATGATGAGAGTAGTATCAGCATATCCTGGCCCTGAGATTCCTGAGCAAATCACTTAATCACTCCAAGCCTCAGTTTCTCATTCTATAAGATGGAAATAAGAAAAGCAATTATGACATAAAGCTTTTGAAAAGACAGATTAGAATAATGCATGGAAAGAGTCCTGCAGGTCTTAAAGTGCTATAGAAATGCAAGTGGCTTTTGCAGCCAGATGGTGTGATGGATCAGAAGACAGCAAGATCTGAGTTCAGGTACTTACTAGTTGAGTGGCTCTTTGGTAAATTTGATGACATGCTTTAGTCACTCTATTTTGATCCCAATGAGCAAAAGCATCATGAAACCTGAGAGAGTAGAGGGATGCTATGATTCTGCAAAGCACAGAGATGTTAGGAGAAATAATAATGATATTAATAATAAAATAAGCCATTTGACCTCTTCTTGCCTCAATGTACTCATCAATAAAATGGAAATAATAGCAGTTAACTCTCAAGGCTATTGTGAAGATAGAATGAGATCATATTTGTAAAGTACTTTGTAAACCTTAAAGCATTATATAAATGCTAGTTATTTTTATTATCGTTAATCCCTATACTTTGCAAGTACTTGAAGCATAGTATTCCCCTGCTCTGAGGAGTTTCATGGTGTTTCTGCTTGAGAGGATGAAAATCCAGTGAATAAGGTGTAAGTTATCAAATTTTCCTAATTTAAAGGTTACTTTGTCTCACTTTATCAGGATAAAGGAAAATTAAGTATGAAAAATGGAAACATTTCTTCACGCCAAGTTGGCCACTTTCCGGAAATCATTCAAGTTTGTCTTCAGCGGAGTTTCTCCAGGACTTGTTTAACAGTTAGATCTATCTTAGCAAATTATCACAGAACATGTTAAGATGAAGCACGTTCAAGTAGGTATGGAACAAAAGCATACATTTCATGGGAGTGTCTGTGAACTCACGGGATCATGCTGTTTCCTCTTTCCTATATCCTCCCCATCAAAGTTTCTCTCCAGCTGCCTCTTTTGCTTTCATCATGAGTCCCAGAGCCTAACTCATTACCGTCTGGTCCAACTGGCGGCCAGTTCATGCTCAATAGCTCAAACATGACACAAGCATAAGGGAAAGCAGAGAATGGTCGTGATCTCAATGCATGATCAACTGCCATTTCCTGTCTACGAGAAGGGAAAGAGATGCAAATTGCAGAACTTAAATGAGTAAGATGGATAAGCATCATAGGTGACATTTCTTTCATAAATATCCCAACAAAGATTGGAAAGCAAGACAATCTATCAACTAGACAACAGGGAGAAAAACTGTCATTTCTTTGAAAATTCTTTGAACAGTGATTTGTAGCCATTGATGTTTCTTCTAGATGATTTCCATAAGAGCTATAGGACCTGAAACTCAAATTCTTCCTTGCCTGAGTTGGCTTTCTGAAGGGCAATGATTTAAGGTAGGACCATGGGGGTCCATCAAATCCAAACCCTTCCTTTTTACAGATGAGGAAACTGAGACTAACAGAAATAAAGTTACTTGTCCAGTTGCATAGCTAGCAAGTATCTGAGGCAGGGTTTGAACCCATCTTCCTCACTCCAGGTGAGGTGGAATGGGGGAATTATTTGGTATAGTGGATAAAGCACCAGTCCTGGAGTTGGGAAAATCCACCTTCCCGAGTTTAAATCTGACCTCACTTACTATCTGTGTGACCCTAAGCAATGTTTGCTGCAATTTTCTCATCTGAAAATGGGCTGGAGAAGACAAACCATTCCAGTATTTTTGTCAAGAAACTAAAAAAAAAAATGGGGTCACCAAAAGTCAAACAAATTAAAACTACTGAACAACTTCCTCACTCCAAGTCCTATACTGTATCCTTCCAGTGGTATCAAAGTCAAATAGAAATTGATCCTTGTTACCATGTTGATTAGTTGGTTGACTGTCATCCTTCCTTTTTAAAGAGGGCCAAAATGGCATCACTAAGATGGAATCAAAGTATAGTATGTCTAACTGTGGCTGATGAAATCAATAAGAGCCCAGAATACTCTAGCATAGGTCGAGCACAAATAGTCCATATGAATGCTACCACATCTTTGACTTAGAAAACCACAAATGGACCATTATCTTTCTTGTTTTTATGTCTGACATTGTACTAGGCCTGGGAATACAAAGATAAGACAAAAACAACCAATTTCCGCACTCGGGGAGCTTACATTTTACTGGAGATGTCAAATATATACCCAGAAATATAGAGACCACATAAAAGTCAGCTGGTAATACAAAATAACTTTACAGGAGCATACCGACAAGTGGGGAGGAGTGGCAAAATGGAGGTATCAAGAATTAGCCCCTGAGTTGTGCTGGGAAGGAAATTAGGAATTCTAGTAAGCAGAGGTGTGGAGGAGGAAAATTTGAAGCATGAAGAGTGTTTGGAAACCCTACCACATTACCCCAGCTAGTCATTTAACTCTCACTTATTTGACTTTTGTTCTGATAACTCTGTTGTATAAAAGTTTTTAGTGCTCTTTGTGTGCCTCTCCTCCTTTATTCCCACCATTTCTCACACTGTGCTAGGACCTATTAAATAAACAGGCAGTTTTAATATTATGATAGGTTAAATTCTTTTTTGTGAGGCAATTGGAATTAAGTGACTTACCCAAGGTCACACAATTAATGTTAAGTGTCTGAGGTCACATTTGAACTCAGGTCCTCTTGATTTCAGGGGTGGTACTCTATCGACTGTGCCATCTAGCTGCCCCTGATAAGATTAAATTCTTAAACCTCTGGACACACAAGGCAGGGAATGATGATGATGATGATGGTCATCATCATCATCATCATATAGTAATAGTAGTGATAACTAAAATTTATGTAGCACTCTAAGATTTTCAAAACATTTCTTATTCATTAGCTCCTTTGATCCTTTCAACAATTCTATGAGCCATGTGCTCTTATTATATTCCTATTGTACAGATGAGGAAACTGAGATTGAGACAAATTATTTGCTTACAGTCATGTAGTTTGAGGCAGGATATAAACTCAGATTTTACTAACTGAAAAGTCAAAACTTTGACCACTATGTGGGAGCCATAGCCAAAGAAAGGCAATAAATCAATAGTTTATTGCTTATCTTTCCCCAGTCCTTACCATTGACTATTTACTGTACTAGTTACCCAGTCTTTCTTATCCAGGAAGCCTCATCTGAAGGTTACTTCCCCACTTCCCTACTGTCAGGAGCAGCAAGGTGCAGTATATCTGACTGAAGGCATACCTCCTGAAATCAGGAAAACTTGGTTTTGTACCCCACTCCAGACACATTATAACTGCATGATATCCCTCCCTCTCCCCAGCATGAGATAGGAGATGGATTATCATGAGCATGGAATGGCAAATTAGTCAATTGAACTGTAAGGATGAATATTCTGTCTGAAAAAGATAATCCAGAGCTAGACTTATAGAGATTTAAATGCCACGTAGAAGAGCTTAAATTATAATATAATCTTACTTGAAGGTATTATATCATAGTTAATGTCAGGAAGAAAGAATTGGCTGTGGGTTTTGAATCCCACCTGAAATGGTCACTAGCTGGGTGACATAAGACAAATACTTAACGTTTCTGTGCCTCAGATTTCCCATCTGTAAAATGAAACAGTTGAACTTGATGATTTCTAAGGTCTAAATCTAGGATCTTATTATTTTAAGTCACTTAACTTCTCTGTGCCTCAGTTTACTAACTTCTATAAAATGAAACAGTTGGACTTAGTAGCTACTAAGACCCTTTACAGCTTGAAATGTAGGATCTTAGAAACTCTACTTCAAAAGAAACTTGAAGTATATCCTAGATAAAGCAGGTCCTTATTTATTAACAAGTTACAATTCTACAATGCAACTTAAGTCATAATAGCCTGGTCCAGAGAACTGAACCTAGCCATGACAAATAGAAACAAAGTTGGGGCAGGGGACGAAAAGATGGGGAGCCACTTGTGTGCACTTAGTACTGGTAGTCAGTGGTATATAGTCCTGGCAGGGATGAATAAAGAAGCTTAGAACTGAACTGTCCCTTCAGTATAAGTACCAAATAAACCTGTTTCAAATGAGAAGAATAAGGAGAAGGAAGAGGAGGAGGAGGAAAAGGAAGAGGAAGAGGAGTAGAAAGAAGATGAGGAGGAGGAGGAGGAGGGGGAGAAAAGAGGAGAAGAAAAAAGGAGGAGGAGGAAAGAGTAGAGAAGAAAAAAGAAGAGAGGGGAGAGAAGAGGAGGAGGAGGAGAAAAGAAGGAGGATGAGGAAGAAAGAGGGCAGGAAGAGAAAAAGAAAAATGAGGAGGAGGAAAGAAGAGAGAAGAAAAAAGGAGAAGAGAAGAAAAAGGAGGAGGAAGAGGAGAGAGAAGGGAGAGAGGAGGAAGAAGAGGGGAAGGAGAAAGAGGAGAAGGAGAAGAAGAGAAATGAAAAAAAGAGAAAGAAAGAGAGAAGAAGGGAAGGAAGAAAGAGAGGGAGGAAGAGAAGAAGGGAAGAAAGGAGAGGAGGGACAAAAGGAAGAAAGGAAGGGAGGAAGGGAGGGAAGGAGGGACAGAAGGAAGGAGGAAAGAAGGGACTAATAATTATATAGTATTTATTATGTGCCAGGCATTGTGCTAAGCACTTTACAATTATCTCATTTGATCCTCACAACAACCTTGGGAAATTGGTGTTATTATCCCCACTTTATGTATGAGGAAACTAAAAAAAAAAAAAAAAAAAAGAGGTTATCTGACTTGTCCACAACTAGTGTGTCTGAGATCAGATGTGAACTCAGGTCTTTCTGACGTCAGGTCCTATCCATTGAACCCCCTAACTGGGTCTCCCCCTTCTCCTTGTTCCTACCTCTGCACTCCATGGATTTATCCCCAATTCCAGGATGTTTTATAACAAGCATTTAATCTGATTAAACCAAAGGTAAAAAATAAAACTCAGTAGGTAACATAGACTTTAGCCCCACAGGCCACTGGTCCCTGGGACCAGCCTTCTCAAAGCAAAAACTCTTTTATTGTTGATCTCGATCTTCCTCTCTCTCATCTCTCAAATAGAGATGAGAGTGAACCCCGAAGTCCAGTTCTCGGTTGTTCCCAGTAGGGAAATGAGTAAAAAGGGACTATTTTTTGCTCACACATCTGTAGCATCCAAAATTAGACTTCCTGTCAATGCGATGCAGAGCCTCTCAAGAGCAGCACCAGGCTTGGGGTACCAAGGCTTAAGTCCCTCACCAGAAGGCGCTGTAGTACCACAGGTAAAACGCTGGCTCCAGGGTCGGTGAACCTGAGTGTGAATCCCACTTCTGATCTTCTGCAACTTAGGCAAGTTCATCTTATCTCTGGGCCTTTCATCTGTAAAATGAAAGACTTGGACCAGAAGGCTTCTGAGCTCACTCTTATCCTGACATCTATAAAATATCTGGAATGGACACTAGCGTCCCTAGTTTTCTGGCTGTCACTGTCACCATGAGTGGCTGATGAAAAACCTTTTTCCAAACTCCCCCAATTTTGGAGAGAACTGCTACCCATAAGAGAAACCCATCAGGTGCTGTATAAACAAAACTCAATTAATTAGAACTCCTTCTGAAGGAAAACAAAAAAAGAAAATTTAAAGGCTCTGATAAGTGAGCATAACTTGTCTGAAAAAGTCAATCACATGTAGCTCAGTATGAGTAAAAAAAAGTAATATATATATATATATATATATATAGCGTAAAATTCTATCACCAGTCTATTTCTAGCATTTTTTGTCTTATCTCTGTGACTGTGTATGTGTGTACCTCACTTATCTTCACATCAGTGATGGAGCAGCAGAATCTGCAGCCCCAGAAGAATACAACAGAAGCTCTTTTCATTTATCTTTACCTTTCTGGGAAGTAATAGGTTCCACTGAAAAATAAATTTCTGCTTTAAGTACTGACAGGGGTCAAAGGAGACCACTCCCTCTGCTGAGGGTATAAAGACAAACCCCCTTGATTTACAGACTTTCAGGACATGAAGGACCTGAACACATAATAGTTTCTCTAGTTTCAAGCTCCCACCCAGAAAAAAAGGACAACATATTCATGATTATTTAATGCAACTTTCTATACCTTGCAAACATGTAGTTCATTATATTTAAAAATAAATAAAAATGTCATTTATAATTTTAATGGAATATAATTGTGCTATAAGAAATGATGGGATGGTGAATGCCATCTGCATCTGGAGAGAGAATTTAAAAAACTTTTGGAGACTGAATGTGGATCGAAGCGTATTACTTTCACACCTTTTTTGTTTGTTTGCTTAATTTTTCTTTCTCATGGTTCTTCCCCTTCTCGTTTTTCTTGCACAACATGAGAGATTTGGAAGGATTACACAAATTTAATCTGTATTAAACTGCTTATTGTCTTGGGGTGAGGGGAAGTGGGAGAGGTAGAGAGAAAAGTTTGGAACACAGAATCTTGCAAGGGTAGGTGTTGAAAACTTTACATGTGTTTGGAAAAATAAATTGATTCCTTCATTTTTTAATATGGAAGCCATTAATTGTTGTGTGATCCTGACTGTGATTCTATTTTTTTTTCATTCTTTTGACATTTTACTTTTTTCTTGAAATCTCATGAAATCACTAGCTTTTCTTTGCCCAATTCTAATTTTTAAGGGATAACATTCTTCAGTGAGCTTTTGTACCTCTTTTTCTATTTAATCAATTCTGATTTTTACAGAGTTCTTCAGGTTATTTTTTGTAGCTCCTTTTCTATTTGTAATCCATTTTTCCAACTTTGAGATACTATATTCTGTGATTTTTCTCTTTTATCATTTAAAAACAAGCTGTCACTTAAGAATGCATAAAAAATAGATTTTTTTCAGGATCCAAGCCACGAGAGGTCCTTCAGAGTGATAAAAGATGGAAAGGTAAAATAATGAAGCTGATTCTGATCCTCCTACTCACATGAGAGCAGCCCTGTACTCTCAAGCTCAGGCTGGTTCTGTCAAGTTGGAAAGTTTTCATGTCATGTTTCCAGAAATGTGTGTCTCCCACATGAAGACCAGCCCCTCTGAGAAGAAAGATTCATCACAAGGTTGATCCCAGGGACATAATTATTTCAATCACAAGAAATGTCAAATACTGTGTCCTAAGAAATGGAAAGGGAGAAGATCTACGTTGCTGGAGGATGTACCCAACTCCAAGAATAACATGAACTTTTGATGCGTGGAAATGATTTTGATGAATTTAAACAAAAACCTCAGAACTTGTCTACCTAAATGAGAGCTCTCCCTGTTAAAGGAACAACTTTGGGAAACTACTCTTATTCCAGAGATACTCAGGATGGCTTCCCTTTGGCAATGGCCATTTATATGGCACATAATCAATCAATAAGCATTTATTAAGTTATTACCATGTGCCTGATGTTATGAAAAATATTATCTCATTTGACTCTCCCAATAACCCTGATAGATAGCTGCTATTATTTGTCTCATTTTACACTTGAGGAACCTGAGGCAAACAGAAATTAGTGACTTATCCAACATCACACATGAGGAAGTACCAAAATGGTGAAAGTTGCATTTGAAGGCCCAAAAGTTCTAAGTTCTGGCATTCTTGGTAGCCTCAATGTGTATCTTCATTCTAGAAATGAGAGCAATAAATCACAAATTACATGAGATTGTATTGCTTTTTGCCAAAGACTGTGGCAAAAACTTTGTGACTTAACCCACTTTGTTTGAAAGAGGTCAGTTAGAAATACCAAGTTAAAGTGTCTCTGATGGTTTCAGTTCAGCAGAATGACCCTAGAAGGGAAAAGAAAACCTTTCTTCAAATTTCATACAAGTGAAAAGTAGAATGCTCAAGTTCCCATAAGAAATAAGATATGTTTCAAAAATAAAACTTGACTCGACATGTAAGAAGCCAGAAGGAGATCTGAAAAACAGTGGGGTAACTAGAGAATACTTGCATTAGAAGTTGAAAGCTGAAACTGCCTCCAGATCTCTAAACTGGCAGAATATACCTAGGGGTTGAATTGATTCAGTCCTTCACATCAAAACACTAGTATCTCTAATTTGATACTGGAGGCTTCTGAAATTCTTGGAAATCACAGGTAGTTTAAAAAGATGAGTATCCAATGCCTTGCCCTCCTCTGGTTCTTCTCCCATAATGCTCATCCATTTTCTACCCCTTCATCATCTTGCCTCTGGACTGAGCTGTCCCAAAATTCTTGTTGAATCAACTAGGAGCTGCTTCAGATTTTTTTTGCTGTTCCTGACTTTGCTAGACCTGCTGCTCCAGGAAACATATAGAACCATAGGACCTCATCCAATCCCTTATCTGAAAGATATTTCCAAATGACCCCTTAATTGTTAAGCAAAGCATAGCTTTACACTGTGAACTCTAACTCCTTTAGAAGTAGTAATAACCTTCATTTCTATAGCATTTTGAAGTTCGCAAAGCATTTCATCTCATTTAATTCTCAAAACAAACCCTTTGGGGTACGTATTATTATCTACTTCCTCATCTGTGAAAGGTTTCTCACAGAAGTGAGTTGCCTGGGATTTGGGCAACTTAGGTTTTCCTGACTCCAAGGCACACCATGTTGCCTCCCTTGCTTAAATGCTCATAACTGAAGAGAATATATTTCTCTTAGCCAATGCAGGGATGAGCGAGTAACAGGAAGATGGAACGTGTAATCAGGGTGTTAAGAAAATGCTAGAGGGACTCTGCTTTCACCTGGATCATGGATTCTGTGAGAAGCCTGCTTTTCTCCCTTCAACCCAATTAGACTGAATCCCAAAGCTCCAAAGGTTGGTGAAATGTTTCCTTGGCCAGCAAGATCCTCCACAGGAATCATCCATTTAGGGCTATCAGGTGACTTCCCAGGGTCTCAGCCAAAGGCTGTCTGTAGAAAGGAGAATTTACAAAGCACTCTCATCAGTTTAGTTAATTAATATGGTTATATCACTAGCAATAAGCAATTATTAAGTGCCTACTGTAAGCCAGGTATTTTGCTTGCTGCCAAAAATAGAGAGATAAAAATGACCTTTCTTAGAGGAACTAACAATATAACTGCAGGAAAAAAACAGGAATATACAAAATTGAAAGAAGATTGTTGGGGAGAAATGAGAGGCACCGGCATTTGGGAATCAAGGATCAGGAAAGCCTTCATATAAAAGAAACTAAGCCTGGAAGGAAGCAGGGTCCACTAAGATGTAGAAGGGAAGAGGGCATGCATTTTGGGCAACACAAAAACATGATATGGGATGTGTGAGTAAACAGCATCACTTTGGCTGGACCATAGTATGCATAAAGGGGAACCATAAAGTAGGATGGGGTTAGTTTGTGAAAAGCTTTAGATGTTAAGAAAAGAAATTTACATATAATCCTAGAGGTTATCTACAGGAGATTACAGAGTAGAGAATTGATAGGATCAGATTTAGGAAAATCAATTTGGAAGATTCTTTGAGTCTCAGTTTTCATATCTGTAAAAGGAGCTAGTAGAGGGCTATTGGGGAAATTTAATGAGATCTTGTACATAAAGTACTTTGCAAACCTTAAGGCACCGTATAAATGGTGGCTGTCATTACTGGGAAGCCATGCTAAGGAGGAGATATCCACTCAGGTTGACTTTTAAAATGTAGTTTAATTTCAAGATGGTCTGGCTGGCATTCATTTAGATGAAAAGAAAATCTAAACATTATAATTAGATCACATATATAAGCTGTGACTAAGGAGGGGAGAGCATCAACTTCTCCTCTTGCCATAAGAGAATCCCAATTCTGAACTCAAGGGACCTAAACAGCTAAAACTTCAGGCAAATCAAGATATGACCTATTTGTTGTTGTTTATTCATTTCAGTTGTGTCCAACTCTTTGTGAACCAATTTTAGGATTTTCTTGGCAAAGACCCTGGAGTAGTTTGCCATTTCCTTCTCTATCTCATTTTACAAATGAGGAAACCAAGGCAAACAGAGTCACCGAGCTAGTAAATGTCTGAGACTGGATTTGAATTCACAAAGTTCCAGTTGCCCTTTGATCTGCAGGATCTCTCAAATAACAGTCACTTTCTCCTCCAAAAAATTGTTAACAGTTACCAGCTCCTACTCAGCAGCAAGCACCTGGGCCCAGGAGCTTCCAAAGGGCTGGCTCTTCCTGATCACTGTCACAGGGACCAAGGGACCAATAAGTGGTGGTTGTATCATTCCAAAGCTCAAGTTTTCAGTACTAAGTGAGACCACACGGCTCTCAGGACATGGTCAGAACTGATGGTTCATTCCATAAAGAAGCACTTCAGTCAGAATACATGTTTCAGTGGAAATGGCAAGGACACAGGCTCAACTTCAGGCATATTCCATGGACCCTCCAATCTAATTGCCTGATGCAAAGCTTGTTCCTCATCTCCTTCCTTTTATGATCCCTGCTTCATAGATGAGGAGAGAGACTCAGAGAGATGGAGTCCCTTGCCCACAGTCACATAGTAGGGCAGAATCCAATGAAAATACCAAATGATAGAAGCTGACATTGACCTTAGAGTCATCTGACCCGCCTGGGTCAGAGATCCAAGCCTTAGGAAAATCCTTGGGGCATCCTGATGTTTACCCCATCCTTTCATTTCCCAGATGCCCCAGAAATGTTTGGTTTGGCCACACTCTTGTAGCCATGCTTGATTGCAACTGTTTCTTTGAACTGCTTTCAATTATTCCTAATGTCCATGGAGCACACTAATGATTATGTGCGCCATTAACCCTGGACCAGATTAACTTTACTGTACATTTTGATTATGACATTTCATTTTGTTCCCATATACTCACTCTCACTATGTGGCTGCTTATAGAGCATAGAACTTACTTTTAAAATTAGGTGAACTATCAATAGCAGATGCAGACCAGAGGTTCTTGGAACCTGCAGGTAGCTTCCTCTGTGTTATTCCATCTAGGCTCCTACATCTGGGTCAGGTCCTTGGATTGGTTGTCTTCCAGGCTCTTTTTGTCTTCAGCTATATTAAAAGATCTCTTTTTTCAAATACAGTAAAATAATTATTTCAGGATGGATGGAAAGAATCAAAAGCAAGGGGATAATGCTAGAAAACTAGCTCCAAGAAGAAAAAATTGTACCAGGCAAGATAGGAGGAAGTGAACAGTTTCTGTTCATACTCACAGCTGCCCAGTTGCATAACTACCAGGGATCTTACAGTATCTTCCTCTATTCTTTCTCCCTTCTCCAATCACTGTTACAGTATTCCCACCACTGTTACAGTAGTCTTACACATCCACATACACACATTTTAAAAAAAACCTTGATCTACTTCTTATTACCTCCCAAATAAAATTCAGGCTCACTCAGGTTTGAATCCCACACCAGATACTACTGTGCTACGCCTGGAATTTTCACATCCCATTTACAACCTAATCTTATAGTCATGTTTCATATTAATCAACACCATACACTCGCTATTCCAACCAAATGGATTGTTCTCTATGCCTCCCTTTTCCCCTCTACAAACACACACTGCACTCTCATATACCCAATCAAAATATTCACTATTTCTGAAATGTTTTTTCTCCTCCTTAATTTGGTGATCTATTGTTATTGCTATTGTTCAGCCATTTTTCAGTCATGTCTGACTTTGTGGCCCCATTTTGGGGGTTTCTTGGCAAAGATACTGGAGTAGTCGGCCATTTGCTTCTCCAGCTCACTTTATGGAAGAGAAAACTGAGGCAAACAGGATTAAGTGACTTGCTCTGGGTCACACAATTACTGTGTCAAGGCCAGAAGTGAACTCAGAAAGATGAATTTTCCTAACTCCAGGCTCAGTGCTCTATTCATTGCACCACCTATCTGCTCTTAGTGATCTCCCAAAGTCCAACTCAAATGCTACCTTCTCCAGAAAGATTTTTCTTATTCCCTTGTCAGCCTCACAAGTCACTTTACTTCTTACCCCCTTTAATTAACTATTTGCAAAGTTGCATATGATAATTTCCTTTGTAAAAGCATAAAACCAGGAGAGGGTGGCTGATAATTTGCCCCAGAGTGTCATATTCAGAAGGTACTGAATTCAGAGGGTAGTGATAACATTTTCAGTCCTTATACCATGAATGAACAACAGAATTCAATGCTACATAAGTAATTATGTTAATAAGAACAATATGCCAGTATATTACCAGTTGGGACTAGATCTTCCCTGATACTCCCCTCTCATAGACTGAGTCACCTTACCCCAGGTACTTTATGGTACTTGCCTAGGGTTCAAAAATTCCCAGTTACGGATTTGTCTCTTATGCCCTTCCCAAATCAGAAGCTTCTTTAAGATAAAAATAACATTTCAGCTACACTTTGTCTCCAACCATGTGGCACAATGCTCTGTACATAAATGGTACTTCCCAAATGCTTGTTCATTTGATTTGATTGTTTTGGGAATAACCAAGAATTCTCCCAGAAATTGAAAGTGTTTTGTTCAAGTCAGGGAGCTTTGGAGGTTAATCTCAAAGCTTCCCTTGACTCCGGAATCTCTCATCTTTCTGTTTTTGCACTGATTGTTCTCCCTGCCTGGAATTTGCTCCCTCTTAGAATCCCTAGTTTCTGTCAAATATCAGCTCAAGCCTTCCCTGATGCACACAATCAAAGCTTCCCCCAATATCTGTTATCTCGTACATGCTTAAATATTTATATGGTGTCATCCCCAACTAGACTAAAAGCAAGGACTGTTTTCCCTTTTGTCTCAGTTTCCTTGGTGCCTACCATAATGCCTGTGACATAGTAGGTTTTTAATAAATAAGGGTGTTTATAAATTGATTGACTCTACCTGTTAAGAATAATGCTTGCATTATTGGAATTATGCTCAAAAAGTTATCAAACTGTGCATACCCTTTGACCCAGCAGCATTTCTATTGGGTTTATATCCCAAAGAGATCTTAGAGGAGGGAAAGGGTCCCACATGTGCAAGAATGTTTGTGGCAGCCCTTTTTGTAGTGGCTAGAAACTGGAAACTGAATGGATGCCCATCAATTGGAGAATGGCTGAATAAATTATGGTATATGAATATTATGGAATATTATTGTTCTGTAAGAAACGACCAGCAGGACGATTTCAGAGAGGCCTGGAGAGACTTGCATGAACTGATGCTGAGTGAAATGAGCAGAACCAGGAAATCATTATACATGGCAACAACAATACTATATGATGATCAGTTCTGGTGGACATGGCTCTCTTCAACAATGAAATGTTTCAAACCAGTTCCAATTGTTCAGTGATGAAGAAAGCCATATACACCCAGAGAGAGACCTGTGGGATCCGAGTGTGGTTCACAACATAGTATTTTCACACTTTCTTCTGTTGTTTTCTTGCATTTTATTTTGCTTCTCTTTTTTTTTCTTGTGCAGCATGATAATTGTATAATAAATAGGTGTGTATATATTGGATTTAACATAGATTTCTACCATGATTAACATATATTGGACTACTTGCCATCTAGGGGAGGGCATAGGGGAAGGTGGGAGGGGGAAATTGGAACACGGGGTTTTGTAAGAACTAATGGTGAAGAATTGTTCATGCATATGTTTTGAAAAATAAAAAGCTTTAATAAAAAAAATAAATAAAAAGAATAATAAAAAAGAATAATGCTTGCTTAAACATGTTGCCAGTCCTTGATTTTTGTCAGCACAGGAGCTTTTTCCACCAGCATACCTCACAACCTTTCTATCACTTAGAACATGGCCTTTGAGAGTTGCTGTGGCAGCTAAATGGAGTAGTGAGTGGACAGAGGGCCAGCCATGACATAAGGAGGATCTGCCTTCAATACTTACTACTTGGGGACTCTAGGTAAGTTACTTAGCCCTTCATAGACTAAATTTCCCCATTTCTAAAATGATCATAGCAATAGTATTCATCTCCCAGGGTTGTTGAGAGACTAAAATAAGAGATTTAGAATGATGGGCAAGCACTAGCTACTATTTAAAAATTTCACTCCCAAGTCTAACATATTGCTAAGCTTCCCTGAATCTGGCCAGGCTGACTCTGGGAAAATAGTTACCTGGCTCATCCCCTCAGGGCTTGGGCTTGAAGTTTTTCCACCTGGGAAGGACCTGCCCAGATTTGGGCTCCTCTGACCCAGAAATCCCAGGGTCCCCTCCATACATCCCCCTCAGAGGAGGATGCTAGGGAAATTTAGACAATGCTTTCCAGGTACCAAATGCCTTCAAATACTTCATCTCATTTGAACCTCATAAACTCCTGAAAGGAAGACAAGAATCAGCATGGAATAACGCAAAGGGAAACAGATTTAGACTGAGCAGGATTCAGGTTTGAATCCCACCCAGACTTTTTGCTACCTGAGTGACCCCATAAAAGTTGGGGAACTTCTTTGGGTCTCAGTTGCCTCATTTGTATAATGAGATTTGTCAGACTGAATGAACTTCAAGAGAGCTTCAAGCTCTAAATTTGTGATCCTATGATAGTGCCCCCCCCCAAGCCAGATGATTCGAGATTAAGTTGATGACTTAATTCTTGAATTCCCTTTTTTTATCCTGATGAGTGTGCTGGGTTAGGATATACAACCCAGGAATGGTTTTCCAGTGTCCAAATATCATCCCATACACACACACACACACACACACACACACACACACACACACACACACACACTGATAACACATTCTATTCAAAAAGCGTTTCTCAAAGAATCCAAATATTTTCTTCAGGAAGCCAAGCCTTGGAGGTACACTACCCCTACAAAGTAGCCTCCCCAACAACAGAAGGACATCAAATCTGGCTAATGAGACAGTTGTCACCCTTTGCTATATAAAAATTAGGAGAGCCATAGACTCTAATTTCACCTCTGATGCTTACTGAGAAACCTCAGCAAAAATCATTTAATCTTTCTCAATCTGTTTTTCCTTTGATGTTAGATAATCTCTAAGATACCATCCGTGCTCTAAATTTATGCTTTTATGAATATATGATCCTTTTGTTATGTTCTACTAAAACTTGGGAAAGACCTATGTTTAAATCCCACCTGACACTTACTAGATGTGTAATTGGGAACAAGTCAATTAACTCCTCCCAGACTTATTTTCCTTTATTAATTATTTCCCATTTATTTGAGAGAGACAAAAAAGGCAGAGACAGACTGGAGAAGAAAGTTTATATATATTTATATATATATATATATATATATGGAGAGAGAGAGAGAGAGAGAGATAACATAGATATATAGAGTTATAGATATAGATATAGATATTTCTTTGCATGTTACTTCCCCACTAGACTATCTTGAGGACAGGCCTCTTTTTTTGGCATCCCCAGGCTTTAGCACGATTGATTGTTATAAAAATGATTGCAATCCCTTCCTCACAGCATTGTTGTGTAGATTAAACCAGTGTTTTAGAGTCCTTGTAAATATCAGCCATCATACTCCATCATCATCATCATCATCACCATTTCCTTATTTTTCTATACTGTTTGGACCACATCAAGAGTATTCTGGTCTGTTCTGGGAGCCACATTTAAAGAAGGCCAATCATAAAACTGGAGTGTGGCCATAAGAAATGAAATAGAGTGGGGACAGATCTTGATTTCATTCTGTCAGCTGAAGGAAATGGATATGTTTAGCCTGAAGAAGAAGAAGTTAAGGAAAGATCAGCGGGGTATCTTGCTGTCATGTAGAAGATGGAATAGTCTTGCTTTGCTCAATCCCAGGAGGCAGAAACAGGAACAATGGGGGAAAACTGTAAAGAGGCAGATTTAGGTTTGGTACTCTAAAGAACTTCCTAACAATTAGAGCTGTCTCTGAAGAAGAGTGGACTGCCTTGGGAGACAGTAGAGCTCCCGCTCCTTAGAAATTTTCAAGAAAAGACAGGATGATCTTTCATTAAGGATGGTGGAGGGGGGCAGTTAGGTGGTGCAGTAGTTACAGCACCAGCCCTGAAGTCAGGAGGACCTGAGTTCAAATCTGGTCTCAGACACTTCCTAACTGTGTGACCCTGGGCAAGTCACTTAACTCCAATTGCCTCAGCAAAAAGCAAAAAAAAAAAAAAAAAAAAAAAAGGATGGTGGAGAGGAAGTCCTTGTTTAGTTCCAGATTGGACCTGATGGCCTCTGGGGTCCCTTTCAATGGTGAGATTCCATGATGCTTTTTCCTTTATGTAAAAGATTAAAAATTGTGTCCTTAATGATTGCTTAATTCCCTAGGATGACAAGAAAGAGCCTTTCACATCCCACAGATGACCCATAGCAATAGTGCCTTAAACTTTCTACTTTCAAAAGTTAAACACTGACCTACACTAAAAAAAAAAGATGAGATCTAGAATGTCACATAGTCAGCCTTCAATAGAATATGTTTTTGCCAGGTGTTAGAATGACATCAGATCATAGATCCTATGGAAAAGATCTTAGAAGTCATTTAATCCAGGCTTCTTCATCTTTCTGTTCTGTGGACCCTTTGGCAGTCAGTCTGATAAAGAGTATAGACCCCCTCTATGTAACCTATGGAGTCTATGGAATTCTGTTCTGTTGCCTGCATTAATAATTGAAGAGAAAAAAAATAATTAAAGGAAATATTCTTTTTTCAGTTAGAGGTTGGTGAAAATAAGATTGTGATTTTTTCCCCAATCCAGGTTCATGAACTGCCCATGGCTCTCTTGGAGGATCATGGACCCCAGATTAAGAAACCCTGGTCCAAACACCTTATTTTATATATTGGAGAATGAATATCCTGGAGTGACTTGCATGTTCCCAGAGAAAGTGTCATTGGTGGGTTTAACCCCAAATCTTCCTATGTCACGTCCAGCTCCTTAAGGACAATGACTATCTTTGTATCCTCAGCATTTAGACAATTCCTGGCATACAGGAGGCATTTAATAAATGCTTGTTGACTGGGTACCATATCTCACTCTCCTCACATGTAGGTGAGGGGTATACCTGGTGCACCTGTGAGAGGTGAGAGTTAAGTCATTATGACTTAGTATTTAATTTCTAGGCAGGCACAATCAAAAAGCAGCAGGCTGTAATTACAATGTGGATGAGCTGAAGAGGATTATTTGAAGGTTCTGAAATCATATGATTTATTGGTTTGGCACCAGCTGTGCTTGCAGTTTGTGTACTTGGGGTCTATTTTGACCATACATACACTCCAAAAGACAATGACTGGGTGAAATGTTTCTATCTAGCCCTGAAGAAACTACATACACCATTCTTCTACCCAAACTCCTCTCCCCATGCATCCTCCTAATATCCATAGACTGCAGGGGGTGACCTTTGGGCTATATTGTCCAGAAGAATAGCTCAGAAAGCAGTCATGAATGCCCATTTCTATTCATTCATTGTCTGCTTAGAAGGGAGTTTCTACCTTGGTATTATTCCTCAGCACCAAAAGTCCCCAATATTTATTGGTCAGAATAGACAGGTGCTGTTAGAGAGAAAGGATAGAGCACAACCCTGGGCTGCTGGGGGAGTTCTCACCCCTTGCTACATTCAGACCTATGCCTCTCTCACCATAAATAGGATTTGAACATAAAGATAGCAACTAAAAGTGTCAGGACCACTTAGCTTCCTTTGATGGGACTCCAGAGCCCAAGACTTAAAAGAAGGATCAATTACTCACTCCATCCAGATAGTGGAGATCTCCAGTTACAAATTCTGCCATATTGCTTCTCTTCAATCCTACTTTTAGAACAAAGGGAGAAATATACTGAGAAGGGCTGCTTATAAAGGATGTACATGAACTATCCTGGGTTTTTTTTGGTTACGAAAAATAACCACTTTGATAAAATAAATGATGACAATGACAACAAATTTTAATTGGTTAAATTGAGGGATTCATGATTCCACTTATATGAATACTCTCTATGCTGATAAAGACCAGAACTTTATCCGTTCCTTCTCATCCTGGAGAGACTTTTCTATGTCACCCACGTGTCAACCTCATCCCACTTTCTGCAAAATTTCTGGGTTTTTCTAGCCATCCTACCATGGTCACAAACAGGAAATAGTAGGCACTTCCAGGTTGGAGAAAAATGCTCCTCTGCCATATTTTTATAATAATAGTTTTTTTTTATTTTTTTCAAAATACATGCAAAGATAGTTTAACATTAATCCTTGCAAAACCTTGTGTTCCAAATTTTTCTCTTTCCCTACCACTCCCCTCCCCTAGACAGCAAGTAATCTAATATAGGTCAAACATGTGCAATTCTTCTAAAGTTATTTTCATTTTTGTCATGCTACACAAGAGAAATCATATCAAAAAGAAAAAAATGGAAAGAAAAAAAAAACAAGCAAGCAAACAACAACAAAGTGAAAATACTATGTTGTGATTCACATTTTGTCCACATAATTTTCTCTTTGAATGCCGATGGCTCTCTCCATCATAAGACTATTAGAGTTGCCCTCAATCACCTCACTATTGCAAAGAGTCAAGTCCATCACAGTTGAACAATGTTCTTTTGGTTCTATTCACTTTACTTAGCATCAGTTCATATGAGTCTCTCCAGGTCTTTCTAGATCATCCTGCTGATCATTTCTTATAAAACAATAATATTCCATCACATTCATACACCATAGCTTATTCAACCATTCCCCAACTGATTGCCATCCACTCAATTTCCCTAATTTCAACTTCCTTGCCACTACAAAAAGGATTGCTACAAACATTTTTGCACATATGAGTCCTTTTCCCTCTTTTATGATTTCTCTGGGATACAAACCCAGTGGAGACATTCTGCCATATTTTTTTCTTTTACATATTATGGCTTTGTGCAAGTGTGTAATATAAACTACAGTGATTTTCAGAAATTACAATAATATAACCTATATTAAAATGAATCATTAGCATTCAAATATTTTATATGATACATTATGTTGAGTAACGTGGTATATAAGAGGGAACACATTGTACACAGCAACAAGAAGAAAAAACAGTTTCTCATATGACTAATAACATCACCAGAGAACATTATCAGCTCTATTAAAAAGCAAGTAATTATTTTGGAAGCAATGGGGAGTTCCAACAAAAAATCTTTAAAAGCATGAGTTGCCTTAGCTAAGCATGTTCCCTTGCCATGTTGCCTGTGTATATGTGTGTGTTCCTTTCATGTATGTTGCTTGGCCACACATCTTCCCTACATGTATCTCTTTTCTCACTCATGATATGGTAAACTATAGAGGAGTACAGCCCTATATGTATAAAAGGGAATCTTTCCTGTCAATTCTTTGGCTATGACATTTCATTATACTGTTTTTAATACATACTTTCAATGGCTATTAAAAGAAATACATTGATGGGTTCATGATGTGCTGAACCACAATGTTCCTCAAATCTGGAATTCCTTTCATTATACCCCCATGTGATAAGGATCCCAATTTATATATATATATATATATATATATATATATATATATATATATACATACACATATATATATATACACAATATATATATACATACATACAATATATATACATACAATAAACATATATATACATATGTATATTGTGTATGGAAGCCCCTTGAAAATGAAAAAACACTAATATTGGTATTTTATTATTAATATAATAAGAGACATATTATTAGTGATTATTTCTATGTACAAAATAGCATAACTGTCAATATAGAAAATAGATATAATCAAATATAAGCAAAAAAATATGTAGTGTGTGTGTATATATATATGTATGTATATATAAAACTAAATAAAAAAGTAGGTTGATGAGATATCCAGAATGGGAAAAAAATACATACAATACAAGAGGGAAATTACTATACAAGCATTATTAGGAGGCTTAGAGAAAAGCCTCCTTTACACTGAATATATGAGAATATATGGGAAAAATTCACCTAAAATGAGAAACAGTAGACAAGATTGTGCTCTGCCCAAATGGACAAAATGGTCACATGGATGAAATCATGTACCCACCAAAGCACTCTGGGAAAATCTTTTATGTTGTTATCATTCAATACATCAAAGAAGCATGATTTTATTGATGTGACTATATGCTCTAGCAGCAGAAAGCATTTCCTTTATAATTTGGGACATGATCTTTGAGATTTATTGTGGACAAACATCTCAATGTTTAACTAAATTGAACTGAGTTTAGCTGAATTGAATTGACCTGGCACAGCTTGTGTGCCAATGGCATAGCCATTAAGAAGTCAAAAACACCTCCCATGCCATGGAGCATCAAAAAGGGAATGTTAGAGATTACCACTGTTGTAAAGGGGAGCTGTGTTCAAGCTGATCAGGAGTAGATTGTAGTAGATAAGGGCACTTCCTTGAAGCCCATCCTTTGACATAAATTGTCTATATAACTTTGATCAAATCATTTAATTTCTCAGTGTTTTAGATATCACTGTTACAGAGCAAGCATATCCAGGAATGCCTTTATAAGCTCTATACTTTACCACCATGATTCAGTTGCCTTTTTACCCTGGAAAATTTCTGCTAAGACATCTCCTTCCTTCCTCTATTCTGGGGCTACCATCTTAGGGATAGAAATAAGTCCAGGCCCAGTGAGGCCATGCTTGTTTTTCCTCCTGATTGTGCTTCTGATTTTCCAGGAACTTAATCACTTTGTCCCTATAGAGGTACTTTCTCCCCACCATCTCTATCCCCCCCACCAAACATACTTGTTTTTCAGCTCCTTTTTATGTGTTGTCTTCTCCCATTAGAACACAAGCTTAAGAATTATTTTTAGCACTTAATAAATGTCTATTGCCTGCCTGCCTTCCTGAATCATAGATGCACACCCTATCTTCCTTCCCCATCTTCCAGTTAAAGATCAAAGGCTAGCTAATAAAGTCAGATGCAAAGAAAAACAAAAAGCAAATTCAGGAGCTGTCCTTCTACAAGTGCTGATCAATCAATGAGTAAGCATTTGTTAAGCACCTAAAACTGTCCAAGGCATGGAAAATTCAAGTACTAAGAATAAAATAACATCTACTCTCAAGAAGCTTGTATTATAATGTGGAAACAAGTAAATAGATACATATGTACATATATACATATACTGCCCATAAATATAAAGTGAATAAATACAAATATATTTAAAGTAGTTAAGCACTCTAGGAAAGGAAAGAGCAAACCACTCCAGTATTTTTGCCAAGAAAACCCTGAATGGGATCATGAAAGGTTTTACATGACTGAAACAACTGAACAACAACAATAAAATTTAAATACAACATAGTTTGAAAGAGAAGGCATAAACAGTTGGGGGAGCACTCTAATCCCAAAGGTTCAGGGTTTCAACAACAGGGAAACCTCTATTCACTGATTGTTCCCATATCACCCATTTCCATTAGTCCATTTTGGATTGCTCTTAACTCCCTGCCCAGCCTGGACTCACTCCACAGTCAGCCACTTGAATGCTGCCTTCAATCACACTCCACATTCAGACTACCATGTCACAATGCAGGTTCTCATTCCCAAATCTATTGATTTAAATATTTATCAAATGCTTCCCACCAGTGAAACTATTACAATAGCCTTCTTACAAGTTTTCCTACTCCTCCAAGTCTACTGCTTTATAAGATAATAAATTTGGAGGGATATTTAGGAAGGATCTTAATAGTCATCTGATCCCACTCCTTCATTTTGCATATAAGGAAACTGAGGCCCGTGGAGAAAAAGGAACTTTCCTTGCCCAAAGTGGCAAAGTCAGAACTCATACCCAGGTCTTCTGACTTCAAATAGTCCTTTTTCTCCCACTTCGTGATCTCTCCCTTCATATCAATGGCAGAGTAATTTTTGTTTTCCATTGATCTAGCCATGCCATTCTTCTGATCAGAAATCATCAGTGGCTCCCTATTGCCTGTTGAGTGAAATTTAAATTGCTTTGTTTTCACCCAGAATTCAAGGCTCTCCATAACATGGTACCTCCTTACTTTCTAGTTTTGTCTCGTATTTGTCCAAGTCTGGGCTACAGCCAAGCTAGGAGACTCTCTGGCCCCTAAACAATGCCCCATGATCTCAAATCTTTGTCTCACATCATGATCTTACATCACATCTTTGCTCAGGCTATTTTGTCTTTACTTAGAAAGCCCTGCCTTCCTTTGTTAACTTCCTGCAAGAAAGGAGTAAAACTATCCATTTGAATGGGTAAATATGCAGAAGAGAAACTCTTTGATTTTTTTATGAAGTGAGGCACCAAGAAACAACAGGCAAAATCTTTGTAGACTTCATGTAGACTAAATTAAACATACCTCATAAAATTACAATGGTATCATGACCTCCTCACACCCTTGAACATGTTCTTGTGCAGCTATTCATTAATGAAACAGGAAATCAATGATGCATAGGATGGCTGGAGTGTTTTCCTAACATAACAGTGACCTAGAATTAGGGAAGAGGGATAATTCTTCCCTACACTGCCAAGATGGTTCCTGCAATAATTGAGTTACCCCAGAATTACAAAACTATACAGACTCTCTCAAATATATAACTACCCCCAAGAAATCTCATCCATCAATCAAATAAGTATTTATTAATTGCCTAAAATACTGTCAGACAACATGCTAGGATATGGAGAGACAAAGATAAAAAGATGAAAATCTCTACCCTCAAGGAGTTTACATTCTATAGGGAAAGACAACATGTGCATATTAAATAAATACTTAAATGCAAGCCAATTATGAAGAAGGGAAGCACTGGCAGCTGGGAAAAACATCCCCAAAAGTATTCCCAACCAGTGGATTTATAAACTCTTCAAAAATTTTAAATCACTAAATTAAACCAACACCACTTCACTTCAGGCTCCCCCTGAGTTATTTGATTCCCCCCAGAATTAGGTGGGCTACAGAAGAGAGACGAGAAACAAGAACATTCCCATTGGAGCTTTTTGCCTAGGTTCTTTCCCTGCCCTCTGGGGCTCTCATTCAATTATGCGACAGTCATCTCTTTTTACCAACCATAAAATTATTAAATAGAAGGGAAAGCCATCCTGCTTACTTTTTTAGCTTGGTCTATGCCCTTCTCAGAGATCTTTAATGAAGAAAAATGTTTCCACAAAGGCTGATCTGGTCCAACAAGAACACTTTCTGCTTTATCCTAATAAAACAGAACATGAGTTGGGATGTTCTAAATAAACATTCATTTCTCTTTCCAATGGAGACCCTGTTTGAAAAAATTAAATGGCTCCCTCTTTGTGGTGTTTCACCCTTCCCAAACCTCTGCAGAGTGAGTATCAAAGAGCTTCATGCTTCAGCCAGTCTGGCAGGCACAAGTTTTGGTGCAGGGAAGGGAATAACTAGGACTGGAATATGATGGGAAGAGTTGGGGCAGGGAAATGTGGTTTGGAATACCAATCAGACACACTCCTTTGATTCATATGGTGCCTTACACATAACACTTGGTGGATCCGTTCTATGGCTACCATCACTCAAAACAATTAAGATAGGGCTTGTGGTCATAAAATTCTTGAATAATTCTATGGCTAAAGGCAGAGTTCTTTCATTCGAGACTAACATACTTTCCAGGTGAACTGTGAAGAGGAAAAACCCAGTCATGTCTCTTGGAGAGTTTCCCCCACAGCCAACTGAATGGCATGAAATATTTAGTGAAATCACAAAGAAACCCAGTGCAGATGGTCTAAATCCCACCAATATGAGCAAGGAAGTTTTAAGATTATTTCCCAACTTGGTTCTTCCTCTGTGCTGCTGACTCCATGGTGGTGACAACACTGTACCAAGGGAAGGAGGATGGAGAGGAGAGGGAAGGGAACGGAAGAGAAAAGGGGAGGTAAGAGGGAAAGAGAAGAAAAGAGAAGAGGGACAAAGAAAGAGGGAGGGAAGAGAAGAAGTAAAGATGGAGGGGAGGGAGAGGTAAAGAGAGAAGTGGGAAGAGAGACGAAGGGGGAAGGGAGAGGGAAAGAGGGAGGTGAGAGGAGAGGTGAAGGGAAAGTGGGGAGGTGATGGGAAAAGGAAAGAGAAGGAAGGAGAGAATAAAAGTGAAGGGGGAGATAAAGGAAGAGGTGAGGAGAAAAAGAAGAGTAGAAAGGAGAGAAAGAAAGGAGGGAGACGAGAGAGAAGGGAAAGGGATGGGAAGAGAAGGGAGGAGTGAAAGCCAAAGATTGAGAAGAACTTTAAATGTCAGAAGTATTTCAAATTTATACTGGAAGCAATGGGGAACTAATAAAACTTCTCAAACAGCAGAGCTACATGGTCATAGCCGGCATAAGCAGAGAACCCAATATCACCTTCACACCATAGTGAAACACATTAGCACTTCAGCAAAGGAGATACTTAGAAAAGAAAAACTACTTGGAAATAGAGAGGGACGATCACTACAAGTAAAATAATTGTTCAGTATCCCAAAAATTAAGGTTTTTTTTAATTGTGTATGACTCTCTATGACCCCATTTGGAGTTTTCTTGGCAAATATACTAAAGTGGTTTGCTATTTCCTTCTCCAGTTCATTTTACAGATAAGGAGCTGAGACAAACAGTGACTTGTCCAGGATCACACAGCTAGTAAGAGTCTGAGACAAAGTTTAACTCAGGAAGATGAGTCTTCCTGACTCTGGGTCCATCACTCTATAGTAGTACCTAGCTGCTCTTCAGTATTCAGAACCCCAAACTTAAAATTAAAGAAATAAAATGTGACTAAATTTGATTCATCCTCCATCTTCAGGATTAGTCTAAGACCACAAAAATCTGAGTTGGTCATGATTCAATAATACATGATTCCCTATGCAGACATGTACCCACACACAAACACCAGAATCATGTAACTAGAGCCAAAGGCTGATAAAAGGCACATTGATAATGAAGGGAAATACCATTTTATTCAATAAACATTTATCGTGAGCTTACCTGTGGTTTTCTTATAATTTATGAATGATTTCCATTAGATTATTGGATTCAATAGATTGTAAGCTCCTTAAGGAATGAGACTGTCAGTTTCTTTTTTCTGTGTCCCCAACACAGTGCCTGGCACATAGTAGGCATTTAATAAATGTCTGTTGAGTGATTATTCATTGAGAATCTGCAGAAAAGTCCCCACTCCATTTTCTTGCTCAGCATGACTTAGTTCCTGCTCTGCTGCTTTTCCTCTCTGGTAAGACATAGGGGGAAAACAAATCCTATCCATACTTCAAAACTTGGTGAAAATTCTACTTCCTCCATGAAGTCTTCTCTGATAACCCTAACTGGAAGCAATTGTAACTCCTGTTGAATCCCTAGGGCACTCTGTACCACTCTCAAGATAGAATTGGAGTCTCAGAAAACTTTTAGACTTGGAAGAAACCTTAAAGACCATCTAGTCCCATTCCCCTCTCATCCCCATTCATTACAGATGAAAAAATTGTGGCCCAGATTGCTGAGTGACCTGCCAGGATCCCCCAGAGCAGAGGTCTGCTGGTCCCCAGCCCATACGCTTTCCACTACCTACATTAATTCACATCAGGACAGTGATTGACGGGACAGGGAACTCTGGATAAGGAAACTCTAGATGAGGGACCTCCCTCTCCCCATGCAAGCCAGTACCTTCTCTACAGTAGTTAGCATTAGAGTTGCCTGAACACTAAAAGATTATGGCTCTCCAGGGGCACACAGCCAGGATGTGTTAGTATAAATCTTGCTGGTTCTAAGGCTAGCCAGGGCATGCTGCCTTTTTTCTAAGTCAGTATCACGTAGGACCCTCTGTCTCTGACTTTGGGGGAGAGTTTCCAATCTACATCACCTCATGGATTCTTCCTGAGGACAGAGATGGGATTGTGGACAGCTTTGTAACCTTTATCATGCTGCTAAGGTACCTTATGTATAGCTGGCTGTTAGTAAATGTTTGCAGAAGGAAGGGTGGGAGGAATGAAGGGTGGAAGGAAGGGTGGAAGGAAGGGTGAAAGGAAGGAAGGAAGGAAGGAAGGAAGGAAGGAAGGAAGGAAGGAAGGAAGGAAGGAAGGAAGGAAGGAAGGAAGGAAGGAAGGAAGGAAAGGAAGGAAAGGAAGGATAGGAAGGAAAGGAAGGAAGGGAAGGAAGGAATCAGGGATCACAGAGTCTAGACCAGGTCTTGCTGTGTTACAAGCAAATCACTTTACTTCTGAGTTTCTCCATTTTGAGGAGGAGAGGAGTTATTAATCAGAATTTAGAACATGATACACTGGAAAGAACACTGGACAAGGAGAAAAAAGAATTGGATTCAGGTTCAGGCTCTTCTATTAACCCATATGATCAAGTAAATTACTTGCCCTCTCTGGGCCTCAGTTTCTTTAACTGTAAAATGAGTGGTTTAAACTCCAAGTTCATTTCTAGCTCTAATACAGTCTGTCCATATGTTTCTCTGATGTGTTGTACAGCCCTGGCAGGAGGGGGGACATTTGGGGGAGGGGGGTGGAACGATCCCTGGTCACCACTAAGATGAACCTGTATTTAGGTAGGGTCTTAAACTAACTCCCCATGCTGATAGGAAGCATAGCACAGGGGAAAGGATGATCTCTTGGCTCAGAAGCCTTGCATTCTCATTTCTGCTCTACTATTTCCTACCTGTGTGGCTCTGGCAAGTGTCTTCACCTCTCTGGGCTTCTAGATCCTTGTCTGAAAAATAACAGGATTGTGCCAGATAAGCTCTAAGATCTCATCCAGATCTAAATCACTGACCCTCTGTCCTCTCCTCTAACTTTTGCACTAGACACATCACTGACTTTGGAATTCTTACTCAATATCCTAAGAGGATTAGTGGCCCATTAGTGGATAGCAAACTGGATTTGGAGGCAGGATGATAGGATGACTTAGATCCTGCTCTGAATGTCTACCACCAGTATGATCCTGAGTCACCAATGCAACTCTGAACAAGTCTCTTAACCCTTCTGAACTTCAATTTCCTCATCTGTGAAAATAGAATAATGTCTTGTAGCACCTACTTTGGGGGTTATTATAAGGATCAAATTAATGCTTGCAAAATGCTTTAGCTAGAATATTTTAAGTGCTACGTCAATGTAAGTTTTTTTTTTGTAAACTCTCCTAATAATACCTAGAGATCTGCAAAATGATTGATTTATGTTATCACTTTGATCCTCATAACAATCATGAAAGGTAGGTGATATTTGACAAATGAGGAAATTGAGGCTGCAAACAGATAAGCCACATTCCCAAGGTTATATAACTAATAAGTGTCTGAAACAGGATCCAAACTCAGGTCCTCCTGATTCCAAGTCTAGCACTCTATCCATTGTGTCATCTAGTCACCAAAGAGCTTTCCCCTCTTGACAGATGCAATGAGAGAGAGAGAGAGAGAGAGAGAGAGAGAGAGAGAGAGAGAGATACAATCACAGATTTTCAGAGGTGAGAGAGACCTCCATGGCCATCTCTTCCAACCCACAAATGGCAAAGAATTATCTCTACAACATCTCCAATTTCCAATGAGAACGAACCCACCCATTCCATTTTGGGATCACTCTAGCTAATAGAAAGCTCTTCATGGCATCAAGCCTAATCTGACCTCTCAGCATCTTTTACCCAATGCTTCCAGTTCTGCCCTCCAGATAATAATTAAGTCTGTTTCCATTGTCCAGAGAAAAAGCTTACCCATAGCTCTGATCCTAAGACTAATACACAATAGCTTTTCATTAAATATTCAATAATAATAACAAGCATACAAAAAGCAAGTAAGCCTCAAGATAACTTTTTTTTAACTAAGTGCTCACAAAGGATTAATGTGAAATATGGATGTGTTGGAGAAAAGGAATATAAATGTATTTTAATATAAACTTCAAGCTATTTAGTTTCTTGCTTCAAAACTAGAATGTTCAGGATAAGGAATGATCATTTTTTCTGGGTTATTGATTATAATGTTAAGAAGTCATTAAGAGGCACAATGAAGATGGTAGAAAAGGCACTGAGACTAGAATCAGAAAGCTGAGTTTCAACTCCAGTCTTGGCTCCCTCTGTGGAATCAAGTCTTTGTTTTCTTAATCTGTAAAATGAACCAGAGAAATTAAATGGTTCCTTTCAGTTCCGAATTTATACTCAGAAAATGAACTGTGGTTCTGTTGGGCCACAAACTCAACATGAGTCAATAGGGTGATATGTCAGCCAAAAAGCTATTGAGATCTTGGGCTACACTGAGAGCCATAATTTCCAGAAATGTAGGGGTAACAGTTCTACATTATGGTACAACAGGATGAGTGATGGACTTGGCAATAAAGGACCTTGTCCATAATTCACCTCTATGGTCTTAACCAAAGTCACTTAACTTCCTTGGGACTCAGTTTCCCTTCTGAAAAAAAATAATCCTGGGTAGCCTCTGAGGTCCCTAAGAATATGTGAGCTAAATATATGTGACAAAAATCTATGATTCTTTACATACCTCTGGAATATGATTTTTACTTCTGAACACCATATTTTAGGAAGGATGCTGATAAACTGGAAAGTGTTCAGAAAAAGAAAATTAGGTTGGTGAAAGGCCTTGAGTTCATGGCATAGAAAAATGAGTTGAAGGAACTGGGCATATAGAGTCTGGAGAACATGATGGCGGTCATCAAGTATTTGAAGGACTATTGCGGGGGGCAAGTATTAAATTTGTTCTGATTGACCTTAGAAGAAAAAATTAGGAACAATAGATGGAAGATTTAGAGAGATAGATTTAGGTTTAATATTAGGAAATAATTCTTAACAATGACAGCTGACTGGGGCAACTAGATGGCACAGTGGATAGAGTACCAGCCCTGGAATCAGGAGGACTTGAGTTCAAATCCAGCATCATTAACACTTTACTAGTTGTATGAACCTGAGCAAATCATTTAATTCCAATTGCCTTGCAAAAAAATTTTTTTTAAATGACGGCTGACCAAAAGTAGAATGGGCTGCCTTGAAGGCCTTTGAATAAAGGTTGGAAGATCATTTGTCAGGTATATTACAGTAAAGAATCAAGAGCTATAAATTGGATAAAATGGCAACTGATGTTCCTTCCAACTCTGAAATTCTGTGATTTATTTTGGTGATTTTCTGTCTTAGCCCCAGTTTCTTTTTCATAGCATCATTAAATCCATTGATTGTCAGGTGAAAAAACTAACAAACTCCAAAATGCATCTGCCAACATCTCTCAAAAAATACATATAAATCTTAAAAATAAAAGCAAGATATTCTGAAGCTGCCTTCCTCCTAAGTTTGAGCTTGCCACACCTGGCAAGGGGGAAAAAATTCTGTCATAGAGAATCAAATTTTTGAAAAGTCAAAACATACTGTCAAGCTCCATATTTCAAAAAACTGACAGCAAGAAATGAGCCAAGACAAAATACCCTGGACATGAGAGGTTCAGAAAGTCTTGGCAAGGGTGAATACAAATACAGGCTAGAAGAATCCAAAATTAATTAGGAAAAATACATTTCCAGACTAAAAAGCAGGTGGCCTGGTAATGCCTCATCTATCAAATTTTGTAGGAACAGAAGGTATTGTACACCAGTGAATCTTCTAAATAACTGAAATTTGCTCTTTGAAGAAAATAATAATACTATCTGGTGTTCATATAGCATTTTAGGGTTTAACAAGCAATGATACACTTGTTATCTCATTTGGTTTTCACAAGAATCCTATGATCTAGGTGCTGTTACTATCATTCCAATTTTACAGATGAGGAAATTAAGGCTGAAGTATATCATATGACTTACTCTGAAAACACAGCTAGTAAATATTTGGGGCAGAATTCAAACTCATATATTTATGACTCCAAATACAATACTCTACCCACTGCACCCCCTTGCAGCTCAAATGAGAATCTAGTTATTTTTTCCACTTTTACTATATGATAGAAATCTAAAGTATGTTATGTTTGACACATGGATTCCCACTTCAAGAGAGATAAAGACCATTCACTATCTTCCTAGTGAAAGACAGCATCAAGTAGAAGCTGAAACTTGAACCCCACATTTGTTACTATGTGACCCTAAGCAAATCATCGTTCCTCTGATCCCCAGTTTTCATAATTGTAAGAAAGATAATAGCCATAGTGATGACCCCACAGGATTGTTGGGAGGACCAAATGAGTGAAGACTCTCATAACAATCCTAGCATACCCATTTTGTGAATAAGATAACTGAGGCAGGCAGAGGTTAAGGGACTTGCCCAGCATCACATAGCTAATTAGTGTTTAAGGCCAGAATTGAACTCAGGTCTCCCCAAATCCAAGCCTAGCACTCTATCCAATGAGCCTTCTTAAGCTGTTTGAAAACCCTTTCAATTCTGTCAATAAATTTGATGAGCCCAGTGTGATAGTCTCCATAGATAAAGCTGCCAAAATACTGTCCCTTTACATTCCTTTATTTAATAAGTATTTACAGTGTCTGCTATGAGTAGGATCCTGGACCTCTGCATAAGTGAGGTCACAAATTCAGCTCTGGAAGGCCATCTGATCTGACCCCTTCACTGAAGCCCAGAATACTGATTCATTTTCCAAAGGTCCTAAAATTAGTAAATAGAAAAACTAAAATCAGTACCTTCAGTCTCTCAGCTATTTTCACTTATCTCAGCCTAAATCATCTTGGACACTTGACATCGGCTCAAGTTCAGAACTTCTCTCCCTCTTTTCACATCTTTGTTAAAATTTAAACCTCAAACAAAACAATATTCTTCTAGTTTTGAACCTAATGGAAAGCTCACTCTTCTTACTCCAAGAAAGCACAAACTCATGTTCTTTTCCCTCTAATTTGGAGAAAGTGAAATTTTGGATAGACTTGTGGGACTTTGCTATTCCTCTGTGTCTCTGAGATTCAAGAAACTTTGTTCTGTTCATTTCAAAGCGTGCATGCTAACATTGAACACAAAATTCTTTAGTCAAGATATACATAAAAATGGCAGCCCAGGAGAACAAAAATTAATTCAGAACTGCAAATAATAGAAGCATTAATATATTTGATAATATTCTGGTATGTGGAATTTGACATGGATCTCATAAAAAAAAAAAAAGTTCTATAATGTTCCTGGGATCTTTAAAGGAACTTACACATTTCATTAAACTTCTCTCACCTTTATTGAAAAATAAGATATGTCAGAATGTACTTCAAAATATTACTAGTAAAAGAGCCCTATACAATTTTAAGGTTAAGTTCAAGGGCCACCTTCAAGAGGCATTTTCTGAATCCCTCAGTTATTAATTCTCATTCTCTCTCTCTCTCTCTCTCTCTCTCTCTCTCTCTCAGTCTCATTTTGTAATATTGTATATGTAATCGGTATTTGCTTATCTATGAGCATGTAACATTCTAAGGAAATATGTGTATGTCCCCATGATCAGTGCAATCCATAGCGCACATAATTGGCACTTAAGAAATGTTTATTAATTGGTTAATATTGTCTTGAAAGTATCTAGTTATTAGATGAACCAGTGTTTAGCACTGTATCTGACACATCTCAGATGTTAATAAATGTTTGTTGTTTTTAAGGTCCTTCCTAGTTCTTAAATTCTATGAAGCTTTGCTACTTTCAAGATCAATTATTTTGCTAAAGTGGGTCCTCCCTGTACTGTAGCCCTAGGGCTTAGCAGTTGGTCTTCAAGTTGCTAAAAACTAAGGAGATGCTATCAGATTATGATAAGAGAATGGAATGGAATTCATTTATATAATGATAAAAGAGAAGTGAGTAGAAACAGAAGAGCAATTTACACATTAACAACATTGTAAAGACAGTTTTCAACAATTTTCAACAAAAAGTCAATGACCAGCTGTTATTCTATGGGACCAATGATGATACATGCTACTAATCTCACAGAGAAGTGACGTACTTAATGTAGAAAAAACAGATTTTTTTAAATTTTTATCTATTTTTTATTTACAAAACATATGCATGGGTAATTTTTTAATACTGACCCTTGCAAAACCTTGTGTTCCAAATTCTCCCCTCCTCCCCCTCCACCCTCTCCCCTAGATGGCAGGTAATCCAATACATGTTAAATAGGTTCAAATATAAAAACATAGATTTTTAGACACTGTTGATGTATGAATTTTATTTTTCTCAACTCTCCATGTTGGTTATGAGTTTTCCTTTTCTGGGGGAGGAGGCATGTAAGGAAGAAAAAAAAATCAATGCTTTTTAATTTTAAAATAGTTTAAAGTATTATTAAGGCTTTCTCACTATGTGGCTGATCTAATGGTGAATATCTCCGAATTTAAATAGGCTAGTCTTCAAATGACAAACTCAATCTCTTGCCAAGTTCATACTCTAATTTTCTCACTTGGTAGGATCTTACTGAGGTAATCCTCAAGAACTCAAGGTCATCCCCACTCCATGTAGAGCCAAAAGAGTAAAACTTTAGTGAAAGTAATACTGTGATACTCTTTGATAAATAAACCTGAGCAAAGAAATTCTAAATATATTTCTAATCTAGAAAATCCACCTTTCATGTAATTTGTTTCAAGAAATATATTTGTGATTCATGTCCAAGGTAAGCTGTTACTTGTTGAAAGTTGACAATAATCATTTTTTTTGAATTAGCAAAATCCCCAAAATAGGTCTGTTTATTTTGAATGAAAGGAAAAGGGACCCTAACAATGCAGGTTATGCATAGGATAAGATTTATTTGATGAGTCATTTCCTGAATGCTTCATCATAAGACCCAGCAAGAAGAAATTAAATCATCCAGATCTTGAAACCCTGCAAGCTGGACCCTCTAAGATATGGGTGGACTATTGTTCATCATCATCCTCCCCTCTCTAACCCCCTAAACCCTACCACAGCAAATCTACTGTCATTTGATTTACTCCTAACTGGTTCACCTCTTCCTGATTTATTAGTTCCTGTCCTGGTTTTCTAATCTGTCCATGGTCAGCAAGCATGACATGAATTAAGAAACAGCAAAAGATGCTAAAAAGAAACAAAAAGGAAGGAGTTGAACCAGAAGAGAAGAGTATAATGGAAACTCACAGATGAGAAAGTGTTGAGGAGGAGGGAATGAATAACGGTATCAAATGCTACAAAGAGAACAAGAAAGATGAAGATTTAGAAAAGGTCAGAAAATTTGGAAATTAAATAAATATCTGAAGAGAACATTTTCCATTGAATAATGAGATCAGGAACCAGATAAAGTATTTAGGAAAGAATGTTTTTAATGTTCGATCATTTTTATGTTGGACTCTTCATGACCCTTTTGGGGGGTTTCTAGATACTATAGATACTTTTCCTTCTCCAGCTCATTTGACAGACGAGGAAACCAAAGCAAACATTATTTAAGTGACTTTTCCAAGGTCACTCAGTATCTGAGACTAGATTTGAATACAGAAAGATAAATCTTCCTGATTCCATGCTCAGTACTTTATCCCCAGCCATACTATAGGCTACCTCACTGCCCAGAATAGGATGAGGTGAAAGCAAAAAGGAGTACCTGAGGTAAGTGGCTATCTCAAGGAATTTAGTTTTGTTGGGAAGGAGAGATATAGAGTGATATCTGTGGGGGATGGGGTTAGATCAAGTAAGGGTTTCTTAGAGGAAAAAGAAAAAATAAAGACATATTTGTAGGCAGAAGGAAGCAGCCAGTAGATAGTATGCTAATTGGGGTGGATAGAAAGATTAGTCTTAGAGAAGATGGTAAGAGACAGGATCCAGGATGCATTGCCTTAGCAAGGAAAAGATCACCAGAGTAAAATAAGATAATTATAATTAACTATCAAATAATTAAAAATTGTTCACACTACCCCATTCATGTTGTCTGAGAAAACAGCAATAATGATATATTATAATTTGGGATATAGTCAGACACTAAATCAAGAGTTCCTGGGAGTTAACTTATCATCACTAACATCTGATGAATTTCAACCAATCTCAAGGAAAATACAATTCTACATTTCCTTTTTCTGTGTCTCCACTTGATCTGCTTCCCTCTCTATCTCTGCTTGTTCCCAAGGCTCTTTGCTAATTTCTTCCCCCTTACCATCTTCATAGCTGCTCAGAAACACTCTGGGCCTCCCCTTTCTATTCTCCACTTCCAACTCATCTCTTTTTCTTCCTTTTCCCAGTTTGACATCATCCCCACATTTCAGAAGTGTCACACCCTCCAAGGAGTAAGACAATAGCTTCCTGCCTTATTGTTTCAGTCACCTGAGGCTACCCTGGAGAGCTCCTGTTGGGGGCCAGTTTGCTTTTATCACATCAGGAAGAACATTGGGATCTTTTTTTTTTCTCCAAGAGTCTTACTTGGGAAAACAAGTCAAGCAAGATCCAGGGGGAGGAATGAATAAGATCAGAGTTAGAAAGGACCTTGAAATATCATAACATCCAGTCCCCTGCCTTCAGTTAGATGACTACATAAACCATACTGGATATTTCCATAACCCACACAAGGCCATGGGAAAGAAATCCTGGACACAATGAAGCTAATTTTGGACGCCAAGAAAACACGTAGCATAGAAAAGTGTGATGAAGAACACCAAAAGGGCACATTCAAAGAAATCCTGTTTTTTCTGAAGTTCTATGAGTTTATTAAATTCAGTAAGTTCAAAGATAAGAAAATGAACTTGCTTAGCAAAATTCCAGCACTGTGAAAGTAGCTATTTGTTAAGCAGCTGCAGTGTATATTTATGAATTGAACATAGCTTGGGGCTGAACAAAAATGTGTTTTCTGAGGGTCAAACTACCCAACTGCTGACAAGTCTATTTGTGAAAGTTAGAATCTAGCAACCTTGTTCAGAAAATCGCTTTCGGACCACTGTTCTCAAACTCCTACCTTTCCCTCTAACTCCATTCAGTTCAAAAAGCAATTATTAATTACATACTATGTGCCAGGCTCTGTGCTAGGTACTGAGAATTCAAATACAAAATGTGACCGAGTTCTTGCCCTTAAGAAGCTTACATTCTACTGGGGGATGGAGGGAGCAACTGAATGCATGTACCCCTGTGACTAACTAGCTATAAGTCTCTTAACCTGAGTAGATGTTTTAATGTCCACTGATTCATTGAATGATTGAACTTCTCTGAGTAATTATAGATAACCAAATGGTATAATCTGATGAGGAGGGGCAGAGGGTGTTTATTGATTGTATCGTTGGAGTTTAGCACAGAATTTACTGAATGGTAGATGCTTAAAAAATATTTGTTGAATTATGTAAAAAGAAAACTGAACACAAACTCATATGATTGCTCCCTCAGGACAAGCCCAATTCAATCACAGAAATTTTAAGGGATATCTCCTGACAACTTTCCTGACAATTGGGTATTTTTCAATTGTTATTTATCCAGGGGGCCTAGTCTAATGAGACATCATCTAAGCAATCATCTATGAAGCTGTCATCTGACTTCACTTTACTTCCAATAAAGCCAAATTCAAATAGAAAACTCACTGAGGGGTTTCTGGGATAAATGTAAAATTATTGGTTTAAAAAATGGATTAGTATCTGACTCAGACATGGCACCAAACTAAATGATTGAACTTGTCTCCATTTAAAACAAATATTATTTCCCCTCCCCATTTTCTATTGAATCAATTGATTACCAAGTCTTTTTAGGCATCTACTATGTCCCAGATATTATTTCTAGACAGTAGAGATTAACACACAATAATAAAAGGAACTCTGCCCTCAAGGAGTTTACATTCTTTCAGGAAGAAATATATGTTTCCCAAAAGCCTTAGAGCCCTTTTATATTGAAGAGATTAATTAAACTTTAATAGATTAAACATCTTAGTGCAGCTTAACTGCACTGAGACTTTTGGGATGCCTTGTACATGTGTGACCTATGTAGGGCTACTGCAGAAATATTTCTTTTTTTTTTTTTTTTTTTTTTGCTTTTTTGCTGAGGCAGTTGGGGTTAAGTGACTTGCCCAGGGTCACATAGCTAGGAAGTGTCTGAAACCAGATTTGAACTCAGGTCCTCCTGACTTCAGGGCTGGTGCTCTAACCACTGCCCCACCTAGCTGCCCCAGCAGAAATATTTCTTGAATAAATGCAAACTAAACATAAGGTAGTTTAGTTTCATCTTCTACTTTCTGTTTTTCCATATTCACACCCTCACAGTGCTGGATTCAAGGCTGCCCTCTCATATAAATGGACCTGAGCCCTAAGTACCTCATTTATTTCTTTCCTCGGGTAACTTTGAGGCAATTGGTAGTGCAGTAGATAGAGCACCAGAGCAGCCCAGCTTGGAGTCAGCAAGATTTGACTTCTTAAACCTTAAGATAGGAATAATATAGCATGAGATTATTATTATTATTATTATTATTTCATGAGACTGTTCAAAAAACAAATGTTATGAGGATTAAGTGGCATAATGTTTGAAGGGGAAGCACTTGGCATCATACCTGGCACATGACAGATGCTGTATAAATGCTTACTCCTTCTTTCCCCTCCCATAAACAGTCTAAGATTAGAGACAACTCTCTAAGACTACAGATTAAATGGTCTGTGTTAGAAGGAGTTTTTTACTAGGAGCTCCCTACACCTTTTCACCCTACAGGTATAAGACTGGACCAAAATACACACACACACACACACACACACACACACACACACACACACACACACCCCTGGCATAGTGGATAGAGCCATAGCTGGATCTGGAGTCACAGGATCATAGATTTAGACTTGGAAGAAACCTTAGAGATCATCAGATCCAACCTCCTAATTTTACAGATAAGGAAACTAAGACCTAGAGAAGTGACATCCAATGGAACCCGTTTGGTAAATATTCAAAGTAGTATATAATTCCAAATCTTCCTGACTCCAAGTAAAGTACTCTATTCATTATACCACATTGCCTCTTTTAGGAAAATATAGGTGCAAATCCCACTTTTGACACAGCTTAACTACTTGCCTGTGGGTAAGTAGCTTAACATCTTTAAAGGGATGTTCAAAAAAAATAAGCTTTTTGGTTCATTAATTGATTTAGCTGCAAGAAATCCTTAAGGTTATGAAATCTTAGATGGGTTGCAATTTATGTCAGTGAAGAGAATTCACCTTCCACAGATATCCTAGGTCATGGACACTGACATCTATATAGCAAAAAGTTTAAAACAGATACAGAGCTTCATGGAATTTACAATCTAGTATGGAGAAGGAAATGGCAAACTACTCCACTATCTTTGCAAGTTCCTTTCAAATGGGGTCACAGACACGAAAAATGACTATGACAAATTATTGACTGTGACAAATTGTTGAGTATGACAAATTATTGACTATGAACTGGAGGATTTTTTGAATGAGAAGACATTAGGCTGATAAGGGTAGAAATTTAACAGATAAAAAGGAAGACAGACGTTAATGAATAGTGTGATCGTGGGCATAAAAGTGGGAAAGCATAAGACATGATGGGGAGGACAGAGTAGTCCAGTCTGACTAGCACATAGCATGTAACACAAGATAAAGTTGGAAAGAACTCAAATGCAAGGGAAAATAATTTGAACTTAGCAGGACATATGAAGCCTCCAGCATGGAGGATTTCTTTTTCCTGGGGTTTAAATCATAACTCTACCCATTACAGCTAAATTTTGCTATTTTGCTGCTCAAAGAGGCAAATATCACCTGAATTCTAAGGAGGTTACCTGTGTGTTTCACAGTGTGTTCCTTCCTACAGTAAGTCCACACTTCAGCAAACTTGATTCAGTTCCAACCCTGTTTAAGGATTGCTAACTGAATGAATTTGCTATATAAGTGAGGGGCTGGGGAGAAGGCTGGTTCAGGGTCGCACTGAGATCCATTTGGCCCGAATAACAATTTCTAGTATTTACATAGCACTAAGGATAGCAGAATGCTTTATAAACATATCATTTTATTCTCACAAGAACCCTGGGAGATAACTGCTATTATTGTCTTCATTTTACAGATGAGGAAGCCAAGGCAAAAATAGGAAAAGGGATTTGTCCAGGGTCACACAGCTAGTCAATGTCTGAATCAAGATTTGAATCCAGTTGTTCCTGAAACCAATTCTAACACTTTATCTACCATTGTGCTACCTGAATGAATGAAGAGCATAAATGATTTATAAAGCACTTCTTAAGTATTTACTATGTATCAAGCACAGTGTTGTGCTGAGATACAAATATAAAATTAAGATAATCCTTGCCCTCAAGGAACTTATTTGTTAATAGTAGAATACACCACATAAGGGAGAGTCCAGAATTCTGAGAAGATGATAGCATAGGTCAGAAAATTTCAAGCTCTCCAGATTTCCCCCACAAACAGAACAAATTTGCACCTCAGGGTGAACATTGACCAGTGAGAAACAAATAAGCCTTAAGGAAGAACAGGAGCAGGGTTTAACTGGTGTGAAATGTAAACATGTCCATGTTAGCTTTGTAGAAACAGCCAGCAGGGAACTCCGGGGCTAGCTGGGTTTGACTGGAGCCTCTGTCACAAATTACAGGAACTTTCACCTCCCAGACAGCATAGGAAGTCTGGAGCCTGAGTCTGGAAAGACTGAGGGAACTTTGGCTAATCAAAAATGGCAAGCCCAGCTGTGCTGCAGAGATGTGGCCCAAACTTAATAGAAAAGTTAACATATAATAGCCACCATCAATTTTTTTTTAATTCAAAGGACTCAACATGAAAATTTTTTTTTATATTTTTACATCAGTAATCGAGTAGCTCGAAAGAAAGATTGGGGCAGAATTGAGTATGATCTGACTCTAAAAAGCAAAAGTGTCTAAGAAAAGGTACAAATAGTAATTACGCTAAACGAATAAGGTGCAGAGAAAAAAACAACATAGGGGCATTGGGGTGAGGAGGGCTGGCAATTCTGAAAATCTACTCACATCAGGAATGTGTTAAATAAGGAACAAATATATACCCATGACTGCTATTGTACCCTCCAAAATCTATAAAGGAATAAGGTGAAGGGAACAGAATAAGGTGAAATATAGAAGGATGTATAAATTTATGGCAATGGGACAAGGTATGTAGATTAATGGGAAAGGAGTAAAGGATAATATGGAGTACAGAAGTGTGTGTAGATGTATGGCTATGGAATCTGGTGTGTAAATCAATGGGAAAGGGATAAAGAGAAAGGGGAAGGATAGCATTTAATATAATAATATATACAAGGTGGGGTTACAGATGAGTGTTTAGATTAAAGGGAGTGGGATAAGGTATGTAGATCAATGAAAATGGGATAAAGAGGAAAGGAAAGGGGGGAGAGGGGGAACAAGGGAGAGATCCATGGGTGGGAGGAGGCTAAGTAATAGCAAGGCAAGTCAAGGAGCAGAATTGAAGTGGAAGAATTAGCAGGGATAGAAAATAAGAGATGTACACAAACACTATAACAAGGATCAGGAATAAAATTTATAAGGAAAAAAGTAGGTGGGGCAGCTAGGTGGGCCAGTGGATAAAGCACCAGCCCTGGAGTCAGGAGGACCTGAGTTCAAATCTGGTCTCAGACACTTAACATTCCCTAGCTGTGTGGCCCTGGGCAAGTCACTTAACCTCAATTGCCTCAGCAAAAAAAAAAAAAAGCAAAAAAAAAATCTACACAAAAAAGTAAGACCAGTCATCACTGAACTCAGACAAAGTCAAACAAAGATTCATTCAAGATAGATATCTAAATTATATGTTATTCATAATATTGTTTTAAATGCATGTATAGGAGAGTCCAGCTGCAAAATTGATGGCAAAACCCAGAAGTCCAGATAGCAAGTTTTAGAGCATCTGAATTCTGAATTATTTGAAGGACAATATTTGAGCTTTTTATGTTCCTCATAGGGTAGTTGGTAGTATCAAGTGAAATAATGTAGTTAAAATACTATGTAGGGGCAGATAGTTGGTACAGTGTATAGAGTACCAGCCCTGAAGTCAGGAAGACCTGAGTTCAAATCTGGTCTCAGACACTTCACAGGTCCTAGCTGTGTGACCCTGGGCAAGTCACTTAATCCCAATTGCCTAAACAAAAAAAAAGTGATATAAAAAAAATACTATGTAAATTGTAAAGCACTGTATAAATGTCAGTGATTATCATTATTGATTATTATAACTATATAACTATGCAGTCATAAGCTGTAGAGTCATAACATTAGCCAATTTCCATTTAACTAAACATCAGCCTCCTTATACAAAGGACTAGGCAAATTATGAAGTAGACAAGTTCATCTATAGCAAACTTCTACTCTGCTGTGGCAAGTCACTTAACTGCCCTGAACCTCAAGTTCCTCATTCATTAAATGAGAGAATTGGACTTCTAGCTCTACACGGATAAACAAATGATACTATTTTTGAGAGTCACATTTCATATTCATACCATATGAGGATCTATGGAAGAATGGAGGATGTTTAACCTGGAGAAGAAAAAACCCAATTGGCTCATAGTGGTGATCTTTAAGTACAGGGTGTTCCAAAAGTCTTAGTTTAGTTTTTCATGTTGGCACAACCTTTACATTATAAGTGCTTACACAAATAAAGTCAGGTCTAAATAAGTGGAGAAATATTAATTTCACATAGGTAAGCCAACCCAAATAATAAAAATGACAGTTTGATGTTAGCCAATTTGCTTATTCAGTGGCATACCAATCAATCTACTAAAAAATATTTTATAGGCCAAAAGAAATAACAAAAGATCAAGAATATCAAGGGAATCAAAGGGGAGGTAAGGATGTGAAGGAAGATAGCTTAGTAGTACTAGATCTTAAACTCTATTACAAAACAATAATCATCAAAAACAATTTGGTACTGCCTATGGAAAAAAAAAACAAATGTCAAAAATTACTTTTTCATGTAATTAGAAAAAATAAAATATAAAAATTTTCAAGGAAAACTGTAAGCTCGTTGAGGGCAGGAATTGTGTTTTTATTGATTGTATCCCCAGAGCTTAGCACAGTGGCTGGCACATCATAGGTATTTAATAAATGTTTATTGCATTGTATCATTGGGTTTGATTATCTAGACTGAAGATAGTGATGGAGAAAATGTATTGATAATGCAGATAAAACTAAAAAGTGTGTCATGTATTTGGAGGGAGCAGGTTCATTTACCAGCATAATCCTTAATTTACTACCAACTTTGCAAATGAGAAAACAGATCTAGACAATCAGCATCAGAGGCAAGATTCAAACCCAGATCTCTGGCACTGTTTCCAAAACTGGCTTTCCCTAGATGACTCCAAAGGACCCTGCAAACTCTGAAACATATGATCCTATGAATTCTCTCTCTCTCTCACTGATGAGCTCATTGTGATTCCAATGACAAACAAAACATGTGCAAGTAGCCTTCCGCATGGCTCACAGTCTAAATTGGGCAGAGAAATAATATAACAGCTGTAAAAACCTGGTGAGAAATTTCTCTTTTGAGCTCCCCAAACAATTCTTTTGCTTACTAGGAAATGTCCTCATATGAAGAAGGAAAGACAAGCCCTACTTGAAAATATAATACAGTGGAAAGAGCACTGAATTTAGAATCATAAAATTTGAAGTCAAAGCCTCGCTCTACTATATCCTGTTTGTGTTACTTTGACCAAGTCATTTTCCCTCCTGGATCCTGCATTTCTCCCTTTATAGCATGGGGAGGATTGGATTTTTCAACCTGTAAGGCAAGGTTTTTTTTTTAATCTTTTTGGTCATGGACCTTTTGGCAGTCCGAGGATGCTCAGAGAGATGTCCTAAATAATTGTAATTCTAAATAATGTTTTATTGCTTATATTATAATTGAAGAATATTCTAAATTTCAGTTACTAGTGAAAATAAAAGGTCATTTTTTTCCAATCCAACTTCATGGACTCCCCTGAAATTTGGGAAATGTGAAACTCAGCTTGAATATTCCTGCTTTAAAGTCTCTTCTAATTCCAAATCTATTATCTTTGATTCACACTCTGTTGTTTAGTTCTTTCTGCAAAAAAACAACTTGTTCTATCACAAAAAATCTTCGGCGGCAGATATAAAAAATATTATCCTTCTGCAGATGTAGACAGAGCCATCTACTTCCCACTAGAGAAAAAGTGAACAACAGCAAAAAGAGGAAGAAGAAGAAGAAGGAAGAAGAAATTAGAAGAAGGAAGAAGGAAGGAGGAGAAGGAGGAGAAGGAGGAGGAGGAGAAGGAGGAGAAAGAGGAGGAGGAGGAGGAGGAAAAGGAGGAGGAGGAGGAGAAGGAGGAGGAGGAGGAGGAGGAGGACTAGGAGGAGGAGGAGGAGGAGGAGGAGGAGGAAAATGGCAACCCTTAATTAGGAAAATATGTGGACAGTGAAATATGTACATGGGAATGGGAGTCAGATCCAGGACCGACTTTTCCTGGATGAGATTTGCCAAATTAATCTGAACTCCTAATTTCTAACCTTGACACTACCTGGGATAAAAAAAAAAAATCTACTCCTCTTTATTATAAATCAATAGAGAATTATTGTCAGAACATAGAACTCTCATCATTTTAACCTAGCACTTGTGGTGCTTGGTTATTGAAACAAGATTTGTTTTAGAGTAGAAACTCCATTAAAACAAGCACCTGTGTTTTCTAATGCACTGCCAATATCTCAGATCAAAATCCAGGTGTATGACCACGCCAGCCAGCAAGAGAGCTCAGAGCATTTTGTCATCTATATGTTGGTCAAACAACATGATGGTGTGACTCAATGATCATAGCCCATTAAATGTTAGATGTTAAAACATTAGATGTTAAAAAACATCTGTGCTGATTGCACATGTTTTAACCTTTATCAGATTGTTTACTACCTTGGGGAGGTAAGGAAGAGAGGGAGAAAATTTTGGAACACAAAGTCTTAGAAAAAATGAATGTTGATATCCAGAGAAAGAACTGAATGTGTCTGAATACAGAATGAAACATACAAAATAAAATACCTTTGTTGCCCACTGTCTATCAGCATTCAATTCCAGAAATGTTTTTTCAAAAAAAGGGCAAAGTCGATCCAGCATGGCTCTCCACCAGTTTGAAATTCTTATAAATGCAGTCTCTGAACCAGCAATAATCAGCCAGTCCCATGAAGTCCTATGAGCCACGGATGGAAGCACAAGGGAGTCTGGATCTGAGCCTAAGGACTGGCAAGTGGTGGTGACTCCTAGCTATAAGAAATACAAGATTTTGAGAGATTCAAAAAAGGAAGAGCAAAAAAATTAACTCTTTTGAAATCTTCTTTGATTTCTTTGTTTGTATGTAAGTATGATGAATTTAAATCCTGTCACTTCCTAGCTGTGTGATCATGGTCAAGTGGCTTAACACCTTTGATCCCCAGTCTCCTCATCTTTAGAATATAAATGATAATAGTACTCACCTGACAGGGTTATTGTGAGGATGAAATGAGTTAATATCTACAAAGTGTTTTGCCAATCTAAAAATGCTATGCGTGTCAGATAATAATATAATTATTGCAGAAAGAATACTGGTCTGACAGATTGGATGGATGAGTGGATTAATGAATGAAAAACCTTTATTAAGAAGCAAACACTATGGTAAGCACTGAAAATAAAACACAAAAATAAGTTAGTTTTCCTAGAGAAAACTTACATTCTAATAAAGAGAAAAAACACATGTAACAGTGTACAATTGAAAGCCAGATAGAAAGGTCCAAAGGTCTTGAGGATATATCAGGGTATCTTCAGCACAAAATGAGGCCCTCCAGATGCTTAAATGAGGTCTGAGTAACCTGGGATAGGACTGATATCCAAGAGGTCTATTCTACCATTGGTTCTGCACTAATTACCTTTATCACCTTGGGCAATTAATCTAAATTCTCTAAGCCTCATTATCTTCATCTGAAAAATGGAAGCATTATACGCCTCTTCTAATATCCATTCCAGCTCTTAAACTCTCTGAATATAGAAATATTGCCGCCTCTGTTAAGCTAAGCTAGCCTTCAAATACATATAGAGACGTGATTTCATTGCATTATCATCAGTTTCACCAGTGAAAATCCAATGCTAATTTATAGCCTAAAAGATTGACCTGACTCTCATAGAGTTTAAGTGACTTTTCCCTAGACATTTAATTCATAAAAATTAGAGACATGATTAGAATCCAGATCTTCCTGACACCAAATTCAGGGCTCTGTCCACAATACTATTCAGCTTAACCTTTTGTATTTAAATAATGCTGATGAAGATACTCATTAGCTGATCATCTGTGCTTATTAAATTATACTCCAAACTGTGAACTGTGTTTGATCTCTGATGTCAAACACTTTAATCAAAGACTGGAATAAAATTATAAACAATATCCTTATCAAATTTACATGTGGTCCAAAGCTAGAAGTGAAAACTAATATACTGCATGGCACAGTCAAAATCCAAAAAAGATCAAAAGGTTAAAAAATTGAATTGAATCTAATAAAAATTACATTTAACAGGAATAGATGTATCTAGCATTGCTTTTGAAAACTCCCAATAATGATGAAGCAGAAAGAGGATCAGCCCTATAAGTCAGAAAACTAGAGTTTTAATTCTAGATTTACTACTACTTTGTTAAAATGGATTTTTGACCTTAAACAAATAATTTCACCTAATTAGGTCTTGATTTCTTCCTCTGTAAAATATAGACTACATTAGGCTACAGAGAGCAATTGATTTTAAGGTCCCTTCCAATCCTAATTATGTGACATCATGTTAATATGTACAAGTTGGGGAAGGCATAATTAGAAAGCAGTTTGTCTATAAAAGATCTGGAAATCTCAGTGGACTATAAACTTAACAAGAGTTAGCAGTGTGATATGAAAGCCCCAAAAAAATGGTATTTGTGGTTGCTCAAAGAGAGCCAGTTTCCACAGCTAAGAGAGGGACAGTTGCAGTGATCTCTGCCCTAGTTAGACCATATATGGAGCATTGTGCTCAGTTGTGATTATCAACACTTAAGAAGAACATTATTGATATATATGGCTGCCAGTACCAAGTAATAGTGTTCCAAAGGAGGTTACAAGACTGATAATAGAAGCACAGAATTTTAAGAACGGAAGGGATTCTGTACAATCTATTCCTGAAAGTAATTCTCACTACATCATATAGTCATCCAGCCTCTGCTTGAAGAATTCCAGTGATAGGACATTCACTACCTCCTGAAACAGGTCATTCCATTACTGGACAATTTTAATTGTTAGGAAGATTCTCCTGAAAAAACCTACATGAAAGCTCTTACCGGACAAAAGATGGACTAGAAGTACAAAAGAAGATATCCATTTTCAAAGTCAGATAGTGTCTTGGTTTTGCTTGATAATAATTATTTGTTAAAAGTTTATGTTTATAATCAACATGTATTTGACTTCCTGCCATCTAGGAAAGGGGATGGGGGGTAGGAGGGAAAAATTTGTAACAGAAAGCTTTTCAAGGGTCAATGTTGAAAAATTACCTATGCATATGTTTTGCAAATAAAAAAGCTTTAATAAAAAAATTTATGTTTATTTGTTAAAAGATGGGTTTGGGGGGGTTATAAAGATGGGGAGGAGTTATCATGGTGATGTCAGAAAAAAATTAAAAGCAGAAAAGAATTCAATGAAGCATATTTAAAATACACCAAAAAGAGTAAAAGGAAATTTGGAAGTTCCAAGCTGTTGTCAGAACCACCAAGTTAAATTTAATATATACTTTAAAAAACCTAAACTATATATAATAGAACCTAATTTCTCAATATTTTACCCTCTTTTTTCTACTCTTTTGTTTCTATGGAAATAATTGTGACTTTTTCCAAACTGATAATAATTTTTTAAAGAATTAAACTTGGTGAAGGTTCTTGACTTCATAATACAAAGGAAGCAGTTTATCCTGGAGCAGAATGGAGAACATAACAGCTAATTTCAAGCAGTTAAAAGGCTGTTACATGGAAGCAAAATTAGGGTTCTAACGCCTGGCCCCATGGTTCAGAACAAAGAACAAAGGATGAAAGTTGCAAAAAGGAAAAATTGAGCCAGTATCAGAAAAAAAAATTATTAACATTGCTACTCAAAAGTGGAATGGGCTGGCTGCCTCACAAGAGTCTCTTACTGGAAATCAAACAGAAACTGGATGTCCATTTGTTCATTTGGGGGTACAGTCAGGATACATAATGCTGAGGTCCCTTCTGACTCCTCTCCCTCTCCCTCTCCAGAGTCAGAGAGTTAGTATCAAAGCATAGCCCTGCCACTTACTCCCTAGATGACCATAGATGAATTATTTAACCTTTCTAAGCCTGTTTTCTCATTTATAAAATAAGGGGTTTGAACATAGATTCAATTCAAAAATTATTAATAACAGTAGCTAGCTAACTTTCAGTGGGCTTAAGGAAGATATCAATTGGTATTTCATGATCCAAATACTTCAGATAGGGAACCACCGATATATCTAGGGATACTTTTCTAGGATTTTTTGTTTTCATGTTTGTGATCTTTTAAGTTGAAGCATTTTCTTTTTCATATCTAGTATTTTTTTCTACTTCTAGATTTTCACTTTATAACAGTTTTATATGCTGGAATTGTTTTTTTTTTCCAGGTTAGCTCTTTAAGGTTTTTATTGTTATTATTATTTAATTTCTCTGCCCTTAGCGTTTTTCTCTTAGAGGATTCATTATTCTCAGTTATGTAATTGTTCATAAATACATGATTTCTTGATGTAATAGTAGATGTAATAGGATTGTGTTGCTGGTGACCAAAATAAAAATTTTTATGATTGAAAAAAATAATAGTAGCTAGCATTGACTTAGCACTTTACTCTTACAAAGTCCTTTACCTGTATTACCTGTGTTATGACGCTCACAACAACCTTGAGAGGTAGGTATTAAAATTATTTCCATTTTCAAAAGATGAAACTGAGGCTGGGAAAGCCTAAGTAATTTTTCTAAAGGCGACATAGCTAGTGTCTCAGGCAGAATTTGGACTCAGGTCTTCTTGACTTCAAGCCTAGTACTTGCACTTAGATGCAGAGCACTGGGAATACAAAGATTTTGTTAAGTGCTTATGGTGTTCCAAAGATGATTATCTATTATTGTAATGCCAGGATAGAGATTAGATATTTTTAATAATTTATTGATAGTGGAGAGTTTGGAAGCCATGGCCATGGGGCTGAATGGGACTCTTGTCTCAAAGCATTCAGCAACAGAGCCAGGGATTCCAGGGACTCTTATAGGGCTCCAGTGATCAGGGAAACAAAGGCAAGGGGTGGGGGGAAGGACCATAAATTCAGTTCTGACAGGTTGGGGGTATGGAGGAAGGATCATAAATTCTGATAAGTTTGGGAAGAAACTAGGAGACACTGAGTCTGAGACCAGAAAGATATGCCCAAATATTAAAGATAAGCCATCTGGAGTTTTATTACTCTTTAGAATGCTAGTGGCCAGAGCTTCCAGCCCTAATTATCTCAGTCCTGATGGCCAGGAAGGGGGGTTGCCACTGAAGCAGAACAATTCAGGGAAACTGAGACAGGGGAATTGAGGCACAACATTATCAACTACTACCGTATCTTATACATCTTTCTTTACTTCCCTCCCTCCAAAAAGTCCCTGCCTTCAAAAAGTTTATCTTCTACTAGATAATAAATGACTTTTAATGTCAATCATTCAATAAATTTATTATGGGTCCTAGGCATTATGTTAACTGCTGGGGATATAAAAAAAGTCAAAGCTCCCTACCTTCAATGAGCTCACAATTCAATGGGAGAGACAACATGCAAACAACTGTGTACTAAAAAAAAAAAAAAAAAAAAAAGCTAAAAGATACATTGGAAATAAGCTGTTGGCTATAACTGATTCCTTCTCACTTTCCTTATCCTTCCTAACTGACCCTGGACTCTTGCCATACAGCGATAAAATAAAACAGATTTACCAAACCCAAACACTCAACTCAAAAGCATTAATTAAGGGCCAACTATGTGCAAGACACTGAGATAGTCCTGTGTTCAATGACATTACAAGTTTGGACTCATTGATGAGAAACTGAGCAACTCTTACAAAGTCTGCTCAACAGCTCTTCCCTGATCTTTGTTCCCAGCATGTCAAAAGATTCTGTGCATTAGAAGGGGGCTTCTTCACCTGTTCCTATTTGTTGCTGAACTTCAAGGTTCAGCTCAGATACTCCTTGCAAGCCCAATCTTTCCTAATTCCTTAATTGGTAATTTCCTCTTCTAATTGTTATACAATTATTATGTAGCAATTACCCACTCACAAAACAACTTAAGCTCTTTGAGGTCAAGAATGGTTTGCGTTTTTGTATATTCACAGAATTTTGCACAGGGTCTAACCCAGACTAAGAATTTAATAAATGTTTGTTCATTCTCCATTAGCCCCTCTGCTTGGTTTTCAACCCATAGAACATCCAGCCTTCTTCAAGATAAGATGATCACCTGAAATCTTAAAATCCTGTAGAGTGACTCAGATTTTTATACTCAATGCCTCATTTCCCCCAGGTGCTTCTCCCCTCTGACTGCAGGGCTGAAGAACTCAGCCATAAACTCCTCCCAAAGATTTCTTCTAAAGGATTCAGAACATTCCAGTAATTCACTATTTTCCATTGGGTGCTCTGCTTGGTTTCCACTTTAAGGAATATTGATTGTACTCCCTGATCTTCCCTTCTGTACCCCATCCAACTTTTCAGCTTCCTTTTGTGTGTTGTCTTCCTCCCCCTATTAGATTGTGAGTTCTTTGAAAGCAGAAACTCTTTTTTTTAGTATTTGCATCCTCAGCTCTTAGCATTGTGCCTGGCACATATAGGTTTTTTGGGGTTGTTTGTTTTTATTTCTTTATTATTAAAGCTTTTTATTTTCAAAACAATGCATGGATAATTTTTCAACATTGATCTTTCCATAGCCTTGTGTTCCAAATTTTCCCTCCTTCCCCACATTCCCTCCCCTAGATGGCAAGTAACACAATATATGTTATACATGTTAAAATGTATGGTAAATCCAATATATGTAAACATATTTGTACAATTATCTTGCTGCATAAGATCAGATCAAAAAGGAAAGAAAATGAATAAGAAAACAAAATGCAAATGAACAACAACAAAAAGAGGAATATGCTATGTTGTGATCCCACACTCAGTTCCCACAGTCCTCTCTCTAGGTGTAAAATGGCTCTCTTCATCATGAGATAATTGAACCTGCCTCAGTCATGTCATTGTTGGAAAGAGTCATATCCATCAGAATTGATCATCACATAATGTTGTTGTTGTGTACAGTGAGACCTAGCAAATATAGTAAATGTTTATTGAATTAAATTGAATTCTTCATGTCATTTTGTTGAAGGTCTATACCACATACTTGAGTTTTTCCTCCTTTGATATCAGTTGAATCCTCTTAAAAGAATAAAATTATTCTAATAACCTAAATTGATGCATGCTGATTTCTAAGGTCCATTCTGGCTGTAACTCCAAGTTTGGAAGTGATAATGGACAAAAATAATTAATTATAGTGATGGAATGCTAATCAGAATATTTAGAATTGGATTCAAACACACAGAGCCCAGAGAAATTATTTTAGCTGGATATCATTATTGCTGCTACTTTGTCAAAAGATTAAGTGAATTTAAGCTGTCAAGAAAAAGTATATAGATTCACTCTCTCCAAGTATCCAGGTGGTTTTAATGATTATTTATATTCCTTGTGCATTGTGTGGTTGCAAAGAACATGTTAAACATTTTCAGTGCCATAGACTCTAAAGCCAGGATCTGAGGTTTAAATTCTAAAGATCATGGGTCTGCCAACTCCAATATATCTGCAGTGTTGGATTATATACTCTCTGAGGGCTCTCCTTGCTCCATAATTCTAGGAATCAGGTATCTTTCTAGCCAAGTTCCCCTGTTAAGCTTTCTTCTTTCTAGATAAAATTAAGAACAGTTCTGGAAAATGGTGAAGAGCAAACATGACTTTATATGACCTCCTCTGAACTTCTCTCAAACTAACAGTAAATTTGTTGTGCCTCGGTTCCCCTGTCTCAGTTTCCCTGAATTGTTCTGCCTCAATTTCCCTGAATTGTTCTGCCTCAGTGGCAACCCCACTTCCTGGCCATTAAGACTGAGATAATTAGGGCTGGAAGCTCTAGCCACTAGCATTCCAAAGAATCATAAAACTCCAGATGGCTTATCTCCAATGTTTGGGTATCTTCTGCCTCAGACCTACTGTCTCTAGCTTCTTCACTTAATAGAATTTATGATCCTTCCTCCATACCCCCAACCTGTCAGAATTGAATTTATGGTACTTTACTGAAACTTCTATCCATCCAGTACTCTACTCCCCCCTTGCCTTTGTTTCCCCTGATCGCTGGAGCCCTCTAAGAGTCCCTGGAATCCCTCACTCCATTGCTGAATGCTTTGAGACAAGAGTCTCATTCAGTCACATAGCCATGGCTTCCAAACTCTCCACTATCAATAAATTATTAAAAATCTCTAATCTCTAATTTCCTAACCTGCCTCAGTTTCTCCAGCATTACAGATTAAGCCTTTAAGCTGGTTTTGAAGTAATATAACCCACAAATATCTGGAGTACAATACAATCCCAGAAGAAGATACCTTGGAAGAACTTCAGAACAGGTCTGTTTCAATCAAACAGGGGGACAGTCTGCAGAGCCCATACAGGAGCACAGGGAGCCAGGGACAGGGAGCCAGAGCATGGCCCATACAGGGGAATAGTCTGTGATCCTCTTAGGCTACTCTGTCCTAGTTGCAAGCAGATGGTTTGGAAGATTTGCTACAAAAGGCAAATTGTAAACCACTGAGCCCCCAGAAGAATGTGGGCCTGGCCACAATTACCCAGCACCAGAAGTCAAATCAGCGAACTATCCCAAAGCAAACTAAATCTGTCATTAAAAGCAGACCTCAATCGTTTTAAAAATGAGCAAAAAAAGAAAGAACTCTCACCATAGACAGCTTTTATGGAGAGAGAGAAGAACAGACCTCAAATCCTGAAGTTCCTAAAGGCAAAACAACTCTAGATGAAGCCCCAAAGGGAGAATGAGCTGGTCCCCATTTCACAAGGCCTCCTTGAAAGATTTAAAAAAAGATATTAAAAGACAGTTAGACATATATTTTAACATATTTAACATGTATTGGATTACCTACCATATGGAAGAGGGGGTGGAGGGAAGGAGAGAAAAATCTGGAACACAAAGTTTTGCAAGGGTCAATGTTGAAAAATTACCCATGAATATGTTTTGTAAATAAAAAGCTTTAATTTTAAAAAAGGATCAGAGAGGGAAAAAAAGAATAATTCATACCAAAAAAAAAAGAGTTAGAAGAAAAATGAGGAAAAGAAATGAGGTCTTTTCAAGAGGGTATGAAAAAGGAAAAACAGAAATTATCTGAAGAAAACTCCTTAAAAATAGATTTGATGAAATGAGAAAAGCATAAAAACTCCCTACAAAATAGATTTGATGAAATGGAAAAAGCATATAACTTTTTACAAAATAGATATGGAAAAGATACAAATTTGTTGAAAAACAGAATTTGTGAAATGGAAAAAAAATGCAATGAACAAAACAATTCAATTGGCCAAATACAAAAAAAAAGCTAAAAAAAAAGGTAACTGAAGAAAATAATGCACTAAAAATTAGAATTGAACAAATGGAAGTGAATGACTCAATAAGAGAAGAACAGTTCTGTATTTTTTTTTTTGGTCTTTTATATCCTTAGTGCCTGGCACAAAACCTGTGCTTGTAATATACTATATCATATCATATACTGAGAAACAGATGGGAATTCATGCCTAAATTATTGAATGAGCTAAAATCCTATCACCAGAACCTACTGCTTATGAAATCAGGGGTAAGTCAGTTAACTTCCCTGGGTTTATTTCCTCATTTGTAACAGGAAGGCATTGGACTAGATGGCCTTGGAAATATCTTCCAGGTCTAGATCTGTGATCCTATGAATTTCCTACTGAGTGCCAGGCATTGTCTCATGCACTGGACACTGAAAGATAGTTAATCAACAAGCATTTATTAAAAGCTTAATAAATATCAAGCCCTGTGCTAGAATCAATGGTAGATACACAAATAGAAGCATAAAGTACTTACCCTCAAGAAGCTTACATTCTAATGGGGGAAGGCAACACAAAAGAGAGTTGGAAAAGGGGGAGAATATGCAACACAGGAGCATGCTAGAGGAAATCCCATGAACATGAATCAGCAGTGCATCATGGAAAGGAATGAAAATGTTTTTAGCCTGGGGTCCCTTCTTATATTGTAGGTTCTGGGAGAAACAACCAAACAGAAGGTAAGACTTCGGGGTGAGAGAGTCCCTGTAATCTGAAAAGTAGCCCAGAGATGCAATGAACTTCTAGGAAGAAGCTACCTTGAAGCCAGAGAAAAAACAAACAAGACTTTCTCTCAAGTTTATTGTTATGACCACTCTAAAGCCGTTACCCCACCCTAGTTATAGCTTTGTTTCACAGATAAAATACTCCATCTCTCAGCTATGAGTATTTTCTCTCCCTATCTCCCATGTTTAGAATACTCTCCCTTCTGCTCTCCACATTCTGACTTTTTTGGTTTCCTTTAAGTCCCAACTAAAATGTCCACTTCTTTCCCAATCCCCTCTAATTCTAGTTCCCTCTCTCCCTTAATTATTTCCTAAATATTTTGTTTATTGCTATCTACTCCATCTTCTGAGCTAGTTATCTATTTAGCAAGCACCTATTCTGTGCAAGGCATTGCACTGGATGCTGTAGATACAAATATAAATCTGAAAAAAATCCCTGCCCTTGAGGAAATAGCATTATACCAGGGAGGATATCACATGTAATTTGGTTTTCTTAATACTCTATTAAAAGAGAAAGTTAGAAAAGGATCTCATTGGGAAACTGTAGCTTAAAAAAGCAAATAACATCAGTAAGACATGTTAAATATCCAATACCCCCAATGGATGTGTAATCTCATTAAATGAGTAATCCTTTTAAGGGTATAGATTAAAATTCATCCATGCCTGCCCAATCCATTTGACTCATCCACATTCTCCCACAAGTGTCCATGAGAAGTCTACGGATCGACTAAAAGCTTCCTTGAATTCTCTTGACATCTAAAAGATACTAATGGAGGATGTCCATCTATTATCCTTTGCTTTGTTACCAAACCAATTTTTGCTCAATCTTACATTTCTTTGATGACCTCCTTTATTCTCTTGTTTTTCCTGATTTTGCATTATTTTTAATACTTAATATTATTTTAATAATATTTAAGTGCTGCTATTTTCCCATGGGCTGACATGCTAAAGTTTCATCAACCTATATGTATAAGCACATTAGTTCAAACTTAATTTTTGTTTAAGTTATATTTTATATTAAATTACTTTAAGAAGTAGCTCTCTTATTATTTTGAGCACTTGACTTTGAGAAGGGTAAAATCTTTACATGTTAAAAATCAATGATATAGGAAAAGCACAGTTACAAATACCCACTCACATTATAACCACATTTATTTTCCCAGAAAAATTACTTGGAAGTCTTTCTATAAAAATATGCAAACTTCCTCACAGTTATGTTTAAGCTATCATGGGCCCACTGCCAGATAGCCTTTTATTGTTTGTGACAGCTTTCACTCCTGGAGGGTAGATTTGTAAGGAACATATTGTTGGCAGTGCTTTTTGCAATTTTGCCAAGACCCAAATTCTACAACCCTCAATTTTTCTCTTTAATCCCAATCCCAGTCACTATCAGACCTAGGTGTAAACTGGTACTCCAACAGGTGGTCTGGGCCATCTGTTTTTTTTCCCGTTAATCTTTCTTTTTCCCCCAATCTGTTTGTTGTTGCCGCAAAAGGCCACTATTTGGATAGAGTGTAATGAGGAGGAGAAAGTGATAAATGCAATTAAATGCATTTCATTTCTAAATTGCCACATGTGTCCTATACAAACCTCATATTGGCTGAGAACCTTTTAGCAGATTCTCTTTCTATGTTTCAAGGGACAAACATTTAGGTATTAAATCAGGTCTTTCACTAAGTGCTGGAGATAGAAATAAGAAACTGAGGTTTAGAGAAGTTAAGTAATTTGCCTATTGCTGGTGACTACCTAATGCAGATTTTAAACCTGGGTGTCTCCATTTTCAAAAGCCAGTATTCTGTTCCATGAGCTATATCCCCTCTCAAAGGTGAGCTCTCTTCTGTTGCCTCAAAACTTACACTCTTCACTCTCTCCCCTTTTCTTCTTTCCCTCTATCTCCCAAAATAAGGTCTGCCCTCATTGACTAATCACTCTTATTATGTGTTTCATAGCATTAGTTTCATTCCCCTACTTCATATCTCCCAGATACTCACCAAGTTCTGATTATGACTGTGTCTCAACTCTACTGTTAAGCTTTTCCATCTAGCATGCTGTCATTCAATAGCCTCTGTGCAAAGGATCATTACTTTTATAAGCAGTTTAATTAGGTTAAATAACAGGGTAATAAAAATTAGCAACGAATACCTATATATCAGAAATTGCAATGACATCAATTCCTCTCACTCCCACAGAGTGTACTAAACTCTCACTGGCTCAAGTTCCAGGATGAAACAAACTGAAAGTTAATGTGCTTAATGTAAACCCCACTAATCCTCAGATTGCAGAGAAGTGGGTTGAGCCATTCACATAATCATGACTGACTGGAAACTAAACTTTTTGATCACTATTCTAACAGCTGCCCAAACCTTTACATTTCCTTCCTAGCTCTCCATAATATACTTCTCTCAACTCCACTGGGCAGGAACTCAATCATACTATAGATCAAGGCTTCTTAAACTTGTTCTACTCATGGTCACTTTTTGCCAGAGAAATTTTTGCATGATTCCAGGTATATAGGTATACAAAAAGGTATATAAATCAAATATTTATATTAAATAATCATAATAATAAATCAGAATTTTGTGACCCTCATATTCAGTTACAAGATCCCATTTGGGGATGTGAGCCACAGTTTAAGAAGCTGGGCTATAGACTATCAATATCATGTTAAGTGAAGTCAAATCAATAATCATTTATAAGTATCATTGCTAGGTGCCCGGAAACGTGCTAAATGCTAGGGATAAAAAGAAAGACATGGACTTAATGAGAGAGGCAATATGTAAACTATGACAAATAAGAGCTATATAGAATACATTGGAGAGAGTCAAGAGAGAGAAGGTGCTCGAATTAAAGGGGATCAGGAAAGGTTTCTTGGAGAAGAACCAATTTTGTCTGGGATATAAATTCAGGAGAGCCAAGAGGCAGACATAGGGAGGGAGAGAATTTCAGGCAAAGAGGGCATCCAATGAAATTACCTACAGCTGCAATAGAGGGTCCTGTGTGAGGTACAGCATCACTGGATCGGAGATCATAGGGAAGAATAAGGTTATGTTGCCCCCAAAGCAACTGTCTTCTACTGGTCCAGGAGTGTCCACCACATGGGTGGACAAAGGTACCGCAAGTCTCCTTGAGGTTTCAATGTCTCCATGTCTCTTTCTCTATCCTTCCTGAATCTCATACCTGGCCATGTTCAAATCTCTATCTCTCTGGGTCTCTACCTCTCTGGGATACAGTTTCTTCATCTATAAAGTGAGATAAATGGCCATTAAGGACCCTTCTAATTCCAAATCAGGAATTTTCAACCTGAAATTAAAATTTCAGAAGCTAGGAATTTGGATGGGAAAAAAATACAATTCTTTTTCAACAATCTCTGGTTTCTTCTATAATTCTGTGTATTTATTTTATATTTTTTAAATTATTCTAAGAGGTAGTTTATAGGCTTCATGAATTGCCAGAGGAGTCCTGGACACACAAAAAAAAGGTGAAGGACTCCTGCTTTAAATTCATAATACTACAATCCTATTATTCCTGTGTGATCCAACAAGGGCCCTGGGAAATTACTTTCACATATTCTCATACTAAAAAAGCTTCTGAAGTCCAAGAAATCCCTGGAAAGTACACATCTGCTACATATATTAAAATCAAATATGTATATATGACAGAGTTGAGTAGGAGAAGGAAATGAGGTTAGATTTCATTTAGAAAACTGAACTACATTTTCAATGGCCTCAAACTGTTCAATAAGACAAGAAAAAATCTGTAACCCCAACATTCTCCCAGTGATGCTACATAGCTATGAATAATGTAACATCATAATCTCAGTAAAATCAAAATTACAAGGAACTCAGAGGGCATCAGAAAGACATAGGGGAGGTGTTAGGGAGGCTCCAATAAATCATCAGTGATGGAAAATGGCATAAAACACCATTTCAAAATGTGTTATTTCTCACTAAAAAGATAGAATCAAAAGACTGAAGGAAATTATCTCCATGATTTGGATTGAGAAAATGAAGGAATAGGCAATAATTCTATAATATGGATCCATAAGAAACAGCAAGAAGGAGATAAGAGAAAGAAAAAGTTCCCTCCCCTATCCCATTCTTCTTGAAAGACCTCAGGAATCATCTGGTCCAATCCCCTCATTTTACAGATTAAGAAACTGAGGCCCAAGGAAGTGAAGTGACCTAGAATCATGTTTCAAAATTGAAAGGACTTAGAAATCATCTAGGTCAATCTCTCCATTTTCAAGTGAAGTAGCATACTATTTTAAATATTTTTAAAATATTATTTATATTAATTAATATTAGATAAAATTAAATATTTAAAAATTAAAAACAAATAAATAGATGGCAGTCAGGATCCCCAAACCCAAGATTCTTGCCATTGTACTTTCTGCATGGAAGGGAGCAGAGAAAGATAGGGCTTGTAGTAATGTGAAGGATCCAACATCTTGAGGACAAGTGACACTGAGGCTACATAAATATCTGTGGGCCTAGAAACCATTCAAAGATTTCTCTTTTATTTTCCTGACCCTTTACACAGTATTATGTCACCCTAGCAGTATTTCTAAGTGCATTGGGGCGCCTATGTATCCACAGTTTTGGATTGCAGATAAACCAAAATGATGGAAAAGATTGTCCAGAGTATACCCTGACCTTTTACAAATTATATAGAATTTTCCTCCATGCAAGTCTAAAACCTCTCAAATACCCTGTGGCCTTGACAAGACTTGCCCAGCTCACACATGCATCATTCTGACCTTGAACACTCTCTAACCTTGAGAGCACACATCATTCTAGACTAAGTGAGGCAGGCTTCTGAAATGTCAGCAAAATATCCTATTCCTCTGTGGACCCAGCTCTGCTCAATTCCACTAGCTAACTATTCAGAATTCTAAAAAATGAATTTCCTGCTGACATTTCCAATAAATAAGAGCTAATCATTAGACTTGGTAGTGAACTATAACAACAACAAACTAACCAAAAGAGAAAAGTCAATACTACTACTTCCTTGTAAAAAATAAAAAAATAACGGGTGAGTGAGCAGCACTTCCCAGACCACTAGTGCCCCACTCAGATTGCCAAACACTGTTAAAAGGCTTGGAAAGTTATAAAGCAATATGAAAGCTAGAAAGGAAATCATCTTGAGTTATTCTAATTAGGACCACGTTTCTAACAACTGACATTTGTTCATCCATAGTAATGGGGGCAGACTTCATTTAAATAATTGAAATCCACATGTAATCAGCTTTAGTCATTGGTTTTGACCTTTTCCACTAAACCTCTTGCCAGAAATGTTTTCATAGCCCAGAGTTGTAATAACTGCTAGATTACATTTTCACCTTGTGGAACTAAAGGATATCCAGGTCTACCCCTGAGACTTGATTTGTATATATAAGATCTTGGACTTTAGAACTGAAAGAGAGATTAGGAATCAAGTAGTCCAACTTCCTGTGTTGGTTATCATTAGGCAGGAGAGTTCAGTGAGAAGAAAGTAGGAAGATAGGATATAGAGTCAGAAGCTCAGTACAGGTACCAGACTTGTTCATTGCTGGGCAAGTCATCTAATTCCTCTGAACCTCATTTTCCTTATCTGAAAAATGAGGGGTTTTGGACTAGTTGATCTCTGAGGTCCTGGCTACCTCTAAATCTATGATTCTATGATCTCTTCCCTCATTTGTACTCTTCCCAGGCTGAAATAATATAGGGAAACCTGGATTTTTCCAGATACTTGATGATCCTGTTATACACAATCTGAGGCAACTTTCTCTCCAGAAAATTTATATTCAACAATGGCTCATATTTAAATAGCACTTTAAAGTTTTTGTAGACATTAATGCAGTTGATACTCGGGACATTCCTGTGATGGAGATGATATTTTCATCATTTTTACAGGCAAGAAAACTGCGTGTCATAAAAGTCATATGACTTTCCCAATTAGATGGCCAGTAAGTCTGAAACTGAATTTGAACCCAGTTTTCTGACTCCACTTTCAGAACTACATTTACTCATACCATACTGACTCTCCAAGATGTCAGATTCCCACACATCCCAACATATATAGGCAACATTCCTTCCTTTCTCCTTCCCAAATGTCACCCAAGTAAAATTCTTAAACATCCTACCCTTATTGCTGTTTACCCTCATTTTAATGTAATTGATGTATATTAATATACCATTCCAGATGCTTGATCCAAGTTCTAATATGTAATTTATCACTTCCTTATAGAATGTAAGCTTCTCTATTATAGGAACCAATTTATTTTATCTTCGTATCCCTAGAGTTTAACAAACAGTAGATGTTTAATAAATGCTTGATTATTAATTAACTGATAAGATGATAGTTTCTATTATTAACTATTCTGTATATGTTCCTGCACTCTTGGCTTTGTTGTTTAGTCCTACAGGACATTGGTTCATATCTTGTGAACAAGCAAAAAGGTAGAAATAAGGAAGGAATGGATTTCAGGCAGTTTCAGCTAAATGATGAGTTTGGTAGTCAGATTGAAGATTTAGAAAAAAAAAGAGAGAAAATCAAATGGAAGCACCAAGTACATAAGGATTTTTTTTAATTTAGTTGGAATGAGGAGGAGAATATAAGATGACAGTATATGAGATGTAGAATCTAATGAGAGGGTTTTTTTAAGATTAAGCAGAATTTGATGCGTTTTAATGTAGTAATGAAGGAAATAGAGAGAAATTAACAATTAGTGGGAAAGATACTTCTTGTTATTCAGTTGTTTTAGTTATCTGATTCTGTGACTCCATTTGGGGTTTTCTTGGCAAAAAAAATGCTGGAGTGGTTTTCCATTTCCTTCTCCACTGATTTTAAAGATGAGGAACTAAGACAAACAGAATTAAGTGATTTGCCTAAGGTCCCACAGCTAATACATGTCTGAGGCCAGATTTAAACTCATGAAAATGAGTCTACCTGTATCCAGGCTCAGTACTTTATCAATGCCCTAGAAATGATTGTGGGGACATTCTAAATTGGAAGACAGGATAGGATGGGCTCAAAATGGATTGGCCTGAGTAAGATCTGGAATGAAAGAGGAAATGGAGGGGAATAATATCAGAAGGATGTGAGATAAAAAGGGAAAAAGTAAGAACTCAAGATAAATAGCCTTGATTTTTTTTTCAGTAAACTATAAAGCAAAGTCCTCACCTGAACTGGAATCAAGAGAATCGATTCTGGGGAAGTAAAAGGATTGCCTTGCTAGAGTTAAGTTCCAGTAAAAATAAATTGTAGTGGACTCAGTCAACATAATTGCGTGTCTCTGTCCATCTCCATTCTATTACACAAAATGCAGGAGGAAGATGATGGAAACAATCCAAAGTTGGAGTTTAGTAAAGCATGGATAGTAATGGGACAAGGGGCAAGAGATTTAAAAATTAAAGAGATAGTGTAGAGTTGAATCAACTGACCAAGGGATTGAGCTTGGGAAGGATAGGGGATACAGTCAATGGCTCTAACATATCTACATCCAGCTCTCATGTCTCTCTCTGGAATCCCAGTCCCACGTTGGACAGCTGCCTAGTCGACAGAACCATTTGAATGTCCAATCAGCAATTCAAAGTGTTTGAAAAAACAGAATTCTTCATCTTTTCTTCAAACCCACCTGTGTTCCAAACTTCCTTGTTTCTGTTGTGAGTACTACTATCTTTACAATTATGGAGTCATCTTTCCCTTCCTTCTCCATCAGATCCATATTCAATTAGTTAGCAAGTCCTGTCAATCTTTCTCCCCCACTTCTTGAACATCTATCCTTTTCTCTCCATTCACACAGCCATCCTACTTCACCTTTTGCCTAGACTATTATAATAGCCTCCAGGGAAAGCTAGACGGCATAGTGCAGTCAGGAAGATCTGAATCCAAATCCAGCCTTATACATTCAAGATTTAACCCAATTCTCACACACACACAGACTAATAATAATAATAACCTACTAATCGATTTCCCTGTTTCCATGTCCTGTCTACTCTAATCCATCATTCACAAAAAATAGAACATAGCATTTGAAATAAAAATATAACTTCTATAAAGGTTTCCAAGTGGCTGACAAACTCTAGCTCTTCAGGAAAGGAATCCAAGATGAGGACCAAGAATAAGTTCCCCTGGACACTTTAAAGAGCATTTAAGAGCTTTACTTACAAGTGAAATCAGGATTTGGAAGATTGCCTATGAATCTCCATACACTTGGATTGAAAATTAGTTTCTCCAAAGAAAATTAATAGACTAGTCTCAAAAGAATGCAGTTATTTTTAACAGAATAAAAAAATTTACAATTTTTCAGGATTTCACTGCAGTCTTACATGTCCGACTAAGAAGCAACTCCCTTAAATCAAGAGGTTTTTAATCATATTTGTATTACAAATCTTTTGGCATTCTGGTAAAAATATGGAACCCTTCCATTGAATAATGTTTCTAAATACACAAAAATAAAATAGATTATTAAAGAAATGAATTATGTTAAAATATTTGTCAAAATATTTTTTAAATGGCAGATATCCTGAAATCTAGTCCATGAACTCCAGGTTAAGAACCCTGTCTTAAATAGAGTGTATGGTCCATAGGGTAATCTCTATTTTTCTTTTATATATTTTCTATTTTCTAGACTTTTCTATTATATATTATCATAGTCTCAAAACCTTTAGATTTAGAAGGAGCTTTAGAAATCATCCAATCTTTTTTTACAGATGAGCAAACTGAGATCTGCAAAGATGCAAGGATTCACCCAGTCATGATGACAATAATTGGCAAACCCAGAATTTGAATCCAGGTTTCCTGACTACAAATAAAGGGCTTTTTTCCATCATGCAGTGTCTTAGAATCACATTCTACTTAACTTAATTCAACTAGCACTTACTAAGCATCAAATATAAGCAAGGCACACTAATTATATGACCTTGGACAAGTCACATAGCCTCTATGTCCCAAGCAACTCTAACACTAAATATTACCAATGAGATGCTAATCTGCCTCAGTGAAGGAGGGTTCCATATCATGAGTTCTCTATATCAATGAAATCATAGGCCTGTGGTAATGAAGTATTCTCTCCACCTCCTGACAAAGAACTGATAAACTCAGGGTGTAAAAGATTTGGGGAGGGGGGTGGATGGATTTGGATGGATGGATATATAAGGATATTGTTATGTGTGCATATTTATTTACTCAACCAATGGGGGATTTATTCTGCTTGACAATGTATTTTTGTAATGAGGGTTTTGTTTGATTTTATAATGAATGTTGAGAAAAGAAGAAATCAGGTTTTGTTCATTAAAAAATAATAGTAAAATTTAGTTTAAAAAAAAGGAAATCACACTTCTAGACCAACAAAATGAAAGCAACTATACTAATGCTTGAGACAGGAAATGATAATGAAATAATCCCTGCTACCAAGAAATCTACATTTATAGAGACAAATATAATATAAAATAAGGAATGATTGGGGCTATGGAGAGAAGGCAATTCTCTAGAAATATTTAAGGGGAGAATAAGTGCTAGAGGATCAGAATAAATGAAAGGAGTAGCTTTAAAAGTGAACCTTGAAGGAAGATAAGAATTCTGAGTGGCTAAGATGTGGAAGGAGTACATTCCAGACATGAAAGACAGTCTATGCTAATGGAGGGAAAAGATGGTAGGACAAGTGTTGGACTGCAATGTAGAGTGTTTAAAAGAGAAGAATATGAAATAAGACTCAAAAGACTAGTTGTCACCAGATAATAGAAGACCTTAAATGCCAAGCTTTGTTCCAGAGACAATAGGGAGCTGTTAAAGGTTTTTGAGAAGAAAAGTAACAGGGTCAGACCTGTTCTTGGAAGATTATTTTGGCAGCTGAGTAAAGAAGGATGTAATCAGTGAAGGAAGACTGCTTGGAAAGCTATTAAAACAGTGATAAGGGCGTGAACTAATGCTGTGGCCATGTGAGTGGAAAAGAAAGAATAGAGGCGAGAGATGCTTTGGAAATAAAATCTACAGGGCTTGCTAACTAGTTGGGTATGGGAATGAGAGGATAAAAGAAAGGGGGAAATTTTTCAGATTATAAACATTAGTGATTGGAAGAATGGTCCCCTGGAAGGACCTTAAAGGCCATTTCATCTGATCTGTATCTGAACAAAAAAATCCCTCTATACCCTCTATAATAACCCCAAGGAGTGGTCATCCAGCTTTTGCTTGAACTCCCCCAGTAATTAGAGACCCACCACCTACATAGTTTAGTAAATAATTAAATCAATTGATCAATCAAAAAGCATTTACAGTCAATCCTTGTCAGTCACATTAGTTATGTTCTGTAAAGACACTGCTAATAAATTTGTGAATGCCAATTGCCTCAGAAAAACAAAAACAAAAAAATACAAATTTGTGAATGATAAACTATTAATCCTATGGGAAATTGAAATTCAATTCCTATGAGCTTCAATCTTTTTTTTTCAACCAATCAATGCATAACATTGTTTTAGGTATGTTTCTATTTAAATGTACCTTATTTCATATTTATTTCTTACAAGTAATCAATTATATGAGAATTTTCTCTTTTCTGGATATATCATATTGTTACTTAATTAACCTTGATCTTGTGACCAAGAGCACCAAAACTCACCCAAATATGGTTTATATCACAGACATTTTCTCCATAAGACAAATCCCAACCTTCTTGCACTTAGAAACACTAGAGAGTACTTTATTTAGCACTATTCTTGGAGGCCATTTTAAATAGCAAAATCACCAGCAGAAAGAACAAAAAATGTGAAAAACAATGTAATTAAATAGGCCTCAAAAATATACTTGTTTGGGGCAGCTGGGTGGCGCAGTGGATAGAGCACCAGCCCTGAAGTCAGGAGGACCTGAGTTCAAATCTGGTCTCAGACACTTAACATTCCCTAGCTGTGTGACCCTGGGCAAGTCACTTAACCCCAATTGCTTCAGCAAAAAAAAAAAAAGCAAATATATATATATATACTTGTTTGCATGAGAAATGAAAGGAGCTATAGCTTCACCTTGTTTGACTTCAGTTGGGACCGTGCCTGTCAAATGACTGAAATTTTTCACCACTTTGTGTGTCTGTGAATAATGGAAAAAGCCTTCCAGAGCCAGTTTCACAATGAACACACATAGCAAAGAAATCCATTTATCCAAGGTGAAAGCAAACAGGAATCATAGAAAGTATAATAGAAAAAATATATGTCAGATATTGAAAGTGAAAGAGCTCTCCCATCAAGAGCAAGATAACTCAGCTCAACTCAGAGAAAATCTCAGATCACCACCCAAAGAGAAATTCCCCAGTCCCTAGGGTAGCCAACTAGGAATGGAGACATGATGGAAATAATCAATTTCTCTACATGTTGCTTCTTCCCAGAATCTTTCTCTCCCTTCAACAACATGGAAAGAGGCTGGAACCATGAATTGCTTTTCTCAGTCTGGTAGCCAGAAAAACCTAGATTTCTCTTCTCTCCCACTTTCACCAACCTTCCATTGCAGTAAGGAACCAATAATAATCTCAGACAATGAGGAGAGAATCTCATGTAATTGGTTCTTGAAACCAAGTGTTGCTCCCATACATGTTTTGTTACATAGAGCTGCTTCCAAATTGTCTCCCCTAAGATACTACTAGTATCTTGAAAGCAGGGTTTCTCTTTTGTCTTTGTATCTCCAGTACTTAGTGCAGTGTGCCTAATAAATTCTCATTGACTAACTGACATTATGTTAGGTCCTAGATTCAAAGGCAAAAATGAAACAGCCCCTGCCCTCAAAGAGCTAACAATCTATTGAAGAAAGAATGAGTGAACATATGAGTAAAGACAATTTATGTTTGTGTGTGTGCATTCTGTATACATGTACACACATTTACAGAATAAAATTCAGGGGAATCAGGAGCTTGTGACACCCCCCAAAAAATACCATTCAAATTCTGTGATGACTCTGGTACATTGGGCCAATTTAACTCAAAGGGGAAGCAAACATAAAGCTCCCTCCAGCCACCCAAAGAAAATTCAATTTATCCTTGAACTTCACTAATGGCTTGTCTGTCTCACCCCTGCAGCCTAAGTTATTAAAGATCCAAAGTTCAACATATAACAATTTAAACATTGCTCAAGGATATGATGAAGACTATACATTTCATGTCTTCAAGTTGTTTATTCAGCTCCTGCACTGGAAAAAGACAATCATTTTTGCTCACTGCTCTTACATTCATTTAATTAATTTCTCCAAATCTCTAGTTGTACAGATTAGTGCACACCCTCTTTTACAAGAGAAAAGCCTTAAAAATACAAAAATCATTCTCTTCTATGTCAGGTGATCTGAGACTTTCAGACATACACACACACACACACACACACACACACACACACACACACCCCTTTCTTTGCTATTATACTACAATCTTATTGATTGGCTTTTAAAATATCGAGACTATTTTTGTCATGGCATGTATAAATCCATAAGCATTGACCTGTTACTATGTAAAGTTTCCAAGGCTTTCCTTTCTCTGAATGAGCCGCGGAAGAGTATAGCCAAATCCTAGGTGCCATTTCTATTTAAAATATTCCTCATACAATTGGAGGTTAATCTAGAGAAAGCCATGTTATTCACTATTCAAGTACAAGGTAATGATCACCCAGGTCTCATACTTTCTTGCTCTTTAGGGTACCCATATTCATATATTTCCAGAATGCCCTGGTTTTTTGCATTAAAACTTTGCAAATCTTTAGAGACTCAAAGATAGCAAGATCTTGAAAAAGTGCCCTTTCAACCCACATTACCCATTTGAGTAATAGTGACCCTTTCATTATCACCAAGGATTATGCAGAATGAAGGATGGGGATGGGAACGGAGAAGAGTTGTAGATGGCAGACAATGGGCAAAACCTGAGTGGAGTGTGCTGAGGGGAGATGGGTGAAGCAGTTGTAATCAGGGAAAGGATAAGAAATGGTCTGTCATGTTTTTGCCCTCAACTTTCATCTGATATATGGTCGTTGGAGATTAAATACACTCTCTCACTTGGTAAAAAAAAAAAAAAGTTGAGATAGTGTCAGAGTCATGTTAGGGAGCCATGAGGAGCAACAGGAATTAGAATCTGATGGCATGAAGAGAGAAAGGGAGACAAAGACAAAAAGATAAAACAGACTGTCCATTCCTTCCTCCTGCTTTGAGTAGGAGGAGCCTTTCAGGCAGGACTTATGAAAAAGGATTTCTATTTAAAGGAAAATATTTGGGTTCCAATAATTCTTTAGATATTTATTAGCTATATGAGATTCTGGGCAAGTCCCTTAACTTCCCCCAAACTTGGTTTACTCTACTATAAAATGAAGGGATTGAACTTAATGGATTTTAAGGTACATTGCAATTCTTAGGCATAGAATAATAGCTAGTGAAGATGTGAGGATCTGGTGAGGGTTTTCTTAATAAAAAGTTTTATTTGGAACTATGCCCAAAGGGCTATCAAACTGTGCATATCCTTTGATCCAGCAGTGATCCAGTTACTGGGCCTGTATCCCAAAAGAGATCACTAAAAAAGGAAAAGAGCCCACATGGGCAAAAACGTTTGTAGCAGCTCTTTTTGCAATGGCAAAAGAACTAGAAACTGAGTAAATGCCCTTCAGTTGGGGAATGGCTGAACAAGTTGTGGTATATGAATGTTAAGGAATATGATTGTTCTATAAGAAATGATCAACAGGATGGCATATTAATGTTATGGAATATTATTGTTCTATAAGAAAGGATCAGCAGCAAAAAAAAAAAAAAAAAAAAATATAAGAAAGGCCTGGAGAGAATTAAATTAACTGTTAAGTGTGGTACTAAGTATGAACTGGTACTAAATGAAGTGCTAGAACCAAGAGAACATTGTGCACAGCAACAACAAAATTATGTGAGGAAAAACCTTATATTCCAAATTTTTTCTCCCTCCCTTCCCCTACTCCCTCCCCTAGACAGAACATCTTAGCAATGTAGTGGTCCGCTACAATTCCAGTAGACTTGGTATGGAAAATGCCATCCACATCTAGAGGGAGAATTACAGAGACTAAATACAGATATAAAATATTATTTTCATGAAGGTGTTTGGTTTTGCTTTTTCTTTCTTATGGTTTTTTCCCTTTTTTCTGATTTTTCTTTCACAATATGATTAATACAGAAAACATATTTTAAATGATTGTACATGTATAACCTATGTCAGATTGTTTGCTGTCATGGGGAAGAAAAGGTAAGGGTGAGAGGAAGAAAAATTTGGAACTCATCTTGCAGAAATGAATGTTGAAATTATTTTTATGTATAATTGAAAAAATAAAGTACTCTTGTAAAAAAATTTTAAAGAAAAGAGAGCTTTGGATGTGTTTGTAGACAGAGTAGAAAGAATTAGTAAATGAGGTGAAATTGAAGAGAGGATGGGGATAATAAATAAGGGCAATCTTATTAAAGAAGATGAGAAGAGGTAGAATCCAAGATACAGGTAGAGGAACTTGTATTGGCACAGAGAAAGATCATGTCATCATAGAATGATCCTATCATGTAGAATCTCTTGTACCAAAGGATTAGAAGTGACTAGAAAATCCATTTGCACATGAGGGAATGATTGTTGCTCATTCAAAGGTTCCTGTTATATTTCCTCATTTAAAGAACGTTATTTTTGTTTGTGAAGTTCATCTTTGCAAGAGAGAAGTCGTTCTCAGCATAGCAAAAGGCATCATGCAGACATAGAACAGTTTTCTACATGTGGGATTGGGGAAAGAAAGCTATGAACTGAAGAGGGAGAGCCCCCTGGGTGTACCTCGATAGTTTATGTCATAAAAGAGGCACTAACAAACATATTACAGAAGCAATCCAATATTGCACTGGACATGGAGTGGAGAGGGTCCAAATCTGGACTTTCACTGGTGAAGGGAACTCCTGGTGAGAAAACTCCCTCCATCAATATAGATTAATGCCTGTTCTAGCCGTAGAGTGCTCCTTGGAGGTACCCTAAGGAGTGAAGCCTTATACTAGTTCTATATCGACTAGTCCATACTACCTCTCAAGGGGCCATCAGAAATATGAAGATATTGGCACTTTGTCTTCAAAAGCAAGAGATATTCTAGATCTGCTACACTTGAAAATCTATTTAGTACCTTTGTATCACATGAATATGGACAGCTAGCAAGGTATCTGGCTAATAGAAAGTGAATGATAAATGCTTGGTGGTCGATTATTGTTTTGTATTAAAAAAACAACTAGCCACAGTAGAAACCTCCACAACAAAGCTCTTTTAAGAGGCAGTTGGCAAATACTATAATACTCAAGATACTCCACTATGGTATTATAGGAAGAAAAAAGGCCTGAGTTAGAGTACACAGTTATGAAGTATGGTGATTGTTTTAATTTGTCCTGGGTATGTTCCTGAGAGCCACTCTTTTATTAAGCATTTATTAAGCACCCACATATACCAAGCATTGGTACTAAAGATACAAAGATAACATTAAAATACTTCTTGCCTTAAAAGATCTTACATTTTCTCCAAACACACACACACATAAACACACACACACACACATGTTACAGGTCTTTGGGATGCATTCTACCTTATTCAGCATTCAGTCAACTGTCTACCACAGGAGCACCTATTGGTTTCATATATATGAGACTGTATAAAATATCTATAAATGAAATACGAGGAAGTGAGGGGCCAGTAACTACTGGAATGCTTGGGGAAAGCGTTTTATGAGAGCTGATATCTGAACTGAGTTTCAAAAAAAACCTAGATTTTCTAAAAAGAAAAGTGAATGATAAATTATGGTCAGAAAGATGCAGATTCATGCAATATGAAAAAAGGATTCTCACCCAGATTCCTGCCAGATTTCTTTTTTTAGAGATCTTATCCAAATATTATATTTTTCTGGGCCTCAGTTTCCCCAACTCCTAAATGAATGGATCCGATTAGATTGTCTCTCAAGTTATTTCCAGCTTAATTTGTATCTTAATGATATAATGTGGCCTAGTTGAAAGAGCACTGGACTTGGAATCAAGAAGAGCTAGATTTGAATCCTTTCTCAGTCACTTAGTAACTGTGAGACCCTGAGCAAATCACATAATTTTTATGAACCTCATTTTTCTTATCTGAGACATGGAAGAACAATAGCACCTATACCATATGGTTGCTATAAGATTAAATGGGAAATATGCATAAAATATTTTTCTATATAAATTTCTATATAGAGATATAGATATTTCCATATAATATTTTTTCTATATACTCTTCTCCCCTGAGGGGCGGCATGGTCTTAAAACCAAGAAGACTGGGAACTGGCAAATAACTTGGCCTCTCAGTGTTCTAAGGCAACTAAGTTGCAGAGAAATACCAGCCTATCTAAGTAAAAGGAGTTCTCTTACCTGGAAATTCCCCATACCAATAAAATCACAGGTCCTGTCCCCATTTCTATTATTATCGCTAGGACTCTCTACTTCCTAGAACAGCAGTCCTTTACCTGGATCCATAAAGTTGGTGTGTTCAAGGCAGTTGGTGTAGTTTTGATTTGTTAATACTCTAACTCCTTTGTAATCTTATATATACATAATATGTTTTATATTATATATTTTATGCATTTAAAAATTATTCCAAGACGGAGCCTTGCCACCAGAACTACTCCAAATTCCTCACGTTTGCGGTAGAAACTAAAACCTACAGCAATTGTCAATTGCTCAAAGCCAATTAGGAACAGAGCCAGAATTTAGAACTAGATTTCCTTTTTTTAATGCAGGAAAGATTTTATTTTACATTCCCACAAGTGGCCTGTAGGCATACTTTTTGAAAACTGCAGAGGCAGTATTTTATTTCCTATCCTGAAGTGTAAGACCCTCCCCTGATTTCCCCCTTAATTGGATGTTACAGAAGTTACAGAATCTCCACCCCTCACTACATATACCCAAAGGAGCTTTCGTTCTTAGGGGGGAACGTAAGGTTAAGGTGGCAAAATCAAAGGGTAGAACTAGATCTTCTGAGTCCAGCTTAAGCATTCAAGCAGCACCACACAGACTCACTCAAATTTCTCATTTCATGGAAGGATAGCAACTTAACAAATCAATGAATTAACAAATAAGGAACATGTAAAATAGACCCATATTAGGGACCAGATGGCTGAATTTCTGTAAGGCAATTCACTGTGGCCAAGACTCTATGAACACAACTGAGGTTTGGAGGACTTCTGCCCTATAGTAGTTATTTAGAGACATGAAGAACTCAGATAAGACACTGGTTGAAGCAGGCCTTTTTCACAGCCCTCTTCCTCTCCCCCAATTCACTAAATCCATTTCCTCCTGCAAGCAACAAGTGCTTATAAGCACTCACATCATGCTGTCATATTAGACAGGCTGAGGAAGAAAGATTCAAAAGAGACAAGAAGACACAATAACCCTGCCTTTAAAAGACTTCTCTGTACACACAAATGACAAATGTTATACAGGAATATAGCTACAGGAGCTAAATAAACAATCCAGATCTTATCCTAAAGAAAGGAAATATATATTTATTTATTGAATTTGTTGTACCAACTTTTTGTTACGTCAAACACTAAAAGAATCAACCTTTGATTGGAGAGTGGGCATTTTTTTTAATATGAGATACATTTTAGTTTTATTTTCTTGGGATGTTTCGTAATGTGATTTAAGTATTAGGACTCATTTTTCTACAATTCAATAAATATGTATTAACTACCTACTATGTGCACTGAATTGTAGCTGGTGCTATAGTCCAAACTAAATCTATACGTGCTGCCAGTCTAGAGAGTAAAGGCCTAAAACAGATTGGAGATGATCAAAGAAGGCTTCCAGAGAAGGAGTATTTTATAAAAGTATTTTTTGGCTTTGACAGGACAGGGAAATGGGTCAAGTAGTATCTTTAACACTTCAACTAATTGCCAAGCCAGTAAACAAAGAGAGAAACTTACCCATTTGGCATGTCTACTGATATTTAGATACACAACCTTCTTATTAATTAATTCCATTTTTTCAAAATACATGCAAAAAAATGAAACCAAGAGATCTATCATCAAAACTTTCTAGAGAGTGGGATAGTAATTGCAAATAATAACTGAGAATTTTTTGCTCATTTATTTATACTCCCTTGCCCGCCCACCCCAAAAGTATTTTATTTTAAGATTTTCATTCAGACAGCTGCAGTTTCCTTTTCATTCTGAAAACGTCCATACACAAGCCACAGCAATAGGTGCCCTCTTCTGTCTGCACAAGGTTAATGCAGGGTTTAATTTTACTTTTTTTAATCTAGAATTTGGGGGCATTTTCCTATCAAATCAAGTTTTGAAAATGCCAGAGCACCTCTTCTGACACTGAAATGCATGGATATGTGCCAATATCAATGAAGTTCCTCTTCCCAATTAAATTTTCCCTTCTTCTATGTGTAGGGGCACAACCTGCCTCTCTCTTAGACTAGAAAAGGATTAATGTGGTACTGGCCGTGGTCCTGATTCCCCTAGACGGCTGAGTGAACTCTTTCAACCTATGTATGAATAGTAATGTGCTGAAGTCTCATGTGGGGTCAGTTTTTGAATACTCACTGCCCAGAAATCTCAAACAGGATTCCAGAGTGTTAATGTATTTAATAAAATCACTTCAGATAGATTCAGGTTTGCTGAATATCTTCAAGGCTGTAGCTATCTCCAATAAATTTAAATGCCCTTTCCTTTTTCAGCCGGAACTTGGTGTTCAACTGACGTGAGTTAGCCAAAAGAAAAAAGAAATTAAAGAACTGGATATCCCAGTCAACTTAATAGCACCCAATTGCTCTATGATAATTCACTGTAGCCATAGTTATAATGCCACCAGGTACATATGGTCAGAAAGGAAATACAAATTAAAAAAAGAAATTCAGCCACTTTATAGTAAAACAAATTTTCAATAAAGGCCTTAATGCTAGCTTAGAAGAATGAAGGAGAGATGATTTGGCTGTAAATTGGAATGACTAATTTTTCACCTCAGTTACTTCAAACTGCCTCTTCATTCTTTTCCTCTGAGTCACTGAGGTATTTTGATAACACATTATTATTTCTATGGCCTCAGCTCTGATCTCTGTCATTTCACACAATCTCAATCCATCTTGTCTGCCCTCAGAAAGGAATTTTGACCTTCTGTAAGACCTATTAACTTTTCAAGAACTAAAATGGCTGTAACCTATAAAGAACTTGAAAAAAATGAAGTCAATACAGTTCACCTTCAAAGCAAAAGAACCTGATTCTAACACAAAAACATTTTTAATAATTGAAATAAAAATCAATCAAATGTCTGGAAAAATATTAAGGCAATAAAAATTTACACTTTTCACTCTGTAGAAGGCTAGGAAAGAAGAGTCTAAAGGAAGATCAATCTATTGATTGAGAGTCTTCTTGAAATAAAAAATAATCATACTGAGTTGATATCATTCAAAGGAAGGTCTCCATCTGTCCTGTGATCAGATCTCAATAATCTGTCCTAATAGGGGGATATAATTAGGGTACAAAATGGAACTCAGTAAGTAAATTCATTTAAAAGGTGAATAGTTTTTTATGTGAAGTCAAAATCCATTTCTAAGGACAGAAGAGATGGCTTGAGATTATGTGAAGTGACAAACTGAGGCCACAGAAATAATGATCTATAATCAATTTCCTCCTTGTCTGCCTCCTTCAAGGAGAAGAAAGGGAACCATGAAACTTGCAAGAGCTTCCAAGGTGATTAAATGTTATGGTCCTAACCTTGGTGAACATGAGGTATTCCAAATAGGAGGTCCCATTGCACAGCAGATAGAAACAGCTCCCAGCCTCTTCACAGCTAATCAGGAACACTACTCTTCATTCTATTCTGGACTTCTTAAATAAATAATCATTCTACACAGTATGTAAGCATACTGGAATCTTTCCATGACTCTATGGTCTCATTAAGAGATACATCCCCTCCATGGGTACAAATTGCAGAAGACAATGGACAGCAATGAAAACCAGTGAAGAATTATGGGAGATGATGCTACTGAGAATTATTGTTAAATTGTGACTATAACTAGGACTACACAGATCTTTGGGAAAAGGGTTGCTCATTAAAGGATGTCTTTATTTTATACAAAAACAGTTGTGAGTCCTATTTCATTTTCTAAGCTCCAGACACTGCCTTCTGCCTCTAGGATTAAAAACAAACTTTTCTGTTTGATATGTAAAAACCCTTCAAAATCTGATTCTAAGCTACCTTTCTAAGCTCATCACATATTACTACCCTTCATGTACTACTAAACTTCCTGCTGATTCTGATCAACTCAAAATTTCTCATACACTACATTCTATCTCTGTGTCTTTGCACAGGCTGATTCTTATACCAGAAATGTATTCCCTCTTTATCTCTGCTTCAGAATCATAGCTTCATTCAAAGCTAAACTCAGATACCACTTCTAGCTCCAAATCATATGATATTAATTTTAAACTTGCTCACTCCTACCTTGTGACTGAGGGGCTCATCACCAAAAGTGGCTCATAGGTATTTTTGTTCTCTTTTGTAAATGGAAATGTTTGTTAAAGTCAGAATAAAATAAAATAGTTTACCTACTCCTATGGCTATACATCAAAAACTCAAAATTCCAAAAGAATGTTTATGATATATTGTCATATTTATATATAGTATATGTTATATTATTATGTAAACTATTAAAAAGTTTATCTCTTTTAACTTCCAGACTATAATGAATCAGATGAGAGAATCATAGTATCTATGAGTGAGAAGAGTCTTCAAAGACCATCAAATACAGTCCATACCCAAAAGGAATCCCCATTATATTATAGCCAACAAGTGCTCTTTCAACCTCCGCTTAAAGGCTTCCAAGGAAAGGAAACTCACTGCTTCTTGAGGAATCCCATTGCAAACAACTCTAACTACATGAGACACCAAGCCTAAATTTGTCTATTTGTAATTTGTAACCACAGCTTCTGGTCCTGTTACACTCTGGGCCAAGCAGAACGAGTCTCACTCTTCTTGGAAGCATCTAAGTCTAATGGAGCCATCTCCATTCCAAATATTCCTCAATGAAGTCATGTACCCTTCATGATGATCTTTCCTTAAAGAGCCACATTTCCTCAGTATATTTTGCTAATTTCATTCATAATGGCTCCAAAACATCCTTATGAGATGAAACAACTAGAAAATAAAAGTTATTTCATGGGGCAAAAAACTTTTTTTAAAAAAATCTTTATGGTAGTTATAAGAAGCACAATTAACATTGTCCCATTTCAATGTCCCATTTCAAAAAGCCATCTGCCATGGTGAGGGTCAAAGGGTGGTTCAGAAGATTCTGCTTTCTCTGAATCAAGTTGTAGTTAGGATGTAAAAATCAACAAATAAAGATAAGGCAGGTCAATTTCTTCACATAAAAAGAGAGTATATAGATTCCGTAAAATGAGAGCAACAAAGAATACTAAGAATAAAAGCCAACAAGCTTACACCCTATTAACAACCATTAGTGCTTAAGCAAAGGGGAACATACTAAATTAGAAGGCTAGAGGCAATGTAACACACAATTAAATTCAAAGTTTATCAGCAGATTAGATAAAGCTAAACTGGAAAGTGAAAAGGCTATGTGCCTACCAGGCAAACTAATAGATTACAAACACCAATACATGAAAGGAAAGAATAATTCAATTCCCACTTTTTGAACAACTGTCCTCAGGGGTATAAATATTCAAATAGCTCTTTTCCCCCCAAAGTGCTAAAGGATGCTATAAGAGAATGCTATAAGAGAACCAGAAAAGAAAAGTACTATTAGAGTGGAGAAATATTTTTAGTTTTTAAAATAGTTAAGAGCTCTGTCTGAAAATCCTGGTTGGGGGTTCAGAGTTTTAAAAGCTTATGCACTAATTGCTCCCTCTTCAAACTACCTGTTATCTCCTTGTTAGAAAATCAGTTATATGTCAACCTAGGCAATGAGTGGCTAACAATTTTACAGATACACAGAACCAGTATTGAAAATTGTATCTGAACCCTAATCTGCCTGACTCAATCCAGCTTTCTTGAGTGCAGAGACCATGTTTTTGCCTTTCCCTGCATCCTTAGCATTTAGCAAATAACTGGCACATTGCTGCTGTTCAGTCACATCTGGTTCTTTGTGAACCTGTGGACCATTGCATGCCAAAATTGTTCATGATGTTTTCTTGGCAAAGATGTTGGAATGATTTGCCATTCTCTTCTCTAATGTATTAAGGCAGAGATTAAATGACTTGCTATCTGAGACTAGATTTGAACTCAAGTCATCCTGACTCAAAGTCTAGCATTCTATCCACTGAACCATCTAGCTGTCCCTCCTCATGCATAGTAAACATTAAATAAGGCTCACTTTCTCCATCATCACAAGCTGGTCAACTATCACAAATAGGCAGTTAAGCACAAGACCTGGAAATGGTCTTTCAATGGATTTCAATTCAATCCTTTCAGTCATCACATAAGGAAATAGCCCCCGTGGATGAGAGTCCAGCCAATCCTACCAAATGCCAACCAACTGCAACCTACGTGGCAGGCAAGCCATTCAAGTTGAAGCAACAGGGCATCCAGAAGCAAAGAAAGGCAGTAGCATGTACCAAGCAAGACAAACTATCAACACCACCATCACCTTGACCAACATTTCCCTTCTCATGCTGAAGGAGACATCTCAGGATCCTGAACCCAAGAAATGAAGCTAGTAATGCTTCCAACTCAGTGCCTGCAGCCATCATACTAGGAAACAACTACAGTCCTAATGTAGCCTAGCAATGGCTGCTGCAGGTGCTGCTAAAAATCCTCCAAAATCTTTGGCATGATTTGGTCAAATCATTCACCATCAAAAACTGAAATCATTTTTTATCAGTGGAAATGACATTTGAGAAGCGGTATCACCACCTGTTTTGCCATTTCTCACATGGATCTTTCAAAGCTGAAATCTTTGATAAATGCTCTCTTCCACCACCACCATTAGAAAGTGAGCTCCTTGGAAACTGAGTGGATGCCCCTCAGTTGGAGAATGAATGAATAAGCTATGGTATATGAATGTGACAGAATATTATTATTCTATAAGAAATGATCAGCAGGATGATTTCAGGAAGACTTGGAGAGACTTATATGAATTGATGTTAAGTGAAGTGAGTAGAACCAAAAGAACATTGTACATAGCAACAAGAAGATTATGTGATGATCAATTCTGATGGACAAGGCTCTTTTCAACAATGAGATGATTCAGGACAATTCCAATAGACTTGTGTTGGATCCAGAAAGAGGACCATTGAATGTGGATCACAACTTTGTATTTTCATCTTTTTTGTTGTTGTTTGCTGGCTTTTATTTTCTTTCTCATTTTTTCCCTTTTTGATCTGATTTTTCTTGTGCAGCAAGATAAATGTGGAAATATTTATAGAATTGTACATTTAAGAAAAAATTCTCACTTTTGATCAAATAAAACCAGCTGCTACCAAAAAAAGAAAGAAAGTGAGCTCCTTGAGAGCAAGGACTGTCTGGCTTTTCTAACCATATCCATTGAGCTTAGCACAATATTTGGCATATTGTTAGTACTTACCAAATGCTTTAATGCCTTGTTCTATAAATGCTTATTTCCTAACTATCTCCAGGAGGATGAGGGCAGTTTGGATTGCTTTGGGAAATTGAAAGCCTCCTTCATTAACACCAAACTGCTATCTGAATTAACAATTAAGTGTCTATAATTAAGTATCTATAATGTGTCAGGTACTAAGGATATAAATATAAAGAATGAAACATCCCTACTCTCATAAAGTCTGCCTTCTACTGGGAGAAACAGCAAATACACATGTAAGAACACATGATTATTATGAAAATGTTTTGCACAAATACAGATATATAACCTATATCAAATGTTTGCATTCTCAATGGGGGAGGGGGAGGAAGGGAAAGAACTCAAAGATTTTAAAATGAATTCTTTTTACATATAACTGGAGGGATGTGAAATACTAACTTTTTAAAAATAAACATGAAAAGAATATGTACAAAGAAATTAAAGCCAGAGAGAGAGAGAGCACTACCATGAAGGAATTCTTGCAGCAGTAGGGCTTAAGATGTATCTTGAAGGAAAAAAAAGATACTATAAAATAGAGATGAGAAAGGTGTTTGTTTTTGTTTTGTTTTTTGCACCATATCCATGGTTTTGTTGGAATATGGAGCTCACAGTGGGGAAACTTCTATCCATGCAAGCAAACACTGAGCCTTAGACTCACCTGGGGCACTGGAAAGTTAAATGATTTGCTCAAGATCATATAGTTAATTTGTGTCAGAGACACAGCTGGAACCCTTCCTGACTCCAAGATCAATTCTTTTTTTTTCCCCCTGAGGCAATTGGGGTTAAGTGACTTGCTAGAAAGTGTTAAGTGTCTGAGACCAAATTTGAACTCAGGTCCTCCTGACTTCAGGGCTGGTGCTGTATCTACTGCACCACCTAGCTGTTCTCCAAGATCAATTCTAAATCTACTACACTAAGCTCTCTATCATAGAAATGTGGTCTATTCAAGATTAGAAGGGTAGCAGTAAACTGGGAAAATATTTTTACATCCAAAGGTTCTGATAAAGGCCTCATTTCTAAAATATATAGAGAATTGACTCAAATATATAAGAATTCAAGCCATTCTCCAATTGACAAATGGTCAAAAGATATGAACAGACAATTTTCAGACGAAGAAATTGAAACTATTTCCGGTCACATGAAAAGGTGCTCCAAGTCACTATTGATCAGAGAAATGCAAATTAAGACAACTCTGAGATACCACTACACACCTGTCAGATTGGCTAAAATGACAGGAAATGATAATGATAACTGTTGGAAGGGATGTGGGAAAACTGGGACACTGATACATTGTTGGTGGAACTGTGAACGGATCCAACCATTCTGGAGAGCAATTTGGAGCTATGCTCAAAGAGTTATCAAACAGTGCATACCCTTTGACCCAGCAGTGTTTCTACTGGGCCTATATCCCAAAGAGATTTTTAAGGAGGGAAAGGGACCCACACGTGCAAAAATGTTTGTGGCAGCCCTTTTTGTAGTGGCAAGAAACTGGAAATTGAAAAGATGTCCATCAATTGGAGAATGGCTGAATAAATTATGGTATATGAATGTTATGGAATATTATTGTTCTGTAAGAAATGACCAACAGGAGGATTTCAGAGAGGATTGGAGAGACTTGCATGAACTGATGCTGAGTGAAATCAGCAGAACCAGGAGAACATTATACACAGCAACAAGACTATACGATGATCAATTTTGATGGACATGGTTCTCTTCAACAATGATGTGATTCAAACCAGTTGTGCTGCGATGAAGATTGTCATATACATCCAGAGAGAGGCCTGTGGGAACTGAGAGTGAACCACAACACAGCATTTTAACGCTTTCTGTGAATATTTCCATGCATTCTGTTTTCCTTCTTAGGTTGTTTTTTTTTCTTCTTCTCTTTCTAGATCTGATGTTTCTTGTGCAGTAAGATAACTGTATAGATATGTATACATGTATTGTATTTATCATATAATTTATCCTATCTAGCATGTATTAGATTACCTGTCATCTAGGGGTGGGGGTAGGGGGAGGGAAAGGAAAAGCTTGGGAAAAAAAAAGGTTTTTTTTGCAAAGGTCAATGTTGAAAGGTCACTCATATGTTTTGCAAATAAAAAGCTTTATTAAAAAAAAAAAAAAAGAAATGTGGTCTATTGTGTGTTTTTTTTTTTCTATTATTACCAGCAGCACACATTCTTCCTTTCTCATAAGGAATCTGGGATATCACCTCCCTGATATCATGGTCTTCTTTGAGAACAAAGGACACATAACAACTCTTTCCCTTTATCAGAAAATCCCAGGATTTATTCATTACTATTCCTAACTAGTTTCTAGCTGCTACTGTCTTTTCTCATTGGTCGAGGTGCTACTTATCATTTAGGAGAAAACATCAACCTTTCCCCCCACCAGCTCCTTGTCAACAGTAAGTTACTCTTCCTTAGGTTGTCATGTCCATGCATGGGATCCTGGGATCAAATACCACCTCTGACTTGTTATAGCTGTTCATCCTTCATTCCTAAAGATTGGAATCATAAAGATCATCATGAAGATATATCTTGACTCATGTGTGATTTGAATTTAAATGTGACAGAGTAGCACAAAGTCATCACCCTCACTCTCTCCTCCAAAGTCATCAAAGTCCAATGGAAAGAAAAAAAATCAAAGTAACTAGAATTGGCCTGGGATGCAGGGGGTGACCTTGGCCCTCCTAAATTAAAATCTTTCTGAAACAGTAGTTGAAATCCTATGAGCAAGTCACTTCTGAGTCATAATAGTCCTTACTTCCTAGAGCTGTCCTAGGGCCAAAAGGAGATAATGTTTTAAAGCTTTTTATAAAATTCTAAGTACTCTATAATATAAAGTCAGGTATCCTACTAACCTGAATTTCCAGAGCAAGTGTCCTCATCCAGTGGTCCCCCAAATTAATAAAATCACACATCCAGTCGTTTTTGCAATACTATTGTTTTAATCAATTGCAAATCACATGCCCTGAGATCATTTGAATATTGAACAGCTACCACATTCTGATGTTGTATACCAGCGCCTTCCAAAAACAGGTGGCAGAAACAGATGGAAGAATTAGAACTTGGATCCACAGAAGGGGGACAATGCCAACTCCTTAACATCTTGAAAGTACAAACCTACACAGATGGGAGCTTAATAAAAGGAAGAGATTGAAACCAACTGTCTCTTCTTTTTGGGTCTGGTCTTTGCCTATCCTATCTCCAGCCAAGCAAATTCAAATAGAAGAGAGTCAGTGGTGTAGTAAGACTAATGCTTATTCTCAGTCAATCAATAAATGTTATTAAGCATTCCTTATGTGTCAGGTACCTTGCTAAGTGCTAGGAAACATAGTCCTTGTCCTCAAGGAACTCACATTCCAAAGAAGGTCGGGACAGGCAAATAATTATGTGTACATATATAAAAAAATAAAATTTTATATGTGCAAATAATGATACAAATTTATATTAATATGATTATATAGAGATACATAATGTTTTACAAATGTAAACATGTATGAATTTGTTTACATAATTTTTATATAAAGGTGTATAATTATTTGCATGTCCTTTTCCTCATTAGAGTGTTTAAATACATGATAGAGAGATAGAGATAGATAGATAGATGACAGTTTTGTAGAATTATATATGTATATATGAATTTTCACTATGTATATATAATACCCATATATCTTTGTATACATAGATACATAGATACATAGATGATAGTGCTTTATAGAATTATATATGTGTGCAAATTTTCATTATGTGTATATATGTATATACATACATATAATGTCCAATATGTGTGTGTGTGTGTATCTGGATAGATAGATGATGGATGGATGGATAGATAGATAGATAAATAGATAGATGATGGATAGATAGATTGATAGACAGATAGATGATAGATAGAGGGGTGGATGGATAGATAGATGATGAATGGAGATAAATGATAGATAGATAATGGATAGAGATAGACAAACAGATAAATAGATATGAATGGAATGGATAGGTAGAGATAGAAAGAAAGATAGATGGATAAATATATAGATAGAGATCCACCATATATAGCAAAAATGGAAGATCTTAAAATCAGATTTAGAGATGAAAGGAAATCTAGGGTCCACTGAATCCAACCCTCACAGTTCACAGATAAAGAAATAGAGGCATAATTAATCAATCCTCTTCCTACCTAGTAGATGGTAGTAGGAAATGAGGAGGGCTCATTTGGAGTTCAGCCAGGTGTAAGGAAGTGTGACTAAAATGATTATGTGGGGGCAACTAGGTGGTGCAATGGATAGAGGACCAGCCCTGAAGTCAGGAGGACCTGAGTTCAAATGTGATCTCAGACACTTAATACTTCCTAGCTGTGTGACCCTAAGCAAGTCACTTAACCCCAATTGCCTCAGGGAAAGAAAAAAAAAGACTATGTGGGCAGGGGAAGAAATATATCATGGAATATTGCTGCCAGCATTTTCTAAATTTCCTGCCCTGGAGCAAAAAAAAAAAAAGCCCCTGCTAGCTACAGCTCTGAGGGATTCTCAGGAAGAACTAAAGAAGTCCTAGACATTAGACTTCCCCTTCAAAGAAAAGACAGGTCAAGTAAACAAAAATGAAGAATGAAGGATGAATTTTTAAGTGCAACCCCTAAAACCAGAGGAATTCCAGGAGCCTCTGGATTTATTCTTGGGCTTGATAAGCTCTAAGATACTTAGGTCTGCTCATTCTATTTGTAAAAAGATTATGCTTTCTTTATCTACTTCAATATAAAATCACCCAGATCCCACCCACCTTCAACCACTCAGAAGCTTTCTAGTTGTGGACAGAATCAATTTCCTGGGCTATGTCTACATGTACCATTTTGTTTCCCAAAACCAGAACAAAATTAAGCTCCAGAAGCATCGGTGAAGAAAAATCACATCTTTCCTTGGATTCATTTTTGTGTGAGTGAGTGAGCATTTCAGCACTAGTTTTCCTCTCTTAATCAATCCTGGATTTTGAGGGGGATGTGGCTATATTTCCATTTCTAAAGATTTAGAATGAGCCTAACACAGTCTTCCTCTTTTATATGAGCTTATAGAAATAGCTGAAAGCAACCTCAAGAAAGTGATACTGAGAGACATCAGGTAATTGTCCAAAGTTACACTAGCAAATTAAAGGATTTGAACCCAGAGTCTGTGATTCCAAATTTTTTCATTTTGACTGATCTTCACCAAACTCCTCTTGATAGCCCCTCTAGTTAGGTAGACAGAGCTCTGAGATTGGAATTAGGAAGTCTTGAAAATCTGGCCTCAGAATAGCTATATATTAGCTTGGGCAAATCACTTAATCACTGTTTGCCTCAGTTTCCTCATCTGTACAATGGAGGAAATAATAACATCAAGACTTGCAAGGAAATGATTATTAAGGAAATAATAATTGTAAAGTATTTAGACTGGGTGCTTGGGACATGGTATATAAATATTATCATCCTAATCACCATTTAGTTTTTAACAGCAATAATGATGATATTCATTTCTATGCCACTTTGGGTTTGTATGTATATTCTCATCACCTACTGATTTATAATAGACACTTAAGAAACATTTCTTTTTTTAAAAAAATAGCTTTAATTTTCAAAATATATCAAAAATAGCTTTCAATATTCATCTTTGCAAAACCTTGTTTTCCACATTTTTCGCCTTCCCTTTCCCCTACCTCCTCCCCTAGATAACAATAATCCAATATCTGTTAAATATGTGCAATTTTAAGAAACTTTTCTTGATGAATTGATTAATTAATAAAGCATTTTATTCACATCCAGTGAGTCAGCAGATAGAAACAATATGATACCCATTTTAGATATTTTTTAAAAGTCTCAGTCAGAGAGGGTAAGTAATTTCAGGAAGGCAACACAGCTAATGAATGTCAACACAAGGATTCCAATCCAGGTGTTCCAGCTCCACATCCTGTCCATCCTCCCAGATACTACACTGTTATTCTAGCCTAGGTGTTTCAGTCTGGGGCACCTGAACTAAAGCTATAATAAGAAAGAGAAGACCTTTTGCCAAACAACCCAAGGAACTCAGATTCAGCAAAGACCTGTTTCTAAGAATAGGAGATGACTTTGCAAAGTCCTTGAGCCTGAAGGCAAATTCTTGCTCTCTTCCCTGGCAGCCAAGTAAAAACAATAGCATCCACATGTAAAGAAACATTAAAGTTCTTATTTTCACATTCCCCGGTCCATTGAAAAGGATTCTGCTAGAGTGGCAAGCAGAGATGCCTAATGGTGTCTACTAAGGGGAGCTTTAATAGTCCCCATCTGTTATCCACATGGCTGCTGAATACAATGAGCATTCCTTAAAGAATTTTATTTCTTTTTTTCTTTTTCTTTTTACAGAAGGAATCCTTCAACCATGGGCTCTCCCATCAACTTTCCAAAAAGACTCTAACTAAACTCAATATGCTGTCTCTCCTACAGAGGCCAAGAGCAAACTCCCTGTCACTAGGTGACAGATAGCTGAAACCCTCTGAAGTCACTGGCTCCATGAACCATTCATATTGTTGTCGTTCATCCTTCATTTTCAAAGAGAGCCACTGATACCACAGGGTCATGTCTTGTACATGAAAGGGATTTAAGTGAGACAGAGTTACACAAAGTTATCACTCTCTCTTCCAGAGTCATCAAAAAACAGGAGCAAGAAAAAAAGTCAGGATGACTGGTAATGGCCCAAGCTGCAGTGTATGACCTTAGCATCTTGGATGTCTGACCAAGCTCTAAGTGTTCCTCAATATTTCTCTTCAAGGCTGTTGGAGTAAATTGTTCTCATCTGCCCATTCCACTAAGGAGAAGTCTTCATATGTTTGGAGTAGACATCACTCATTGATGAGTCTGAAGTTTGTTGGTTACCCTGGTTTAGCCCATCTACCAAAATGGTTTTAGCAGGATTTGACTGTTGCACATGCTACAGTTTTCTGGAATCACAATTGAATTGGGTGAAGGTGGACACCAAAAGTGGATGAGCCCTGAAAAGGGCTTGGCAAGCCCTCACATCAGAAGTTCTAGTCCTCCCTGCACACTCTATACTGCAGATAAAGGAAATAGTAATGGGAAAATATAGCTATACTTTTAGCTCTCCCTGGAAGTCCTTCAAAAAGAGCACTTTGAATGGACTTTTCCTTAAAATAGTCAGTAGCATTTATTTAAAACCATCAGCAAGCATCATATGTAATGGGGATAAACTGAAATCATTCCCAATAAGATCAGTGATGAAACAACGTTTCCTATTATCGCCATTACTATTCAATATTGTATTAGAAATGCTAGCTTTGGAAATAAGAGAAGAAAAAGAGAAAAGGAATTAGAGTAAGTATTAAGGAAACCAAATTATCACTCTTTGCAGATGATATGATAGTATACTGAGAGAATCCTAGAGAATCAACTAAAAAACTATTAGAAATAATCCACAACTTTAGCAAAGTTGTAGGATACAAAATAAATCCATATAAATTATCAGCATTTTTATACATCACTCACAAAATCCAACAGCAAGAGATATAAAGAGAAATTCCATTTAAAATAACTGTCAATAGTATATAATATTTGGGGATCTCTCTGCCAAGGGAAAATCAGGAATGATATGAGCAAAACTACAAAACACTTTCCACACAAATAAAGTCAGATCTAAACAATTGGAAAAATATCAAATTCCCTTGGGTAGATTGAGTGAACATAATCAAGATGACAATACTACCTAAATCAGTCTATTTATTTAGTGCTATATCAATCAAACTCCCAAGAAACTATTTTACTGACCTAGAAAAAAAATAACAACAAAATTCATCTGGAAGACAAAAGGTCAAGAATTTCAAGAGAATTAATGAAAAAAAGGCAATTAAGGTGGCCTAGAAGTACCAGATCTAAAACTATATTATGAAGCAACAGTCATCAAAACCATTTGGTACTGGCTAAAAAATAGAGTAGTTGATCAGTGGAATAGGTTAGGTTCACAGGACAAAATAGTCAATGACTATAATAATCTAATGTTTGACAAACCCAAAGACTCCAGCTTTTGGGATAAGAAAAAACTGTTTGACAAAAACTGCTGGGAAAATTGGAAACTAGTATGGCAGAAACTAGGCATTGAGCCACACCTAACACCATGTGCCAAGATAAGGATAAAATGGGTTTATAATCTAGACATAAAGAATGATATTATAAACAAATTAGTAAAACATAGGATAGTTTTCCTCTCAGATCTGTGGAGGAGGAAGGAATTTGTGACCAAAGAATAAATAGAGATCATTACTGATCACAAAAATAGATAATTTTGATTATTTTAAGTTAAAAAAGTTTTTGTACAAACAAAACTAATGCAGACAAGATTAGAAGGGAAGCAATAAACTGGGAAAACATTTTTACATTCAAGGTTCTAATAAAGGCTTCATTTCTAAAATATAGAGAGAATTGACTCAAGCTTATAAGAATTCAAGCCATTCTCCAGTTGATAAATGGTCAAAGGATATAAACAGACAATTTTCAGATGAAGAATTTGAAACTATTTCTAGTCATATGAAAAGGTGCTCAAATTGATCAGAGAAATGCAAATTAAGACAACTCTGAGATACCACTACACGCCTCTCAGATTGGCTAAAATGACAGGAAAAGATAATGATAAATGTTGGAGGGGGTGTGGGAAAACTGGGACACTGATACATTGTTGGTGGAACTGTGAACAGATCCCACTATTCTGGAGAGCAATTTGGAACTATGCTCAAAAAATTATCAAACTGTGCATACCCTTTGATCCAGCAGTGTTTCTACTGGGCCTATATCCCAAAGAGATCTTAAAGGAGGGAAAGGGACCCACATGTGCAAAAATGTTTGTGGCAGCCCTTTTTGTTGTGGCAAGAATCTGGAAACTGAATGGATGCCCATCAATTGGAGAATGGCTGAATAAATTATGGTATATGAATGTTATGGAATATTATTGTTCTGTAAGAAAGGACCAGCAGGACGATTTCAGAGAGGCCTGGAGAGACTTACATGAACTGATGCTAAGTGAAATGAGCAGAACCAGGAGATCATTATACACGGAAACAAGATTATACAATGATCAATTCTGATGGACATGGCTCTCTTCAACAACGAGATAATTCAAACCAGTTCCAATTGTTCAGTGATGAAGAGAGCCATCTACCCCAGAAAGAGCACTGTGGGAACTGATGTGTACTATAATATAGCATTTTCATTCTTTCTGTTGTTGTTTGCTTGCATTTTGTTTTCTTCCTCAGTTTTTTTTTCCTTATTGATCCGATTTTTCTTGTACAGAAAGATAACTGTACAACTATGTATAAAGATGTTGAATTTAAAATATATTTTAACATATTTAACATGTATTGAACTACCTGCCATCTAGGGGAAGGGGTAGGAGAAAGGAGGGGAAAATTTAGAATAGAAGGTTTTGCAAGGGTCAATGTTAAAAAATTACCCATGCATATGTTTTGTAAATAAAAAGCTTTATTTTTTTAAAAAAGAGCACTTTGAGCTCAAGATACACCACTCAAGTATTATAATTAGAGTTTAAAATTTGCACCTAATAAAAAGAATCTGATTCAGGCACTTCATTGTAAGCCCTATAAAACAAAGGTTCTTAACCTGGGATTGATTTATGGGTCAGATTTCAAAGTGTCTGTGAATTTTTTTTTAATATTTGGTGATTGCATTTCAATATGATTGACTCCTATTGCATCCTATGTATTTTATTTGATGCATTCAAAAACATACTTCTAGGAAGGGATACATAGGTTTTGCCTGACTGCCCAATAGGTCCATGTCATACAGAAAGTTAAGAACTTGTGCTTTGTCATCTAAGTTGAAGGTGTCTCAGGAATAGCTGAGGTTTTGACAATAAATCCACAGCCACAATCAGAAATAATACCAAAAAAAAAATCTGTGATTCCATAATCGTATAAATTACAAGCTATTCCTGCCCTAGAAGAAAAATTTTCACCTAACAATCATGAAAGATAAAATAAATAATTTCAAATACAAGAAATTAAAAAGCTTTTACATTAACAAAATCAATGTCATTAGGGAAGCTATTGATCGGAGGGGAGAATATTATCAAATGTTCTCTGATAACTAAACTAAATAGCAAATTAACAGAACTGTGGAAGATTGGGAGTCATTCATGACTAGAAAAATAAATAGTAGAATGAAATGAACAAACAATTCTCAAAAAATTCTCTGAGTTTAAATATTTTGCCAAGGATCATAAGAAGTAAGATAAATCCAAGTCTTTCTTACTTCAAGGCTCCAAATTCCATCCACTGTGTTATGTTGTTTCTAGCAAACCTAAGTAAATAGAAATTGTATTCTGAAATAGCAAACAGAGTTAGAATTTTAAAGGCATATTTTCTACAGGTTCTCCCCAAAGCAACAGAGTGAAGGCAAGGGTGAATGATCTAAGTCATCAAATTCAAGATATGTTTGAAATTAATAGTCTCCACATACAAATATACATTCAAATCCCACCTCTGATTCCAAAGTTATTACTGACTTGGTCAACAGACAGAAATGCACAAAAGACATCATAAACTCTTTTCCAAAAGGGCCAGAGAGTTTACTGCTTACAATGCATATGACTTACCAACATTCAGTCTTCAATGTCAACCCCATGCACACACATGGCATATACATATATAGAATATTGCTAAATATCAGAGAATGGCTATCATATGGAGGGGGCAGAGAAGAGTTGAGATATTTGGAAGTTCACTGGAGACAAAATTCAATAGTAAAATTCAGGAACCCAATTGTCCATAAACAGATGCACAAAGATTAGGCAGCAAGAAAGATTGTTCCCAATGTCAAGAAGTAAATTTGACCTCATAATTATCTCTAAGCCTTAATAACTTAAGTATAAATAGGTAAGCATATACCTTATTCAGAAAAAAAACAGGCTAGGTAAAGGGGAAATGGGCAGTATGATATATTAAGAAGATACATTTATATGAGAAATCCAGAAAATTGAGGAAGAAAGCAAAACAAATAATACTTGGACAAAAATCAATAGAAAAAAGTAGATGATAATAGTTAACATTTGTGCAGTGCTTTAAGGTTTACAAAACATTTTACAAATATCTCATTTGGCCTTCATAATAATTCTGCAACATGTGCTATTATTATCCCCATTTTACAGATGAGGAAATTAAGGCAAAGATGGTTTAAGTGACTTGACCAGGGTTACATAGCTAATAAATACCTAAGGCAAATTCAAAACCAAGTCTTCTTGACTCCAATTCTGACACTCTGTCCACTGTACAAGCAAGATGCCTCACCCCGGTGATTTTGTCTTTGGTATCCCACAGACTAACAGAAAGGGGAACTAAATAAAAAGTTCTAAAAATAGAACACAATCCTGGCTCAGAGATAGAAAATTGGAGGGATAAGGGATCTCAACTGTGTGGATATCTCCTAGATCTTTCTCTGAATCCTTTTCTCTCTCTGACTCTTTGTCTGTCTGTCTGTCTATCTGTCTCTCTCTCTCTCTCTCTCTCACACACACACACACACACACACACACACACACACACACACATTCCCTCCCCCCCTTTCTCTTTCTTCCTCTCCAAAAGCAGAAGAAACACACAATTTCTTCATTTGTTTTCATAAAAATCTCATACCTCAAAAGATAGAGTAACCAACAAGGGAAAATACTATTTTATATCTGATTCACCCTAATGAAGGGAAGGACTGATTGCTGGAGTAGAAATGAAGAAAACCTTGGAGTGAACACTCTCTCACAGATTTTGTGATAGAGGAACAAAGAAACAATGAGCAGTCTGAAATGCATTCTATATTCTTGGAAAGCAAAAGGGTTCAGAGAAAAGATAGATGGAATCCCTTAAATTTCTGTAAGTAAAAAATAGTCCAGGAGGAATGGGAAGCTCTCAAGAATGAAATTCTGAGGAAACATAGAAACAATTCCAAAAAGAAGGAGAGAGGGAAGTTTTCCAGCAAGGGTGACATATATACTCCCCCTTCCCCCCAAAAAAATTAACCCACTTGGATTTTTTAAAAAGATGTATAAAGGATAGAAATAAGGACAAGTAGCAAAGAGTTATCACATAAATTCAGCCTAGTCCTATAAGAATAGTATTTAGGATGTTAAAATTCGGAATGAGGAAATAGGATAAACTGGCAAAGAAGGCTAAGGACAAGAAGGGTTGATTTGTTTTTTAAACTATATTAAAGGAAAGAGAAGTCTCAAAAATTGGGATGGATTAGATAATGATAAATACAATAAAGAAATTATATAGCTGTTCAATGTTTATTTTGCTTCTATTTCTCTACCAAGAAGGATTTCTGGACAGCAGAACAAAATGAAAATGACTAATAGCACATCTATACTCAAGATAATTACTAAAATCCAGAGGGAGCACCTAGTAGTCATTGATCAGTTCAAATCTGAGATTGAACTACTTCCTTGGGTACTGAAGAAAAAAGCTGGCAGATATGATTGCTGAGCCAATCAATAAAATTTGAAAGATCACAGAAAAGAGAAATGTTATCATAAAAATTGAAAGTGTTGTTTCAGTGTTCAAAAAAAAAAAAGGAAAGGAAAAAATAGAATCTGCAAACTATAGGCCAATGAGCTTGACCTTAATTCCAGGAGGAAAGTCGAAAATGGTTGATAACCATCTAATAAAAGAAAGTGATTTTGAAGAACCCATGTGACTTTGGCAAGAATAAGTCATGCCAGACTTTTCCATTGTGATCACTAAATGCTGCAGCTATAATTTACCTAGATTTGAGCAAAGCATTTGATGAAGATTTCCATGATGTTCTCATGGAAGAGAAATGGAGAGATGTGGTCCAGAAAATTACATAATAGGATTTGATAATGGCTAAATGGCTAGATACATAAGGAAAGGGGAAAGGGAATACCATTTACAGAGCACTTACTATAAGCAGTGTACTAAGTGCTTTACAAATATTGCTATCTGATCCTTACAACAGTTCCATGAGATAGGTGCTATTATTATCTCCATTTTGGAGTTGAGGAAATTGAGGTTAAAAAAAGATTAAATTTTGACTTTCCCAAAGTCTCATAGCTAGTTAAGTGTCTGAAACTGAATGGGAACTCAGATCTTCCTGGTTCCAGGAAGAGTATCTACTATACTACCTCTCTGCAGAGGGAACAATCATGTATGGTATAATGTTAATTTAGAGGGAGATCTCCAGTGGAAATGTCATAGGGTTCTATGTTTGGTCCTGTGTTATTTAACATTTTGAATCTGCAACTTGGACAGAAGTCCTTATACCATCTTGAACACAGTTGAAGATAATAGGAAGCTGGGATAGCCAAAACACTAGAGACAGAGGGAAGACTCAAAAAAATTATTTCTGAAACACTTTAGCTCAATGTGGTAAGATCAAATCTAATGAAAATAAGTAAAAGTTTTATACTAGATTTTTTAATCAACTTCCTTAAACCTAAATGCAATGTGAGGAAGAATAGTTAGCATTTTGTCTGAAAAAAAAAAAATCTGAGGGCTTTAGTGGACTTTATGTGTCAACAGGGTGATTTGGTAACCAAAAAAACAAAAACAAAAACAAAAAAAAAGCTAATGCTATCTTGGGCTGCATTGAAAGAAACATAAATTCCATGAATTCAGAGATGAGGGTCCCATTGAACTCTGCGATGGTCAGACCATATCTGGGGTGCCATATTCAGTTCTGGGCTCTGTTTTTAGAAGGACATCAATAAGCTGGAGCATGTCCAAAGGAGAGAAGCCAAAATGGTGAAGGGGTTTCAATTTCATACAATATAGAGAGCGGTTAAAGAAACTTAGGATGTTTAGCCTGTAGAAAGAGCACCAGCCAGTATTTGAAGGATTGAAAGATGAAAAAGAGAATCAGCTTGATCTGTCTGATCCCAAGGAGCAGGACTAAAAGAATGGGTAGAGGTTGTAAAAGGGACAAAATTCAGTTTTACATAAGAAATAACTTCCTCCTAAGTAAAGCTATCCAAAAGTGAATGGGGCCATCTCAGGAGGTGCTTAAATATCCTTAAGATATTTAAGCAAAGGGGCAGCTAGGTGGCGCAGTGGATAGAGCACCAGCCCTGAAGTCAGGAGGACCTGGGTTCAAATTTGATCTCAGACACAACATTCCCTAGGTGTGTGACCCTGGGCAAGTCACTTAACCCCAATTGCCTCAGCAAAAAGCAAAAAAAAAAAAAAGATATTTAAGCAAAAGTTGAGTGTCCCTTGTCAGGTATGTTGGAGAACCTTCATCCTTCAGGTTGAGTCCAACATGAGTTGGACTAGATAGATAGCCTGTGAAGTCTCTTCCAACTCGAAGATTCAGTGATGTGTAATTTATGGTTAAACATTTTCAATTCCAAATACCTCCTGTTCCTGGAGTTCCTCCCAGAAACTCCATTTTAAGGAGGACACTGTTCTCAAGGCTCCACTTCTCACTAATCTTTGGGATTTTCTTTATAGAGTTCTGGGTTTGAATCTCCCATCTGCACCCCAGCCCTACTCCAACTTTTTTTTTTATGTGATATCTTCTATTAGAATGTTCCTTGAAGGGTGTAGGGGATATTCAGAGAGATCTAACACTTCTGGTGTGAGGTCTTGATCAGCTTTTTTTCATTACTCTCATCTACCTCTGGTGTCCCCCAACTGTCACTCACTTCTCACTTGTGGCTCTAAGAAGCTGTAGCATGTGCAGTAGTCAAACCCCAGTAAAAACCATCTCAGCAAATAAGTTAAACCAAGCAGAGGGTAACCAACAGGCCTGAAAGCCATCCATGAGTTAGGGGGTTGTCTACTTCAAGTATATGAAGATCTCCCTCCCTCCCCACCCCAGCAGAATGGACAGATGAGAACAATTTGCTCCAATAGCCTTAAAGATGGCAGAAGCAGGTGCTATCTAGCACTTAGAGCCTGGTTAGACATCTTCAAGGTCATCCACTGCAAACCAGACCATTACCAATATTCTAGACTTTTGTCTTGCCATTGTGCTTCAATGCCTCTGATAGAGAGTGAGATTGATGACATAGCTCAGTTCTGCTTCACTTCAATTCATGAACAAGTCAAGACATAGATAATGTTAACTTGTGGTTTTCTAAATCTGTACGTGGCAGCAGTGATCAATTTCTACTGAAGTTTGGCACTACTGGATATATTCAACCACATCTAGTTAATACTGGTTCCTATAGAATATCACTAACTTATTCATTGGTTTGGGAAGGAAGAGGAGTTCTACTGAGTTGACCCAAAAGAATTAGAGACAGATTGTGAAGGGCCTTTGAAGTCAAGCAGAGGAGTTTGCCTTTTTCTTAGAAATTTAAGATTTCATTTCTGCTTCCTCCTGAACCTTCTTTACCAGGCAACAGACCTGGGGAAGTAGAAATTAACTATCATTTCTAGAAATACCAAAACAGAAAAGTTTACAAAGTACATCATCTTTCCCTTCTGATGGCTGGGGGTGAAAGAAAGGGAAATAGGAAGAGGGGAAGCAACTCCTTCAAGTTCACTTGATAGCTATGGGGGAAAGCTAGTTAATTAGAAGTAACTGCTTAACTCCAGAGCTTCTGCAAGCTCATAGGGCAAAATGACTCAAATAATTTCATTCATTCATTTAAAAAACATTTATTAAACATCTACTCTGTACCAGACATTGGTGATAGAAAGACAAAAACAAACAGTCCCTGCCTTCAAGGCACTTATACTCTACTGGGGAAAAGAAAAGACTCGGGCATACCTGTGATTTCATTCATTGAGAAGTTTCCTTTGGAAGTCTGCAGATCATAACTCATCCATATCTGTCTATTTTGTGCAACTCTCTACATGTCCTTTCATAAGTTCACCACAGGGTATACCCAATGGACATGGACACACAAAATTAAATACTATGTAGATAGATAGATAGATGTTTATTCCTGGGGGAAGGGCACTGGAGGCTGGAGGGATTTGGAAAGCGTTTGTATAAGGAAGTGACCCATGAAATTCAGAGGAGAGGTTCTGCTGTACAGAAAGAAGAAGTGATGTATTAGGGAACAGCCAGTATAAATACAAAGAGAAATGAAATGCAGTGTTAAGTATTCAGAACAGCCAGAAGGTCATTTTGATAGAAAGAAAGAGTAATGTGCAAAATGGAAATATAGGTGGGAGACAGATTGTGAAGGGCCTTTGAAGTCAAACAGAAGAGTTTGCCTTTTTCCTAGAAGCAAGAAAGAGCTACGATAGCTTTCTAAGTAAAGAAGGGATATAGTTAGACGTGTGTTTTAAAAGCACACATTAAAATTCACCAAAGTGAAATCAAAGGCAAATTGGGTACAGAATGGACAGCCATTTCTACATTTCCGAAGTTAATGAAGAACAGGGATGGGGATGTTAATTAAAATCCACAGTCTCCAAATCCTAGTTTAATAAATGTCTTAACCGCCTATGGCATCGCATGGAATTTAGGTGCCTATTTTTTTGTCATTTATACTGTCACCTAAGTAGAAATCCATTCAAGGGATTGGTGGCCACTCAGCATGCAGTATCTGAGTTGGTCCAGATGGCACCCTCCTGGGATTTCCCACTTGCTCTGGGGAAAGGGCTACCTTCTTGTAAGAATCATGCAATGTCCTTCTCTAGTCCCTAGAGGGTGCTCAAAGCCCGAGCAAGTCCCCCAGCCGGATCTCCCCATTCTAGTGGCCAAGAGCTCATGACTTTCCCTTTCAGCACAAAGCCACAATTTTAATTCTTTGTCAAAGCTACTGATTCCCGGATCTAGATGAAATCAAATAATGAAATTTGGAAATCATTAGAGTTATTTGTCTCTGGTTCATACTCTTTAGTGGTAATTCAGTTACAGCATATGAGTAAATAGAGTATTAGTATATACAGATTAGAATAAAAGGGAAATAGGCAGACTGCTATCCATCTGATAAACATCATGTCTCTCCATTTAGTTCCCTCTTCCTTCCCAGATCTTCTGTGCAAACAGGGACAGTCTCTGCATGTTCGTGAGAGGCTCATAAATGAGGAGGAAATAGGAAAACCATTCCTTTTCTCTCTGATTCCCTAGTTGGGTTATAAAAGGAATGTTTGCCTCTACTTCCTCATCTGTAAAATGAACTGGAGAAGGAAAT